>CM076579.1:1322665658-1322825188 GCA_034641835.2 Pinus albicaulis | reverse complement strand
CCAAACTGAAATATTTTTGGGTTTTTCTGAGTTTCTATGGTTTTCTGAAAGACTAATGAGTCTATAAGAGCTTTCTAGGAAACTATGAACTCAGTGTCCCACCATGATCGCCATTATGTTGGTGTCTCGTGTTTTGATATATTGGCAAATCAAAATACAAGGCAACATCAGAACCAATCTTTAAAGTTACAGGATCTAGTCCTCCTGCTCTCAGAGAGGGATCTCTCAAATTATTTGTTTTTGCAAAGGTTTATCTTGTGTGCTTTGAATATTGGTTTTAGACTAGTTATTAAGTGTAGGTGTTTGGTTGTTTTTTTGGTTGAATTGATACAACAGAATATGAAAGGTCTAAGAAAGATAGATAGAAAGGGGAAATGTCGGATTCATTGGGTAATGGAGTCAAGAAAAAGTAGTGACAAACTTATCAATGGATATGGGATATTAGAGGGAAAATCTAACTTGGCCGCAGGATCCTTTGGTTTTGGAATGAGATGGACATCAATGATTTGAAAAGAGAATTTTAATTCTCAACAAATGGAATTTGAAAGCACAATTTGAACAATAAAGAGTTATTTGATAGACAGGGCTAACCATGAATTCTACAAATCACACTTCAAGAAAATAATGACTTCAAAACAACTTTTAAAATGAAATCTAAGATTCGGGGAACACCCTATTTCCTCAAAGATTTTATTTCAAATGACTTAGAAAACATAAAATATTCACTGATAATTATGATCATAGAAGGGGGAACACCTAAATACATCTATGATCACAACTATAAATACCTTTAAGCCAATTGTTCAAGCAAGGACAAGGGGCAAGATCAAAATATACCACCTTGACTTACTGTAAACAAAGAAACTTCAAAGGGAGACTTCAATAACAGTCTTTAAGCGGAAGTAAACAAGTAGGGAGAACCATAAATCATGCTGAAACCAACTATTCAGACTATTAAGGAAATAAACAAGCATGAGGACTAAAGAGAGAGGTTAAAGACTCTAAAATACCTCAGTAGAAGAAAACATAAAACAGTGAAGGATGAACAGGTCTAAGGTTCTTCCAGGAGTCATTTCTTAGCCTAAAACTTTCGTCCTATTGTAGTAAGAAATTATGGAACAAGATGAAAATAGGAGAAAACATTAAACAGTTTAGAATAATTCACCAAAAACCAAGCTCATGGATCCAATGATAGAGTTGTTTAAAAAACAAGCATGAAACAACATCATCAGGGCTTCCAAGACTTCAATTTCTTTTTCAACTTCAACGAACTATGTATTTATTCCAGTGAGTTTCAGTATTACAACTCTTGATCAAACAACCAACCAGAAATTTCTCATCTTCTACAAAAGTATTTATAGAAGAGTGAGGAGGTGAGATCTGATAAAAGATCTCCCAGGGTAATTAATACAGACTAACGACTTCTTGGCCTTTCAGGGGCTCAATGAAGAAGCTTACATATGTGTCCTCTATATTAATTGATTTAAATTTAAGATTAAGCTCGATGGGAGATTTTGTTGACTTTTAAGGCTTTGTGTCATGTTGTAGTAACTCTGCTGATATTTTTTGCATTAAATTTCTTTAGCAGAATTAACTATTTAGCTGCGCTGAGGCTAATATCTTCTTTCTGATCAATAAATTTGGCCTCTGTTGAATGCTTGTGGCTACATGTGGCACTGCGGTAGCTGGGAGGAATCAATTTGCCTTTGATGTGGCGGTGGAAGCCTTCTGTCTGATAAACACATTTTGATTTACTTTAATTGTGTTTCAATTTGGAGGATTAGGATTTTGATAATAAATCTTAGCCGTAATCCCCAAAATAGTCTTCGATCTTCTGTTCTATTGTGTTCAATCTTAGACACTGATACTCTTTTAATTTTATTAAATAACATTGTGTCTTGTTGATGTGCAGGCCACGCAGGGTTCATATGGCATCAATGCCTCATGAAACATTGACGAGACGTGGAATTTGAGCCCTGAAAATGGTTTACTTTGATGAAGCAAAGGCATGGGAATCGTCTTTCCCAGTCTTTAGCTTTCTCTTTAATATGACAGAAAAACATTCAAACACCTACACAATACAAAAATATATTATAAAATCCTGGATTTTTGGGTTTTACTGTGGAAAAGGTTGTCGGGAGGAGCATGGCCGTTGGATGGCAACATCCAACGGTCAAGAGTAGTTAAGAGAAGGTTAAGAAGGAGAGTAGAGGGAAGAATGGTGGTGAATAACTTGGTAATCGGTGATCGGAGGGAGGCAAAGTAAAGTAATTAGACGCACCCAATGGAAATCCCTGATGAGATTAGATGAAAACCGTCGATTGCCCAATGTTCAGATCGACGGTGGGAGATGCGTCGGGAGATCGTAATCAGTGGGGAGAGAGAAAGGGTGCAATATAAATTGTCGATGCGATTGTGCGATCGGGGAAAACGGATGTGATTGTGCGATCAAGGATATAATGCGTAGGGCTAATCACATCGGAGGTGTTTATGTAACAAAAGATTTGGGCTGATTGTGAATGCTCCGATGCGATAAGTGCCCGACTGGGTTAGCACCTATTTTGTAGGGCGTGGGCATGTGGGGGAAGTGGTTTGAGATTTTGGCCCAGGGGGCTTAAATATGTAATACAAAAAAGGTGTATTTTTATGATTTTTTCATAGTTTTTGATGTATTTGGGGGTTTCGGTATAGTTTAAAAATGAGTTTTAAACTATGTAAAAATGATTTTCATGAATGGAAGAAGGGAAAACATGAAAATAGAAGAATTTTATGAGAATTAAAGGGGTAAAAATGAGGTTAGTCTTGTGGTGGAGGGAAAGGAAAAATGGCCTTTGCAGCAGTATTTTCTCTTGGGAAAATAGCAGAATTTCAGAGTATGAAATGGAAATCGCAGTGAAGATTTGGACAGAGGAGATGATGTATTCAGGAGTCATCAAGAGATAACACTTTTTAGCAATAAAATTTTGT
Organism: Pinus albicaulis; assembly: GCA_034641835.2. Classification (NCBI taxonomy): domain Eukaryota; kingdom Viridiplantae; phylum Streptophyta; class Pinopsida; order Pinales; family Pinaceae; genus Pinus; species Pinus albicaulis. Next base: position 1,322,822,221 of record CM076579.1, on the reverse strand, counting down.
TCCTTGAAGGCTCCAAAAAATGTTTTAGCCACCATTTGATATGACAAATTTTATAGGTGGCTAACATATGCCATAGTAGTGGAAATAGAAAAGATAAAAGATCTCTCACAATTTTCAATGGATGAGCTTTATGCATCTCTGATGTCTCATGAACTTAGACTGAAAAGAACAATGAACTCTGCATTGGAGCATGCATTCAATACACATATGTCTTTTCGTCGAGGTAGAGGTAAAGGATGATCCAACTACCATGGAAGAGGAAGAAGCCCACAGAGAGGTGGAAGAAATAGCCTTGAAAGCACAAGTGGAAGGGGCAGCAACCAAAATCAAAGCGAAGGCTCAAGCCAGAGTTCAGCACATGGAAAAAGGTATGATAAATCCCAATTCTAATGTCATTATTGTAAAAACTATGGGAATTGTGCAAATCAATGTAGAAAGAAAGAAAATGATATGAATAATAGGGAAAATGTTAATTTTGTAAAGGAAAGTCAAAACTAGAGTAATGTGCTTCTAACATGTAATGTAGCACAAGAAAAACAAGAAGATGTATGTTCCTTAGAGTTAGGTTGTAGCAACCACACGACTAGAAACATAGAAATGTTTGCAAATTTGGATGATAATGTGAAATATGAAGTGAAAATAGGGACTGAAAGCAAATTCTCTATCATGGGAAAAGGAATAGTATCAATACTCACAAGGAAGGGAGAAAAGAAGTTTGTGCCAGATTTTTATTATGTACCTGGCCTAAAATGTAACCTTTTAAGAATTGGACAGCTCGTGAACAAGGGCTACAATGTATTTTTTAAGAATGATGTGTGTACAATATGGACATACCTCCAAGTAAGAGGGTCATTGTAGAAGTGCATATGAAAAATAATATGATGTTTCCTCTGAAGCTCAGAATAGACATGAAGGAAGGAGGTGTGGTAGCAGCAGTCACACAGGAGGTCTTTCAAGAATAAATGAAAGACACAAATTGGTTATGGAATTTGAGATTTGAACATCTCAATTTTGGAGGTTTGAACCTGTTGCATGGAAAAGGATTACCACTCATTGAGAAACCAAACAGACTATGTGAAGGCTAGATCTTGGGAAAACAACACAAAGAAGCATTTCTAGTAGGGAAGAGTATAAGGGAAAAATAACCCTTAGAGATTGTCCACTCAGATTTCTATGGACCAAGTAAAACACCATCTTTAGCTAGTAGCCATTATGTTTTGAAATTCATAGATGATTGCACCAGAAATACATGGGTGTATTTCTTGAAACATAAGAGTGAAGTTTTTGAACAGTTCTACCACTTGAAATATTTTTTTAAGAAGCAGAGTGGGCACTACATGAAAGTGCTAAGAATTGACAAAGGTGGTGAATATATCTCCAAATGTTTCCTATGTTTTTTTAGTGAAAGTGGGATACACAAGTAGTTTACCACAAGGTACACACCACAACAAAACGATGTTGCAGAAAGGAAGAACAGGACCATTATGAACATGGTCAGAAGTATGTTGAAGGAAAAAAAATTTCCAAATCAGTATTCGGCTGAAGCTGTCAATTATGCAGTGTCTATTTTGAAAATATGCCCAACCAAAGTTGTTATGAACAGAGCCCCAGAAGAAGCATGGAGTGGAACAAAGCAGTTTGTCACTCACATGAAAGTATTTGGATGTGTGGTATATGCACATGTCCTAGATAAACTAAGAAAGAAGTTGGATAACAAGGGGGAGAATTGTATCTTTGTTGGATACAATGATGATTCCATGGCATACAAACTCTATAATCCATCCACTAAGAAATTTCTAATCATCAGAGATGTGCAGTTCATTGAAGAAGAAGCTTGGGATGGAAGCTTAGAGAAGACAATGAACATGAAGACATGTGTGTCTCACAAAGAGAAAGAGGAATTGATTGCTAAAAATAATTCCTCCACGATGGCTCCTCCTCCACCTACACAAACATGTCAGAGCACACCACAAACAGGAAACAGAATAGCCTTCAGAAATCAAGGAAGTGCTTCTCCAAGCACACCATAGGGATCAGAAACTCCCTCAATTTCAAGTGGAACTCCAAGCCCACCAAGAACACCAAGATTTAGAAATTTGAGTGAAACTTACGAGAAAGAAGCTGATAGTAATAATTTTTTGAACTCTTTATTTGCTTTGTATTATCATGTTGATGACCCAATTCATTTTGAAGATGCAGTAAAAGAAGAAAATGGATTCAAGAAATGAATGAAGATATTGGTGCAATTGAAAATAATAACACATGGGAGTTAGTGGACCTCCCACAACGTAAAGAAGTCATCGGAGTAAAATGGGTCTATAATACCAAGAGAAATGATGAAGACAAGACAGAAAGGAATAAAGAAAGACTTTTTGTAAAAGGCTACAAGCAGCAACAGGGAAGATATTATGAGGAAACCTTTGCACCCGTTGTAAGGATGGAAACAGTGCAGAAAGTGATTTCCATTGCAGCACAATAAAAGTGGAAAGTTTACCAAATGGAGGTGAGGTCGGCATTCTTGAATGGATTGTTGAAAAAGGAGGTATATGTTGAACAACCTCTAGGCTATGAGATTGAAGACCAAGAGCACAAAGTGTGCAAGTTGAAGAAAGCTCTTTATGGGCTAAAGAAAGCTCCAAGTGAATGGTACAACAGAATTGATGCTTACCTAACAGAAAATATGTTTGAAAAATGTGATGGTGAACCCACACTCTAGATTAAAGAAAATGATAGTAATATCCTTATTTTTGTTTTATATGTAGATGATTTAATTTTCACAGGCAATGAAGTTTCTCTCATTTCTGATTTTAATGTAGTCATGAGGAGTGAATTTGAAATTACTGAATTAGGTTTATTGAGATACTTCTTGGGCATAGAATTAAAGAAAAATGAAAAGGGAATTTTCATTTCCCAAGAAAAATATGTTGCAGAAGTTTTAAAGAGATTTTAACATGCAGAACAACATGGCTACAGTAACTCCAAATTTTATGAGGTTAAAGTTAAAAAAATAAGATTGCAACAAGAATGTCGATTCGACATTTTACAAAAGCATAGTTGGTAGTCTCATTTATTTTAATGAAACTAGGCCCGATATTATGTATCCTGTAAGTTTAATTTCCATATTCATGGAGACACCAAAGGAGACACATTGGCAAGCAGACAAGAGAATATTGAGGTATGTGAATGGAACGTAGGAGTATGGTGTTCTATACTCCTCAACTGAAAATTTTAAATTGTTTGGTTACACTAAAAGTGATTGGGCTGGAAGTGTAGATGATAGAAAATGCACATCTCCACATGTGTTTCATTTGGAATCGGGAGCCATTTCATGGGCTTCCAAGGAGAAGCCAATAGTATGTGGCAGCAACAGAAGTAGCATGCCAAGAAGTTTGGATGAGAAGGATTCTGAGATATTTATGTCTTGAGAAATACAAGGGAACCACAATTTATTGTGATAATAGCTCAACAATAGCATTATCAAATAATTCTATTTTCCACAAGAAAACAAAGCATATTGATGCAAAATATCACTTTATAAGAGAACTGGTTAACAACGGTGAGATGTTTTTGTAGCATTGCATGACAAAGTAATACTTTGTTGATATCCTCACAAAGCCATTAGCAAAAATGAGTTTTGAGAATCTCATAAAATGCCTGGGAATGACCGATGGCGACAGTTGTGATTAAGGGGACTGTTGGAATTTTACTCCCAACCACTGCCATGAATGAGAAGTGGCAGCCTCCCACAATTTCATAAATGTTTGACAGCAAAGAGGGAGAAGAAAATATCTGAGAAGCTAGAGGTGTCTTGCCACAATCCATGCAAAAGATCAATAGAGTACTCGAACCTTTAACTTTGCGTTTATTCCCATCTACCACATTGACTTACCTTTTTCCTACAATGTGCAAATTAAAAGTCTTTTGATTTAACCTTAAGCCATTCACCGTAACTTATTCCACCGTTGATGGACCAAAATTTTGTTTTACATTCATTTCCTTTGTATTTCAATTACCACACTTACCATTGTTTAGCTGCCTGCAGAGCGCATTTCACATTTTTTACCACTTACCTTTTCATAGTTGTAAGTTAAGTTATTTTATGAGCAATGCGATTTTGCTATCACACATTTCATTCGAAGCCATTCATGTTTTCCCATAAAGTATCGCAGCATATTTTTATTTATTTGTGGTGCGATTGTGCCATCGCACATTACTCCCACAACCTTTTATGTTTACCTGTGTCCATGGCAGTTAAAGATAAGACCATCGATCTGCAATCTGTGATGAGGATCCGGATGTGATGAGGAATCAAGCCAAATCACATAAAGTTTGAAGCCCACCAGTTTTTGTGTTTGAACGCATTCTTGTGTGTTTTTGTATATAAGTAGAATACGGCCTACGTGTCGATTAAATGTAGAAATGGGTATTTTGACAATCCAAAGGACAAATGTTGTTGAACGTCCGTTAAAAATTGAATCAACATTTATTAGAATTAGTTTTTATAGGCTTCGGTCATTTTGATATAAGCTATGCAATTTTCATTATGTTAGAGAGAGAATGGAATAGAAAACTGAAGTTTTGTTCTGCTCCTGTGTTTTTACATTGATTTTGTATATGTGACTGTTTAATTTTGCATTTTAGTTTGAAGTCTCTATGTTGTGGGGGAGCATCCCTCTGTCATTGATTTCGTTCAATATTTTCAACAAAAAATCAAAGGAGGAATTAAAAGAAGAGACGAGAAGAAAAGAATAATGCGTGAGAAATGATGTTCATCTGGTTGTCTCATCAGGGATTTACTTGTGGAGAGAAAGACAGTAAAAATTCTACACCAAATGGAGATTAATACTGGTGAGTTTTTTTCAGAGGCTATAAAGCAAGAATGATTTACACCTACAAGAAATACATTGTTCAATTGGACTGAAGGAAAAATAGCTTCGAGAAAGCTAAAGAAAAAAAATTAGCTTACAACTGGGAGGAAAAATAAACCTTTGGCATATTTTCTATGCATGTTCTAATATTAGTCTCTATTTCCCTAATAGTAGTTAAAATTATAAAGTTACTTGCAATATGAAAATATTTTTTGAAAATTAACATAAAAGATTACTAATTACAATAAGGAAACTATAGTGATAGACGAACATGAATATTGAAAGTAGAAAATATAGATATGGATAATCCTTTTCTGTAAGTATTTCTATAGATTATAGATAAGTAAAATTCTATAAATTTGCGAGGTCATAGAATATTTTTTGAAGGGAAGGTACAAGAAATTACCAGTCTAGGACTGGAAAATAAAATTAAATATAAGGAATGTGCAAACACCATGGAGGAAAAGAAAAGAGTCTTCTTTCTAAAATTAATGGAAAGAAACTTTATGTCAAGAAGGTTGTGTTCTAAGAAAAATATGTGTGGCTTATGTTAGTATTGATTGTAAATAATTTAAGGGTATAGGTTCTTCGTATTTTCAAGTTAGTACCAAGATAGAAGGTAATGAAACCTAGTGGGTAATGAAACCTACTGGGTAGGTAAAATCCTAGAAATGGGTAGAGACACCATGAAAGGCTAGACAATAGCTATATGAAAATAGAAATTGTTAAAGGAAATTACAAATTTTACTGTTGAGCATTGGTATTGCACCAAGGGTGTTGCAACTTCATAGGGTCACTCAACTTTATTAATCAACAAGAGGTTGATACAAACTTAGATGAAAGTGTTATATGTGCATCAAATGGATTCCACTCATTCCACCCTGGACTAGGTCTTCTAATCAATAGTGCTTCAAGGCCATTCCATTTATTGAAGTAGAGTGAAAAATGGTTGATGCAGAATGGAACGGATGATAGAAAAACCATAAATATTATCTCTGTTTGGCACGTATGATATATCATCAGAAATATTTTTCTGTGTACTATAGGTTTATTTGCAAGCCCCTGTCTATGCCTAGAAACTTTCTCTAGACCTCAAAAAAATGTTGTTTAGGGGGTCAAAAGTGCTCTGGAAGTTCAGTACGTGAAAACATGCTAGAATTAGTAAATGCTGCTATAAAAAAAGGAAACTGATGAAAATGACTCAAGGGCAAGGTAGAATAGGTGGGTGGCCACCAATATCCATGTGTAACATTCCTCTCCCCTTAGGAAGAAATGGTCTCCATTTCCTGCAGAGCCTCGATAAGGTGAGGAAATTTCTATTGAATGTAGTCCCTAGTGAACCACTTGCCCTAGTGGAGGAGTTGGCCTACATTGACAACTCAATATAGTTGGATCCTCTGTTGGCCAGTCTTCTTGATCTATGTTTCCATCATCAGTAACATTGTGGCTTGTTCTATGCAGTCCGTGTTTATCTCTGTTGGTGTGATTTGTTCTAAGATGTCAGATGTGTCGACTAGAGGTTGAAAGTAGGGTCGAAGTCGATCCACATTGAACACTGTGTGTAGACCATGGTGGTATGTTGAGATCGAAGGAATTTTCCCCTACATCCTTAGTCATGGTGTATGGCCCATATCGGAGTAAGCGAAGCTTGTGGTGGGGTCCAGAAAGACGCTCCTTCTGCAAATGTAGCCACAATTTTTCACCCACCTCGAATTTGTGTGCCACCTGATGTTGACCATGTTTCCTTGTACATAGAATTAGCTCTATCCAATATGTTAGGAACTTGATGGGAGATGTGTTGATTTTTCTCAATGAAGTTGTTCACCATGTCATATTCAAACTAGATATGAGAGGAATCTACCTAAGTAGTCGGAAATACATCGCTGCATCAATGTGACATAGTGGCTGGAATCCCAAACACACTTGAAAGGGCCTATGGCCGGTTGATATTTGGAGAGCCTAGTTATAGCTATGATGTACATAGGTGAGGCTCTCATCCCATGTGCATGGATGATTTTATTTGTGGATGCGCATAATGTGTACGATCACCTTGTTAATGACCTTTGTGTTGGGTGTGGAGCCTGGTTATCTTCTTTATTTTGTATCACAACGTTGGAGCCCTATTCTTAATGGATGTTGCTTGGGGCGTTCAGGGGAAGATGATACGTCCCCCTGAAGCTAAAAACAGATGTAAAATTTCTTGTAAAAGTATTGTAATTTCTATTGAATCTCGGTAGTTCATTAGGTGGACGATCTGACAGTAGAAGTTATGTTTAATTTAAGGTTTTTTTCCATAGAAGGATACTCCTTTTGTATGAGGGTATTGTATTGCGACTCTGTATTGTATTTATATTCTCAGAGAGATAAATGGATAGGGAGACTGTGAGAGAGAACAAAGGATATTACAGCAGATTTGATGTAGCTTGTGTCTCTTCATTTTGCTGGATAATGCAAAGGAAGGACTGGCTATTCAGGGTGGACATATCCCAAACTGGGTGAACCACGTATATCTGTGTCTCTCTGGTTTTATGTTTTTTCTATGTTTTTTTTTTTCACATATTTTAAGTTTTACATTGCTATGTAATATATAATTTTCTAACACTCTGTCTCTTGATCTATTTGGTGATGGAAAGTTATGGACTAGGTGAGCTTGGTGTCCAACATCAATAAGAGGATAGCCAAAATGTAAGCCTACTGTATCAATTTGAGATGATAGAATCTCGGATCCAAAAGTGTACACACACTCGTTAAAAGAAGAGTTTAATAGTGCCATCTGTTGTGATATTCTTCTTTCAGACCGTAATAATGGCCATCTTCGATATCTTTTGACGACAAATTTTTTTTCATTATGATGCATGTGTTTTCCTTGATGGAAACCCCATTTGTAAAGACAAAATATATGGTTTCTAGATAATGTCAGAGGTGAAAAATTAATGGAACAAAATGTTAGAATGATGGCATAGAGGTTTTGTAGATTAGAATCAGAAGATGGATAAAGTACATAATTGAAGAAATATATGTGAGTTAGTAAAGGAAATGTAATGTATACACACAGGTACACTGAAGAAAAGTCGCGTATGTGGTAGCACACTAATTTTATAATACCATAGGTCTTTACAATGGTATTATCCCACAATATTAATCGCAATAACGATTATTTGATCTCGTCCAAGAATACCATTGACAATTGTGTGGTTTTGGCTAATGGTATTGGATAAGGTTAAAACTATATAAGGAGATGAAGATCATAGTGCTAAGTGTGCATGAGTATGTGAATTAAGTGAATACTTCAGTTTCAAGTATAATTGCATGGAATGGGATATAATCAATAGATAGATATGATGTTATGATCCACTTATGAATACAATGATGGATCAGTATCTCTAGACATAAAATGACTATATATTTGCATGGTATGTTTATGAGTTTTTTAGATCTATGGTGTTGTGGCTCATTTGCATTTAATTTTGAAATATTTTTCAAAGCAAAAAAAAAAAAAGAGCATATATATTAAAAAATGGACAAATTTAAACATTCTATATGATGAAAAATAATTTTTGTTTTATATGTTGATCAATTAACATATTGTGCAGAAATGTGAAGGTGGGTCCGACCATTGAGCTAACCTCTGTGTAATTCACCGAGTGGGGTTTAAGAGAAATTTTGTTGATTTGGATCGGTGGAAACTCATGGGCACAAACAACCCGAATTATAGCAACGAGGGTGCCTCCTCAGTTGACCCTGTCGAGAGTTCATTGACCAATAATCGACGGTTCATGATCACTGCGAGGGAAGACCTCCAATGAGTCTTTCAAACTCCAGAGTGCTCCCGCAGTGACGTAGACAACCGATGACGCAGGAAATTAATGTCGCAAGAAATGATCCAATTCTATTTTCACGTCATATGTCTATTATCTATCCAGTCATGCATTTAATTCGCATTCATTTCCACAATCCTACGCCATTTATAAAATGTGTTAAATTTACACTTTTCCACTTGTTGGTTTTTTCATTCCCAATTGTCCAAGAGTCTTCTGAGTCATTAAATTTCTCACCTCTATGTTTTCATAGTCACCACCCTGGCTAAACAGTGGTCTGTCTCTAATTCTTCCATCCACATCCCGCTTATGGATATTGAACAAGATGTTAAAGATACCCTGTGCACAGTTGAGAACCTACATTTTTATCAACAAGTCTTACTTAATGAGTAGAATTCTTTTGTCTACTGAGATATGGTCAAGTCAGGTGTTATGTGTGCATGTGTCCCAAAAATGCATCTTTTTCCAGAATTCGTACATTGGTTAGTATCTGCATTGTACCCTAGAAAGTGATTTGTGATGAATAATTTGGGAGAAAGTGTTCTTCAAGTCATGTCTATGTTACTCTGTCAAGCCCTCTATTATCCTTAGTCAGAGTCTTATGTCAATTTTAGTGAAGAATCATTGGTGGCACTATATGACAGCCTTGTACGGTAAGATTTTACATAGGTGGTATTCTTTCTGAAGCCAGAAGTAGGAAATTTCTGACCAGATGATAAAGGGTTTCCCTTGGAGATTTTTGATGCAAAGGTCAAGCTCGTACTGCAAATTTTGTCAAAGATACTTGGGAATGAGGATGTTACTCAAATTGACAGGTCAATGCTTGGGTTATTTTCTTTAATCATGAAGCCCAATGTGGTGTTAGATATTCCTTCATATTGGCAACAGAACATTAATGCTCAGCTTATGAGCCTGTCCCTCACTAGGTCTTTCAAGTTTCTGTCACTGATTAATTATTTATTCTTATATAAAAATGTAGAAGAATTTATACATTTAGGGTTGAATATTGTAGATTCAAATAAGAAAAGGAAATTAGTGGTGTTTTGGACATATGTGATAAGAAATGCACCTAATGATGGAGGTTTTTTTTATTTTGTTGCTTATTTCATGCCAATTTACTATAAGATTTTGAATGGAATTACTCCTCCATGTTTTTTGCCGAAGGCCCAGGAGTTTCTAGTGTTAATTGAAAATTTGGAGATTGGTTTGTGTATGATGATGATTCATAAATTAGGTTATATGGAGCTGGGATTGAGCCTTATAGATTACCTGTATTTTTCCCCATGAGATTGCTTTCCTTGGAGTTTATTAGACAAATCTTGAATGTAGATTAGATACATTTTATTCCAAATAAATCACGGGTTTGGCCAACTAATTAGGAAATATTGCCTGAGTTCCATAAACAAACTCAAAGGATGATTTACAAGTGGACCTCCTGGTAGTTATGAAAACTACCCAAAGGGAAAAATTTAACTGAAAATAAAAAATATTGGGATTCAAAGTTAAAGTTTTCCCTTTGGGTAGTTCGATTAAATACTGGGAGGTCCATTGGAAAATCACCCTTTCAGATGGTTTATGGAAATCAGGCACTATTTCCTAGTCAGTTGGCCAAACCAGTGATTTCTTTGGAACAAAATGTATGTAATCTACATTCACGTTTTTTCTAATAAAATCGAGGGCAAGAATTATCATGTGGAAAAACATGGGTAATATATACAACTCAATCCCAGCTCCATGCAATCTAATTTCTGAATACTCATCATACACAAAACAATACCCCAATTTGCAATTAACACTAAGTTGAAGAAACTCCTGGGCCTTCGATAGAAAACATGGAGTAATTGCATTCAAAATATTATAGGAAATTGGCGTGAAATAAGCAGAAAAATAAAAAAACCCTCCATCATTAGGTTCATTTATTATTACCTCTGCCGAGAACACCACTCATTTCATTTTCTTATTTTACTCTACAATATTCAACCCCAAATGTATAAATTATTCTATGTTTTGATATAAGAATAAATAAGTAATCAGTGAGGGAAACATGAAAGACATTGTGAGGGATAGGCCTATAAGCTGAGCATTAATGTTCCCTTGCCAATAGCAAGGAATATCTAACACCAGATTGGGCTACGTCATGAAAGAAAATAACCCAACCATTGACCTGTCAATTCAAGCAGCATCCTCGTTGCTAGGTATCTTTGACAAAAATTGTAGTACGGGCTTGCCCTATGCATAAAAAATATCCAAGGGAAACTCTTTATCATCTGGCGAGAAACACCCTACTTCCGACTTTAGAAAGAATACCACCTGTGATAAATCTTATCCTGCAACACTCTCATATAGTGCCACGAATTATTCGTTAGTAAAATAGACATAAGAATCTGACTCAGGATAACAAAGGGCTTGATGGATTAATAGAGATGTGACTTGAAGAACTCTTTCTCCCAAATTATTCATCACAAAACACTTGACAGGGTACAATGCGGATACCTGATAATGTACGAATTCCGTAAAAATATGAGCTTTCAGGACACATGCAGACATAACATCTGACTTGACCATGGCTGAGTAGATGAGAGAATTATGCTCATTAAGTAAGACTTTTTGATAAAAACGTAGGTGCTCAACTATGCACAGGGTATCTTTAACATCTTGTTCAGTATCCATAAGAGGGTTGTTGCTGGAAGAACTAAAGGGGGGCGACTGTTCAGCCATGGATTTACTTAGGGTGGTGATTATACAAACGTGGAGGTGAGAATTTTAATGACTCAGACGACTCTTGGACAATTGGAACTGAAAAAGCAGCAAGTGAAAAAGAGGAACTTTAACTCATTTTATAGATGGCACGGGATTTTGGAAATGAATGTGAATTAAATGCATGACTTGATAGATAACAGACATATGATGTGACATACGAATTGGCTCACTGCTAGCGACGTAAATTTCCTATGTCATTGGTTGTCTATGTCACTACGAGAGCACTCTGGAGTATGACAGACTCATTGGAGGTCTTCCCCCACAGTGATCGTGAACTGTCAATCAATGGTCAACGAACTCTGGACAGGGTCAACTGCGGAGGCACCGTTGGTGCTATATTTTGAGCTATTTGTGCCTGCGGGTTTCCATCGATCCAAATCAACAACATTTCTTTTAAACCTTTCTCATTGAATTAAATGTAGGTTAACTCAATGGCTAGATCCACCTTCACATTTTTGCACAATATGTTAATTGACCAACATATAAAACAAAAATTATTTTTCGGCATACAGAAATTTTGCATTTGTCCATTTTCTAACATATATGCTTTTTTTTTTCTTTGAAAAATATTTCAAAACTAAATTAAAATTAACCACAACATCTGCCTCCATCTAGGGATAGTGTTTTTTTCCACGAAAACACCAAGAACCACAGATCAGTACCTTCACCTTCGGCATGGAGTCTAATTTTTTTTGGTGACATATGAACAATGGAAAATCTAGTATTTACAATGATGAAATGTTGGCTTTTAGTGCTAGAAATAATGCTTCAAATACTATCCATTCACAGGCAACTGCAAATATTCTCCATCTAAATCTTATAGGATGAAAGTGTTGTTTGACCTAGCTTCAGTAATTTTTTATGGACCATACCAGATAGGGCCGACCTTACCATGATTCCATTTATCTTCCCTTCTGGTGTCCCATATTAGTACTAAATCTCCTTCTTGAAAGAGGATTTATTTTGCTTTCCTCTAAAATATAGACTTCCTGATAAGTAATCATGTTATCTCTAACTTTTTTTCCGCTTTCACCTGACTCAGTCACTTTATTCATTCTTCGCACCACGAAATTAGGTTATTCATGATCTTCCTGAAGAAAAGAAATCCCTGTTTTGGCTAATTGAATAGGAAAAGGTGCCTGATTTCCATAAACCAACTCAAAGGGTGATTTTCCAGTGGACCTCCTGGTAGTTACTTGAACTGCCCAAAGGGAAAAATTTAATTTTCATTCCCATTCTTTTTTATTTTCAGTGATTTTATTCTTCAGAATCCAAACCAATGTCTTGTTTAAAGACTCTTCCAATCCATTCCCTTGTGGATGGTATGATGTGAAATGTTATAAAATTAAATTATATGTTTGATATAAATCAATCAATCGAACATAATTAAATACCTGAGCATTATCAGTTACAATATTGACTGGGCATCCAAACCTGTTGAAAATGTTCTCCTCCAAAATTATTTTCAACATGGTATCAAAGCAAGTCTAGGCTCTCAGTCAAAGAAGCATGAGCTCGCTCTCTTTGCTATGGAAGCTGTAAGATTGATTTGAGAAGTAGATTTCTCCAGCAGTGAGAAAGATTCTCTTTTACACAGTCAAGAAGATTTTTTTGTTTAACATGGTCACGATGGCAACTACAGGCACCAGCCTAACGAATCCCCAAATACCACAGTTTAATGGGAATAAATATGACTATTAGGCCATTAAAATTAGAGCCATGTTTGCTTCACAAGATATATGGGAGCTGGTGGAACAAGGTTTCCAAGGACCAGCAGACGCATCAGCATTGGCTACTTTGACAGCAGCAGAAAGGGACTTGTTTAGAGATAATAGGAAGAAGGACTCCAAATCCCTCTTCTATCTCTATCAAGAAGTACACGAGAGTATATTCCCAGGAATTGCAACAACAGAAAAGTCTAAGGAGGCGTGGGATATTCTCAAAACAACCTATCAAGGCATGGAGAAGGTGAAGACAACAAAGCTACAAATGCTGAGGAGAGGTTTTGAAACTCTCTGGATGAAAGAATTTGATAACATAGACTCATTATTCACACATGTGATTGGGTTGGTTACCTAGATAAAGTATCATGGAGACACACTTGAGTAAAGAAGAATAGTGGAGAAAATCTTGAGAAGTCTACCCACAAGATTTGATGCCATAATAGTGGTAATAGAAGATACAAAAGATCTCTCAAAATTTTTAGTGGATGAGCTTTGTGCATCCATGATGTCTCATGAACATAGACTGAATATAACAAAGTATTCCTCATTGGAGCATGCATTCAAGATACATATGTCTTATGGTCACGGTAGAGGTCAAGGAAGATAAAAATATAGAGGAAGAGGAAGAAGCACACAGAGAGGTGGAAGAAACAAACGTGCAAGCACAAGTGTAAGGGGAAAAAACAAGAATCAAAGTGAAGGCTCAAGCTAGATTCAAGAAGATGGAAAAAGGTATGATAAATCCCAAGTCCAATGTCATTATTGTAAAAAGTATGGGCATTATGCAAATGAATGTAGAAAGAAACAAAATGACATGAATAGTAGGAAAAATGTTAATTTTGCAAAATAAAGTCAGAACCAGAGTAATCTGCTTCTAGCATGTAATTTAGCACAAGAAAAACAAGAAGATGTATGGTTCTTAGAATAAGGTTGTAGCAACCAAATGACTAGAAACATAGCAATGTTTTTTAATCTGAATGAGAATGTGAAATCTGAAGTGACAACGGCGACTGAAAGCAAAGTCTCTATCATGGGAGAACGAACATTATCAATACTCACAAGGAAGGGAGAAAATAATTTTGTGCGAGATGTTTATTATGTACCTAGCTTGAAATGTAACCTTTTAAGCGTTGGATAGCTCGTGGAGAAGGGCTACAATGTATTTTTTAAGAATAATGTGTGCACAATCATGGACATACCTGCAAATAAGAGGGTTATTGCAGAAGTGCATATGAAAAAGTATAGGATGTTTCCTCTCAAGCTCAAAACAAAATTGAATGAAGGAGGTGTGGTAGAAGCAGTCACACAAGAGGTCTTTCAAGAAGAAGTCAAAGACGAAAAATGGTTATGGAATTTGATATTTGGACATCTCAATTTCAGACGTTTGAACCTCTTGCATAGAAAAGGAATGATAAAAGGATTACCATTGATTGAGAAACCAGACAGCCTATGTAAAGGCTGCATCTTGGGCAAACAACATAGAGAAGCATTCCCAACAGGGAAGAGTATAAGGGCAAAGGCACCCTTAGAGATTATAAACTCATATTTCTGTGAACCAATGCAAACTCCATCTTTACCTGGTAGCCATTATGTTTTGATATTCAAAAATTTTTACACCAGAAAGACATGGGTGTATTTCTTGAAACAGAAGAGTTAAGTGTTTGAACAGTTCTACGACTTGAAAGCTCTTGTTGAGAAGCAAAGTGGGCACTACATCAAAGCGCTAAGAGATGATAGAGGTGGAGAATATATCTCCAAATATTTCCTACGTTTCTATAGGGAAAATGGGATACGCAAGGAGCTTACCACAAGGTACACATCATAGCAAAACGGTGTTGTAGAAAGGAATAACAGGGCCATTACACACATAGTCAGAAGTACGTTGAAGGGAAAACATTTTCCAAATGAGTATTGGGCTAAAGATGTCAATTATGCAATGTATATTTTGAATAGATGCCCAACCAAATATGTTATGAACAAAGTCCCAAAAGAAGCATGGAGTCGAACAAAGAATTTTGTCACTCACATGAAAGTATTTCGATGTGTGGCATATGCACATGTCCCAGATCAACTAAGAATGAATTTTGATAGAAAGGGGGAGAAGTGTATCTCTATTTGATACAATGATGAGTCCAAGGCATACAAACTCTATAATCCATCCACAAAGAATGTTATAATCAGCAGAGATGTGTAGTTCATTGAAGAAGAATCTTGGGATGGAAACCTAGAGAAGACAGTGAACGTGAAGACATGTGTGTCTCATGAAGAGCAAGAGGAAATGATTACTGAAAATAACTCCTCGATGGTGACTCCTCCTCCACCTACACAAGAACAATAGAGCACACCACAAGCAGGAAATAGAAAAACCTTGAGAAATAAAGGATGTGCTTCTCTAAGCACAGCACAGGGACCAGAAACTCCCTCGAGTTCAAGTGGAACTCCAAGCACACCAAGAAGACCAAGATTCAGAAATTTGAGTGAAATTTATGAGCAAGAAGTTGATAATAATAATGGTGTGAACTCTTTATTTGATTTGTATTTTCACGTTGATGACCCAATTGATTTTGAAGATGCAGTAAAATAATAAAAATGGATTGAAGCAATGAATGAAGAGATTGGTGTAATTGAAAATAATGACACATGGGATTTACTGGACCTTGCACAAGGTAAAGAGGTCATTCGAGTAAGATGAGTCTATAAAACCAACAGAAATGCTGAAAGCAAGATAGAAAGGCATAAATCAAGACTTGTTTTCAAAGGCTACAAGTAGCAACAAGGAAGAGATTATGAAGAAACCTTTGCACCAGTTGCAAGGATGGAAACAGTGTAGACAATTTTTTCCATTGTAGCACAATAAAAGTGGAAAGTCTACCAAATGGATGTGAAGTCATAATTCTTCAATGGAGTGTTTAAAGAGGAGTTATATGTTGAAAAACCTCTAGGATATGAGATTGAAGGCCAAGAGCACAAAGTGTGAAAGTTGAATAAAGCTCTTTATGGGCTAAAGCAAGCACCAAGAACATGGTACAGTAGAATTGATGCTTACTTGATAGAAAATGGGTTTCAAAATTGTCATGGTGAACCCACACTCTACATTAAAGAAAATGATGGAAAGGTCCTTATTATTGTTTTATATGTAGATGATTTAATTTACACAGGCAATGAAGTTTCTCTCAATGTTGATTTTAAGGCAGACATGAAGAGTGAATTTGAAATGAATCACTTAGGTTTATTGAGATACTTCTTGGCCATAGAAGTAAAGAAAAATGAAAAGGGAATTTTTATTTCCCAAGAAAAATATGTTGTAGAAGATTTAAAGAGATTTAACATACAGAACAACAAGGCTACAATAACTCCAAATTTTATGGGGTTAATTAAGCAAAGAAGATTTCATCAAGAATGTCGATCCAACATTTCACAAAAGCATAGTTGGCAGTCTCATGTATTTTACTGCAACTAGGCCTTATGATATATATGTTGTAATTTTAATTTATAGATTCATGGTGACACCAAAGGAGACACATTGTCAAGCAACCAAGAGAATATTGAGGTATGTGAATGGAATGAAGGAGTATGGTGTTCTATACTCCTCAACTAATAATTTTAAATTGTTTGGTTACACTGACATTGATTAGACTGGAAGTGTAGATGATAGAAAAAGCACATCTAGGTATGTGTTTCATTTGGGATCAGGAACCATTTCATGGGCTTCCAAGAAGCAAACAATAGTTGCTTTATCAAAAACAGAAACAGAGTGTGTGGCAGCAACAATATCAACATTCCAAGAAGTTTGGATGAGAAGGATGCTGAGAGATTTATGTCATGAGAAAGTCAAGGGAGCCACAATTTATTGTGATAATAGCTTAGTAATATAATTATCGAAGAATTATGTTTTCCACAAGAGAACAATGAATATTGATGCAAAACATCACTTTATAACAAAATGGTTAACAATGGTGAGATTGTTTTGCATCATTGCAAGACAGAAGAATAGTTTGTTGATATCCTCACGAATCCATTAGCACAAAAGATCTTTGACTATCTTAGATAATGTCTGGGAATGACCGATGGCAGAAGTTGTGATTAAGGGGGAGTGTTCGAATTTTACTCCCAACCACCACCATGAATGAGAAGTGGCAGAAGCCCACAATTTCATAAATGTTTGACAATAGAGAAGGAAAAGCAAAGATCCAAGAAGCTGGAGGTTTTTGCACGCAATCCACGCAGAAGATCAATAGAGTACCCAAGCTTTTAAATCTTCCTTTATTCCCATCTACCACATTGACTTAACTTTTTCCTGCAGCATGAAAATTGCAAGTCTTTTGATTTAACCTTAATCCATTCATCGTAACTTGTTCTACCACTGAAGAAAGATCTGGAAGGAATCACCTTATACCTTACCGCATGGACCAAGCTTTAGTTTTACGTTCATTTATTTTATATTTCTCTTATCGCACTTACCATTGTTTTGCCGCTCGCAGAGTGCATTTCGCATTATTTACCACTTACCTTTCCACAGCTGCAAGTTAATTTATTTGATGAGTGATGTGATTGTGCCATCGCACATTGCATTTGCAACTGTTTATGTTTTCCCATAAAGTGCCGCAGCATATGTTATTTTATTTGTGGTGTGATTGTGCCATCGGACCTCGCGCCTATCACCTTTTATTTTTACCCATGTCCATGCTATTTAAATTTAAGACCACTGATCTACGATAAGGAGCTTGATGTGATGAGGACTTTAGTTGAATCACATAAAGTTTGAAGTTCGCCAATTTGTGTGTTTGAACTCATTTTTGCGTGTTTTTGTGTATAAGAAGAATATGGCCTGCGTGCCAATTAAATGCAGAAATGGGTCTTTTGATAGCCCAAAGGAAAAATTTTATTGACCGTTCATTCAAAATTGATAGAGCATTGATTAGAATTAGTATTTTAAAGGCTTAGGCAATTTTGATATAAGCTATGTAATTTTCATTATGTTAGAGAGAGAATGGAACAAAAAAATGAAGTTTTCTTCCACTCCTGTGCTTTTACGCTGCATGTATATATGTCACTGTTTAATTTTGGATTTTATTTTTAACTCTCTATGTTGTGGGGGAGCATCCCTCTGTTATTTATTTCGTTCAATATTTTCAACAAAAATGCCAAGGAGGAATTAAAAGAAGATATGAGAAGAAAAAAATAATGGGTGAGAAATGATGTTCATCCGGTTGTCTCATCGGGGGTTTACTTGTGGAGAGACAGGCAGTAAAAATTCTACACCAATCAGAGATTAATAATGGTGATTCATTTTTAGAGGCTAGAAAGCAAGAAATATCTATGCCTACACAAAATAAATTGTTCAATTGGACCGAAGGAATAATAGCTCCGAGAAAGATAATGAAAAAAAAATAGCTTATGGTTGGGAGGAAAAATAAACCTTCTATAAATGTTTTAATATTAGTCTCTATATCCCTGGTAGTAGTTAAAATTATAAAGTTACTTTCAAGATGAAAATAGTTTGTGAAAATTATTATAAAATATTACTAATTAGAGTGTGGAAATTGTAGTGATAGATAAACATGAAGATTGAAAGTAGAAAATATAAATATGGATAATATTTTTCTGTAACTATTTATATAAATTCAAGATAAGTAAAATTCTATAAATTTGCAATGTCATAGAGTATTTGTTGAAGGGAAGGTACATGAAATTCCCAGTCTAGGACTGAAAAATAAAATAAAATATAAGGAATGTCCAGACACCATGGAGGAAAAGAAAAGAGTCTTCTTTCTAAAATTAATGCAAAGAAACTTTGTGTCAAGAAGGTTGTGTTCTAAAAAATGCGTGGCTTATGTTAGTATTGATTGTAAATAATTTGAGGGTATAAGCTCTTCGTAGTTTCAGGTTAGTACCAAGCTAGCGGGTAATGAAACCTAGTGGGTGATGAAACGTACTGGGTAGGTAAAAACCTAAAAATGGGTAGAGACACCATGAAAGGCTAGACAATAGCTATATGAAAATAGAAATTGTTAAAGGAAATTAAAAATTGTACTGGTGAGCCTTGGTATTCCACAAAGAGTGTTGCAACTTCGAATGGTTACTCAACTTTATTAATCAACCCGGGGTTGGCACGAACTTAAGTGAAAGTGTTATATTTTCATCAGATGGATTCCACTCATTCCACCCTCGACTAGGTCTTCTGATCAATAGTGCTTCAAGGCCATCCCTTCTACTCAACTAGAGTGAAAAATAGTTGATGCAGATGCAATGTATAAACAATTTCTAATTGAGAAAATGGAAATGCCATGAACTTCAAGTTGCAAATGTTATTGAAACAAATCAAGAATGGGAAAAATATATCCTCTTGAAGAAAGGAAATAATAGTATCTTCCAATCATATATAGAGTTATCAAACCTATTTGGATTAAAGGAACCAATTTATATTTCATAAACTCTAAAACCTTGAGTCAATATTCTTTCTACTATTTAACTAGATCACAGTTGCATATAAATCATTATTCTATGATTTTTGAGATAAAATAATAAGGTTGTTATGTTTTTCAACAAAGAAAAGGAGGGTTTGGAGTGGCCTAGGAGTGTCTACTAGCAATGAAACCACAACTGGGGGTCTATAACATCCTAACCTAAGCTCAAGTTACAGCAAGGATAAAAAATGCGCAAAGAATTAGGACCTACAACTCTGATCGAGAGGGATTCTACAGGAGCCCTGTGTTGCTACAAGAAGCCCTGTAATACTACAAGAAGTATTTCAAGAAGGTTCAAGAGGTTAAGAATATGGTTGGAAGGCGTGGGAAGGTGAATGGAAGTGAAGGAAAATGGGTGAAAGGTGAAAAACATGTCTAGCCAAGGTTAGAACCCCTTGAGGGCTTATTTACCACTAGAAGAGATTCTCTGAGTGATAATAGAAAAATGGCCTCATAAAATAGAATTGTGATGATAAGATTTGGAGTTTGGAAGAAGACGTGATGGAGTCTATGGTGGAGGTGGTGAAGGTGCCTTTTCATTTAGATTCAAACATCCATGCAATCATCTCATGCATACCTTCATTCATCATTGACAAAATTTAACAATTATAAGTCGAAAATATGATTTGAATTTAAATGTTATCTAATTTATGCAAAGACTCTGATCTAATCAACAAACCAAATGCTAAACTACAATAAGCATATGTAGAACAAGATAACCACACAAATATTTTTCCAAGAAATCATAGACAAAATGCTTTTGGGTTGTGGTTGGAGGTCCTTCTACTCATGCTCCCATGAGAGAGATGTGGCAGAGGCTGCATGATCTGGACTTATGTAGGAACACAATAAAATATAGAGATAATTATAAATACATAAATCACTTCATTTCGTTAATATCAAATAGCTAAAATATTCTTATAGACAAAAAGGAAATAAACTAGCTAGGGCACTGGTAGCTTATCTGTAAGAAGAGATGTGGCAGTTACAGACCTTTGAACTGTGTTACAATGAGGCTCAAGGGACTTTTTATTATTGAACAACATAGAAAACCCTATATAAAAAAACCCTAATGCTAGGAGATGAAACACAAAGAGTTTGCGGGCCCCATTGGGGTTAATTGGACAACCAACTTCTCGGGGTCATAATGTAGTCTTATTATTTCCGTTTGGCACGTACGATGTATCATCAGAAATATTTGTTTGCGTATTATAGGTTTTTTCCGCAAGCCCATTTCTATGGCTAGAAACCTTCTCTAAACCTCAAAAAAATGTTGTTTAGGGGGTCAAAAGTTGTTACACCATTTTTTGGTCATCTAACCTACTATCATTAGATGCACCCAAGTACACCATGTAAGACCAATTTTACCCTAAGTAAAATTGCCTTCACTATGTAAAATAACTTAATAAAACACACTTATTAGGTTGTTTATGGTCTAAACAGGAAACCCCAAAAGGAAATATTAGACAAACCTATATTTGTTTGATTTTCCTCAAGGAATAATTAATTAAACAATAATTTAATTATTATTCCTGGTCATGTTTAACCCAAAACAAAGAAATTAATTAGATAAATATTTATTTATCTTATTATTTTCTAGGAATAATTATTTAAATATTATTTAAATAATATTCCTTGTTAAATATGAGTAAATCACCCATAAATAATTAAATAAATCATTATTTATTTGATTATCCTTCAATCACTTCCTTAAAATGATAAATAAATCATTTATTTATTTATTATTCACAAATAAAGGGATTTGACCCAAGTCAAATACTTTTTCCTTCCAACAAATATAATAAAATATTCCATAAAAGGTGGATCTAGATTTTGTTAATGTTGTTCTAATCATGCACCAAGATCTAGAATGACCCAATATTTTGTTATAAATAGGAGGGTTTTTCCTACCATTCTTCACCTTTTGTTCCCTATTAGATCATCTGGATCTAAAATCTTAGTCTAACTTTGAGCCATTATCATTGTCATATTTTCCATTATTTGCTGCGTGAGCTCCCTTTGAGTTCTATCTTTGTCTGGGTTTTCTACACCAACAGGAGAGAGAAATGCTAGATTTGAAGTGCTGAGGACTTCCAAGAACCCATCCCATTGAGGAGAATTGGAAACAACTTCTTGTTTTCCTCCCAGGTGCCCTTAATACAGAAAATTCTTTCAAAAATTGTTCTTGTCTTGTCTATTGGATGTATGGAGCAAAACCTTATTTTTTTTAGTGCTTAATGTCTCTATATGCATAGATCTGGCTTTTTGCAGCACTTGTCTTGATCAACTAACTGCAGATCTGAAGATATTGGTAGCCATATTTGATGTTAGGGCTATAAGTTATGCGTAGCTAAAGTGGTCTTTTTTCGTACACTTCGCCAAAATATTCATACTAACAACTGGCGACTCCACACGAGTTTTCAAATACGACCGTTATCGTTTTTCATATTCCTGCATATCCAGCTACTTCAGACCCTAGGGTTTCTTTTCAACTTTTTGTTTTTCCTATTTTTATGTTGTTTTTCTCACATAAAATCCTAAAACATTAAAATTTCTAACTTCCGTGTGTTTCTGGCCCTATTGCGCAGGTGACAGACATCAGCCACAGCTGAGACGACAACTTTTTCGGAAATCTGCCGCCGGGACACCCGGAAATTCAGGTCGCACTTTTCAGCCCATTATCTGTGACCTGCATAGAAAACAGGTCAGAACCTGCGACCTGCCCTTTTTTCTGTTGTTTTTCTGCCATTTTTCTGGGTTTTTCTGAAGCTTCTGTCAAGGTTTTCCAGCCTCTGTCTTAGCCCATTTAGACCTGTTTCTGATTTTTTTTGCTCATGTAAGTGGGAACATAGCCCCCTAGGGCTTCAGTACCCTCCACTTTTGGTGGAAGAGTTTTAACTGTTTCAGGTGTCTGTTTTTTTCAGAGTTTCAGCCCCCCCTTTTTCAGATCTGATACCTCCTTTTCAGATCCCTTTTAATCAGCTCTTCCCCCTTTCAAAACACCTCCTGAAGTTTTTTTTGGATCTACCTTTAGGGCCTCCTCCCTGTCCCTTCTGCTTTTTTCTGATTCCCTCCTTTTTCACAACCACCTTGCCTCTGCCTCTTGGCTATGTTTTGCACCTCTTTTCAACAGATTTCTCCTTTAGGTCCTTGTCCCTTTCGACCGTAGATATTTTGGCTTCTTTTTAGTGTGTTTTGACTAGATTTTTTCCCTCTTTTAGCTTAGTTTTGAGAGACCCGCCTTCTTGGGTTAGATTAATGCACTAGTAGCTGTTAATTTTCTATTATTTCAGCATTATCTACTATTTTTTACAACATTATTTTTAGTTACGCAGCACACTTTTTCTCTTTCTCTCAAAACGAAAAGGGTTTAAAAATTAAAATTAACACACGCCACACACTCACCCTAAGCAAAGAAGAGCCTGGTTTGCACCGCCAGGCAAAGACTTTAAAACATTGTAAAATCAATTGACACTGCAGCTTTCTGCCCTTGTTTCGACATTGTAATCACTTGATTCTGCACCTCCCTGCCTTTGTTGGTCATTATTCTTCCCCTTGTGCCATGTTTGTGTTGTCACCATTGCGCCCCCAACGCACACATCCCAGAGACTTCTTGGCCTTCACCCTCAGTTTCCGTTTGGTCGACCTACTCCTTCTCGCCGTCGTCGAGTTAGTCCCCCTCCGAGTTCGCACTCTGACTCCTCTTCTGATTCATTGGGTTCTCCTTTTACTTATGGTTCTCCCCCTGTCACCTTCACTATGTCTGGTCCAAGGCCTAATGCTAGCGGTAATCATGGCCCTAATGTCGGGGTTACTACTATTGGAACCGCCACAGGAACTACCTCGACTTCACCCTTGCTCCCCTTCATGGCAGGCCTCAACATCCCTTATTTGGATCGGTTGATAAACGACCCTATACACCATGACGCTAGTTGGCCTGCTATGCCAACAAAGCTCCCTTCTGACATCCCAAAGTTTGAAGGCCTTGCTGGGGAGGATCCTTCAAATCATGTTCGATCTTTCCACATGTGGTGTTCATCTACCTCCATTACCGATGACACTGTCCGTCTTCAGTTGTTCCAATGAAGGCTTACAGGCGCGACTTCTAAGTGGTATGTTGATCAGGCCCCTTCCTCTCATACCACCTTTGCGACTCTTTCCCGGGCTTTTTTATCTTACTTCCAGCTTCCCCTTCGTTATGACACTGGTATCGAACTTTTGACTTCTTTTCATCAATCGTCTGTGACCCGCCTATCCGATCATGTCTAGGAATGGCAGAGAAGAAAGAGCCTATGTCAATCCCCTACTTTCGAAGACCGTGTCTACATGGACTAGTTCCTTAGATCTCTCTTGTCTCCTATCGGGAAAGATGTCGCATTGCATTTCCCCCAAACCGAAGAAGTCGCCCTCCAACTGGCGTTAAAATATGACTTGATCTACGCTCAGACAGGTTATGTTTATACCATCCTGCCTGACCTCCCCAGGCCTGGTGGTGCTAATGCCCCAGGGGCATCTCATTCCGCCGACAGTATCGTTGGAGCCCTTTCTCATCCGTATGCTCAACCTCCTATGGGCTATGGTCTCCCTCCGGTAGGGGCCAGCACCTCTAGCACTTTTCCCCCTCTAGGTAGCATGTATCCAGGATACGGCATGCCTCATCCTTTTGCCCAACCTCTTGCTTACCTCAATGTTGCCCAACCTAACCATTATCCTTATCCACAGTTTAGTGCTCCAGCTCCTCCAGCATCAGCACCTCCGCCTCCCTAGCCTTCTTAACCCCTGCAACAGCAGTTACCGCCCCCTCAAGAGTAGGTGGATGCACATCAGGGATTCATGGCTACCCAACCACCTGACAGACAAGTGGCCACTCAACCTTCCCCTTCTGGTTCCTCCAATTACCAGATCCTCATGATGAACTCTGATCCACCTCTCACCGTTGACCTTAACCTTCAAACTCGGTCTCGCCAGTACCCTAAGCCTCCTGCTCAGTCTACCTCCGAGTCCCCTTCTTTCGATTCTACAGAGCCTCTTTCGACATCCAATGGTCCCTTACATATCCCTCAACCCAAAGTTGAGGTTCATACCAAGATTCCCAAGGGACCATTACGCCGAAATGCTGCTCCTGGTCGAGCTGCCCATTCGTATAGCATAGTAGATGATTTGGCGTAGTCTCCTGCTGCCATTTCCACATTGGAACTCCTCTAGTCATGCCCTTCCCAAAATAAGGCTCTACTATTTTCCATGGGCGCTGTAGATCCTGCTGATGATCAGATGATTTTTTTCGATGCCCATCAATCTGAACATCCTCCTCTTCCTGCTTCCGTAGCCTTCCAAATCCCAGTCAAAATCTAGAACACTAACGTTTCTCGGTGTATAATTGATGAGGGGGCATCCACCTGTGTGATGTCTGCTTCGGTTTGGAAGCAACTCGGATCTCCTGAGTTGACCCCTTCCACGATCACCCTTCGCGCGTGGGATGGCCACACCCCCTAGCCCATTGGCCTCTTCCGTAATTGTCCTATCACTCTTGCGGGCAAGACTGTTTGCATTGACGTCGAAGTCATCGACGCCCCTCTCGATTACAACATTCTCTTGGGGCGATGCTACACCTATGCCATGTCTTCTGTCCCATCCACGGTTTTCCGCAAGATGTCTTTTCCTCACAATGGAAAGATAGTCACCATTGACCAATTGACATATCATGAGCCAAAATCTCAGACCTCCCCTAAGATGGCCATCTCTTCTGTAGCCAATAAGAAAATCATCGATTCTTTGATCAATGTGTCTCCCGGTGTCTACAAAGACTCCTATTTTCTTGGAACCTTCCCTGGTCTTCCTCCTCCTCCTGTCTCTAACCCCAGCTCATTGAATGTTTGCATGATGCAATCGTCTCGAGCTTCTCTCAAGCAACCTCCTTCGGTTAGTCAGCAACCGCGCTCTCCGCAACCTGATCCTAGCCCTTCACCTGTAGCTGGTAGTCATGAGCCTCTTTATCCTCCTGGAACGGTTCCTCCAAGAATTAGCCATTTAGGAGCCATCCCACCTGGCCACTACCCCTCTGGTTAGATATCGTTCTTAGCTCCCCCACCAGGAGTGTACATGGTACCTGTCATGGCCACCCTCTCTCTTCCTAACCTGACCCTTGGGATTCCTGTATGGTACCTTGATCCTCCAGCCCCAACCTTGCCTGGTCAACCCAAACCTTATCTTGCTTTAACCCCAATTCAGCCAGTCCCCAAGACTTCTCCCGTTGCAACAGTGCCTCAGTCACGTCAACAGGAACCACCTCCTATTGCAACCGCTTCGGGTAAGAAGGGCAAAGCTCGCAAGGGGGCATCAAAGAACAAGGCTGCCCCAAAAAACCCTGCCCCTCCTTAGCCTCCAAAGCATACCATCCAGTGTGCTTTGTGTGATTTTGTCAGTCACACCACCCATTCCTGTCCTGACTTGCCTCATCTCAAGCCCATGGTTAATGTCGCGTTCCCTGAGTCCACGGTCCCGGAAGCCTCTATTCCTTCCGCGACCACAATCAAGAACCACAAGAATATTCACACCAACCACCCCTGTGATTTGTGTGATCTCCATGGCCATTACACCCATCTTTTTCCTCGCCTCGAGGACTTCCGCACCTCTCTAGCCGTGGTCCACCAATTCGAGGCCAAGCGCAATGAGTCCACCTCTCCCCTATTTGCGCATTTTTCTTTGGCAGAACTACCAAACATGACTGCTCCCATTGAAATTCCCCCTCCTGATGTCAAGATGACGGAGCCTTCATCCACCATTTTTTACCTATCATCATCCATGAGACCCTCGGGGAAAATTCCCTCTGAATCCTCCCCTGTTGTTTTGCTTGACCTTCCTTCAGCGATCACCGTGGGCTCAACATCGGTAGATCCTTTATCTGCTTACTTTTTCATCACCCCTTGTGACGATGCGCATGTGAACCTCTCTTCTCATGATGATGAGTCAGGTAGCTTCGCCGCGTCAGGTGGTCTTTCTTCCACCAGTCACCCCATCTTATATCACGATGATGACATTATGGATGAAATCCCCACCCCTGACTTTATCTATTCCCCCTTACATCGAACCCATGCGTTCGAACCACATGCACCTTGTGGCCATTACATTGAAACCCAATATTTGGGTAAGGGGGCACCCGTATTCGAGAGACCAGGAGAAGAAATTATCCAAAACTCTCCTAGTGTATCTGGTCATGTTGACTCTAGTACCATTATTCCTCCACATTTTGAAGAACCTCTAGAGTCCCATATCACTTCAGATCACTCTAGGGACAATATCCCTTATCGTTCCCTCATCTTACATCAACAACCTAGTCTCTTAGACATTATTGTTGACCAACCTATAGCTTTTCTACGAGAGCATCAGTTCATTATCTCCAAATCCTCTCTTTGGGATAGTGACACCAGGTATGCCAACCTGGAAACTTAAAGTCCATTTGATTCCTATATGCAGTACCAAAAGAGATTGGTAATCTTCCATTCCCCTTCTCACACTACATAACCATCACGACAAAAAATGACACACCATATCATTAAAATGTGTTTAGATTCCCCTTTTTCTAAATACATTTTGGCATGACCACACCATGCTTGAGGGCACCTATGCCCCTCAACAATAACCCTCCTCAAAATCAAATTTCTTCACTTGCAACACTCATACTAGGGTCACCATTTGGCCTCCATACTTATCCATGCTCGTGTTGATGTTCGTCGTGAGTTACCATCTTGTACTCATGTTTTCATGGTCCCCCGTTGGACCTTTACTGTGTGGCAGCACCATCAAGTTGCCCTTGTTTAGAGCATCCAAGTTGAGTCATCATCACATTCATGGAGTCTATCCTGAGTCCCTTTGTACCCCACTATAGTTCTCCATCCTTCATTGATTGGTCTCTCTCTTGTGTCGCACATTATGGCCTTCAGTCCCATTGTCCCCTATCCCTAATGATATTGTGTCAGTTGCTGCCATGTCATTCATGCCATTTATGCTCTAGCAAGGGAAGTCATCCATTCACTACTCAGTCCCCTCCATTCCATCATCATCATTGGTATTAATCTGTCCGTCACTCTACTATTTTCTCTCGTGCCTTAGTTTAGGATCTATCTCATTGCCTCACCTATGGCGGACCTCCTTCTGTCGACATCAGCTCCTTCATTCCAGAAGACAGGTCTAGAGGGCGGTATCGCCAGTTTCAAAACACCACTCTTGTTGATTTCGGATCAGGAAAAGGGATCTCTCATTTCCCTTTGATTTTATTGTTTCTCCACTCCAGCTCCTTTCAGCATGATCGAGATCCGTATGCTTGATGGTTGAGTGATGCAACAGTCGCTTTTGATGATTCCCAGGCGTGTATGAGATGTCTCAGCCCTCATGAGGGGGTGGCCCTGCAGGTAGCCCCCCACATGCTCGGATGACCTCTTCATTGTATCCTTTGATGCAGCTCCATATATTTGACGATGTCGGCCTTAGTTGCTTGCAGCGCTTCTTTGATTTGCATATATCAGTCAGGTTTTGTGAGCCCTTCCCCGCTTATAGGGGGCATTTGGGTTGTATTTGTATCTCATGTACTCATATATTATTATATAAGTCCTGGCTGTTATCCTAGGCACCACATGTATATGGGATCCCTCATTGTATTCTTATCTGGCTCATGTTTATGCCGGCTGTACTTTATGGTTCGGTCCCTTGTTTACTGGACACACTATTCTTTTGTACTTTGTCTCGGCGAGCATAGGTATGCCTCCCCTGCCGCCTTTAGCACAGGTACCCTCTCATAAATAGAGACTTGTTGCACCTATAAGTCTCATCTCCTTAGGGTCTATTTCTTTAGCACATTAGTCTACCTTACATTTCTCTCTCTGACTTCCCTTTTGATGTCTAGTGATTGATTTCTTACAACATACTTCGGTCATACGATTTGCTCCTAACACTCGCACGCTGGCGGGCAATCTGTTACACCATTTTTTGGTCATCTAACCTACTATCATTAGATGGACCCAAGTACACCATGTAAGACCAATTTTACCCTAAGTAAAATTGCCTTCACTATGTAAAATAACTTAATAAAACACATTTATTAGGTTGTTTATGGTCTAAACAGGAAACCCCAAAAGGAAATATTAGACAAACCTATATTTGTTTGATTTTCCTCGAGGAATAATTAATTAAACAATAATTTAATTATTATTCCTGGTCATGTTTAACCCAAAACAAAGAAATTAATTAGATAAATCTTTATTTATCTTATTATTTTCTAGGAATAACTATTTAAATCTTATTTAAATAATATTCCTTATTAAATATGAGTAAATCACCGATAAATAATTAAATAAATCATTATTTATTTGATTATCCTTCAACCACTTCCTTAAAATGATAAATAAATCATTTATTTATTTACTATTTACAAATAAAGGGATTTGACCCAAGTAAAATACTTTTTCCCTCCAACAAATATAATAAAATATTCCATAAAAGGTGGATCTAGATTTGGTTATCATGCACCAAGATCTAGAATGACCCAATATTTTGTTATAAATAGGAGGGTTTCTCCTACCATTCTTCACCTTTTGTTGCCTATTAGATCACTCTGGATCTAGACTCTTGGTCTGACTTTGAGCCATTATCATTGTCATATTTTCCATTATTTGCTGTGTGAGCTCCCTTTGAGTTCTATCTTTGTCTGGTTTTTCTACACCAACAGGAGAGAGAAATGCTAGATCTGAAGTGCTGAGGACTTCCAAGAACCCATCCCATTGAGGAGAATTGGAAACACCTTCTTGTTTTCCTCCCAGGTGCCCTTAATACAAAAAATTCTTTCAAAAATTTTTCTTGTCTTGTCTATTGGATGTATGGAGCAAAACCTTATTTTTTTTACTGCTTAATGTCTCTATATGCATAGATCTGGCTTTTTGCAGCACTTGTCTTGATCAACTAACTGCAGATCTGAAGATATTGGCAGCCATATTTGATGTTAGGGCTATAAGTTATGCATAGCTAAAGTGGTATTTTTTTCATACACTTCGACAAAAGATTCATACTAACAAAAGTGCTTCAGAAGTTCAGGACGTGAAAAAATGCTAAAATTAGTAAATGCTGTTGTAAAAAAAGGAAACTAATGAAATTGACTCGAGGGCGAGGTGAAATAGGTGGGTTGCCACCAATATCCATCTCTATAATTTCTCTCCCCTTAGGAAGCAATCGTCTCCATTGCCTGCAAAGCCTCCATGAGGTGAGGAAATTTCTATTGAACGTGGTCCCTAGTGGACCACTTGCACTAGTGGAGGATTTGGCTTGCATTGACAATTTGATATAGTTGGATCCTCTGTTGGCTAGTATTCTTGATCTGTGTGTCCATCATCCATTCGGTTGTGGCTTGTTCCATGAAATACGGGTTTAAATTTGTTGGCTTGAGTTGTTCTGAGATGTCAGATGTGCCTACTAGAGGTTGAAAGTAAGGTCGAAGTCGATTCACATTGAACACTATGTGCAAACCATGGTGGTATTTTGAGCTCAAAGTAAATGTCCTCTACATCCTTATTCATGGTGTATGGCCCATATAGGAGCAAGAGAATCTTGTGGTTGGGTCCAAAAGGATGCTCCTTCTGCAAATGTAGCCACAATTTGTCACCCATCTCGAATTTGTGTGGCACCCGATATTGATCATGTCCATGCTTGTACATATAATTAGCTCTATCCAATATGTTAGGAACCTGATGGTGGATGTGTTGAATGTGCTCAATGAAATGGTTCGCCTTGTCATATTCAGACTAGATATGATTAGAATCTACCTGAGTAGTAAGAAATGGCATCGCTGCGTCAATGTGACATAGTGGCTCGAATCCCAAGCGCACCTGAAAGGGCATGTGGCTGGTTCAGATTTGGAAAGCCTGGTTATAGTTGTGATGTACATAGGGGAGGCTCTCATCCCATGTGCATGGTTGATTTGAGTTGTGCATGCACATAATGTGTACGATCACCCTGTTGATGACCTCTTTGTTGGGTGTGGAGCTAGGTTATCTTCTTTATTTTGCATCACAGTGTTGGACCACTGTTATTAACGGCTGCTACCTTGGGGGTTCAGGGGTAGCTGAGACTTTATGGAGACCCCCCCTAGAGAGGGGGTTTCGAGGGAAGCACCCCCGAATCTAAAAATAGATGTAAATTTTCCTTTTGAAACTATTGTAATTTCTAGTTAATCTCGGTCGTTCAATAGACAAATGATCTGACGGTAGAAGTTATGTTTAATTTAGGGTTTTACGCCCTAGAAGGCAACTCCTCATTTTGTAAGAGGTTTTTGTATTGCGACTGTGTATTTTATGTCTATTCTTAAAGAGAGAAACGTATATGGGTACTGTGAGAGAGAAAAAATGATATTATAGTAGATCTGCTATAGGTTGTGTCTCTTCATTTTTCTCGATAATATAAAGTAAGGACTAGCTGTTCGGGGTGGATGTAGCCCAAAATAGGTGAACCCCGCATATCTATGTCTCTCTGGTTTTATGTGTTTTCTGTGTTTGTGTTTTCTAGATACTTTATGTTTTGCATTGATCTGTAATATATAATTTTCTAAAACTCTATCTGTCAATCAGTTTGGGGATGGAAAGTTATGGACTAGGTGAGCTTGGTGTCCAACATCAACAAGAGGATAGCCAAAATCAGAGGAAATTTTAAGGATGGAAAATTATTTTGGAGTTTAAAAATTTGGCGAATCTCACTAGTACATAATATGCAAACTATAAAATGTTTATTGATGTATTTGTACAATTATTGAAATTTATAATGATTTTATATATACTCTCTTTATAATCTTGGTGATTTTTGACATAAAATAATCTTATATTGTAAAATTTAGGCGAATCATTTTTTGGGAAAATCATGGAAAATTAGCCCACCTACAAATATTAAGCCCTAAAATTTTCCATGGCCAAAATGTAGTAAGGAACCTACTGTATTGATTTGAGATGATATACTCTCGGATCCAAAAGTGTACCCACACTCAATAAAAGAAGATTTTAGCATTGTCGTCTATTGTGATATTCTTCTTTCAGGCCACCATAATGGCCATCTTTGAGAATCTGTTCACGACCACAATTTTGGCATTATAATGCATGTGTTTTCCTTGATGGTAACCCGAGTTGTAAAAGATAAAGTATATGGTTTTTGGATAATCTCAAAGGTGAAAAAGTGATGGAACAAATTGTTAGAATGATGGGATAGAGGTTTTGTAGATTAGAATCAGAAGGTGGATAAAGTACATAATTGAAGAACTATAAGCAAGTTAGTAAAGGAAAAGTAACCTATACACACTGGTACATAGAAGAAAAGTCGTGTATGTGCTAGAACACTAATTTTATAATACCAAAGGTCTTTACAATGGCATTAGCCCACAATATTAAGCGCAATAATGGTTATTTGATCCTGTCCAATAATACCATTAACACTTGTGTGGTTTTGTCTCATTGCATTGGCTAAGGTTCAAACTATATAAGGAGATGAAGATCATAGTGCTAAGTGTGCATGAGTATGTGAATTAAATGAATACTTCAGCCTCAAGTATACATGCATGGAATGGGCTATAATCAATAGATAGATATGATGTTATGATGCACTCATGATTACAATGATGGATCAGTATCTCTAGACATAAAATGACTATATATTTGCATGATTTTTTTATGAGTTGTTTAGATATATGCTGTTGTGGCTCATTTTCATTTACTTTTGAAATATTTTTGAAAGCACAAATATATATATATATATATATATTAGAAAATGGAAAAATGTAAACTTTATATATGTCAAAAAATATTTTTTGTTTTATATGTTGGTCAATTAACATATTGTGCAGAAATGTGAAGGTGGGTCCGACCATTGAGTTAACCTCTGTGTAATTCAACGAGAGGGTTTTAAGAGAAATGTTGTTGATTTGGACTGACTAAAAACCATGGGTACAAATAGCATGAAGTATAGCAGTGAGGGTGCCTCCGCAATTGACCCTGTCGAGAGTTCATTAACCAATAATCAAAAGTTCACGATCACTGCGGCGGCAGACCTCCGATGGGTCTTTCATACTACAGAGTGCTCCCGTAGTGACGTAGACAAAGGATGACACATGAAATTAATGTCGCAAGGAGTGATCCAGTTCTATTATCACTTCATATGTCTCTTATTTTTCAAGTCATGCATTTAATTCACATTTATTTCCACAATCCTACGCAATATATAAAATGTGTTAAAGTTTCACTTTTTCAATTGTTGGTTCTCCAGTCCCAATTGTCCAAGATTCGCTGAGTCATTAAATTTCTTACCTCCATGTTAGCACAGTCACCACCCTGAGTAAATCCATGGCTAAACAGTTGTCCCTCTCTAGTTCTTCCAGCCACATCCCCGTATGGATATTGTACAAGATTCTAAAGATACTCTATGGATAGTTGAGAACCTACCTTTTTATCAAGAAGTATCACTTAATGAGCAGAATTCTTTCATCTACTTAGCCATGGTAAAGTCAGGTGTTATGTTTGCATGTGTCTCGAAAAAGCATCTTTTTCTGGAATTCATACATTGGCTAGTATCTACATTGTACCCTAGAAAGTGATTTTTGATGAATAATTTGGGAGAAAGTGTTCTTAAAGTCATGTCTTTTTTAATCTATCAAGCCCTCCGTTATCCTGAGTTAGAGTCTTATGTCAATTTTAGTGAAGAATCATTGGTGGAAATATATGATAGCCTTGTAGGATTATATTTTACATAGGTGGTATTCTTTCTAAAGCCGGAAGCAAGACGTTTCTCGCCAGATGATAAAGAGTTTCCATTGGATTTTTTTGATGTAGAGTTCAAGCCCGTACTACAATTTTTTTCAAAGATACCTGGGAAGGAGGATGTTGCTCGAATTGATAGGTCAGTGCTTGGGTTATTTGCTTTAATGATGAAGGCCAATGTGGTGTTAGATACTCCTTCCTATTGGCAAGAGAACATTAATGTTTAGCTTATAAGCCTCTCCCTCACTGGGTCTTTCAGGTTTCCCTCACTAATTACTTATTTATTCTTATATCAAAATGTAGAATGATTTATACATTTGGGGTTGAATATTGTAGATTCAAATAAGAAAAGGATATCAGTGTTGTTTTGGACAGATGTAATAATAAATGAACCTAATGATGGAGGGTTGTTTGATTTTTTTGCTTATTTCATGTCAGTTTCCTATAAGATTTTGAATGGAATTCCTCCTCCATTTTTTCTACTAAAGGCGCAAGAATTTCTTCAACTTACTGTTAATTGAAAATTTGGAGATTGGTTTGTGTATGATGATTATTTAGAAATTAGGTTGTATGGAGCTGGGATTGATCCTTATAGATTACCCATATTTTTCCCCATGAGAGTATTTTCCTTGGATTTTATTAGACAAATATTTAATGTATATCAAATACATTTTGTTCCAAAGCAATCACTAGTTTGGCCAACTAACCAGGAAATAGTGCCTAAGTTCCATAAACCAATTAAAAGGGTGATTTGCACGTGGAAATCCTAGTAGTTATGCGAACTGCCGAAAGGGAAAACTTTAACTAAAAATAAAAAATACTGGGATTCAAATTTAAAATTTTCCCTTTGGAAAGTTTGAGTAACCACCAAGAGTTCCACTAGAAAATCACCCTTTGACTTGGTTTATGGAACTCAGGTACAATTTCCTAGTCAGGTTTCCAAACCAGTGATTTCTTTCGAATAAAATGTATCTAATCTACATTAAAGTATTGTCTAATAAACTCCAGGGCAAACATTCTCATGGGGACAAACATGGGTAATATATAAGGCTCAATCTTGACCCCATAAAATCTAATTTTTGAATAATCATCATACACAAAATAATCTCCCAATTTGAAATTAATAATAAGTTGAAGAAACTCCTAAGCCTTCGGTAGAAAAAATGGATGAGTAATTCCATTCAAAATCTTATAGGCAATTGGAATTAAATAAGCAGCAAAATCAAACAAATCTCCATCATTAAGTTCATTTCCTATTACCTCTGTCCAAAACACCACTGATTTCCTCTTCCTATTTTAATCTACAATATTCAACCACAAATGTATAAATTCTTCCACAATTCGATATAATAATGAATAAGTAATCAATGAGGGAAACCTGAAAGACCCAGTGAGGGACATGGTCATAAGTTGAGAATTCATGTTCTCTTTCCAACAGGAAGGAATATCTAACACCACATTGGGCTTCATCATTAAAGCAAATAACCCAACCATCGACCTGTCAATTTGAGCAACATCCTCCTTCCCAAGTATCTTTTACAAAAATTGCATTACGAGCTTGCCCTATGCATCAAAAATATCCAAAGGAAACTCTTTATCATCTGGCGATAAATGTCCTGCTTCTAACATTAGAAATAATACCACCTGCATAAAATCTTGTCCTGCAAGACTGTCATATAGTGCCATCAATTATTATTTAGTAAAATAGACATAAGACTCTGAATCATGATAAGAGAGTGCTTGATAGATTAACATATACATGACTTGAAGATCTCTTTCTCCCAAATTATTCATCACAAAGAACTTGATAGGGTACAATGAGGATACTAGCTAATGTACAAATTCCAGAAAATTATGAGTTTTCGAGACACATGCAGTCATAACACCAAACTTGACCATGGCTAAGTGTACGAGAGAACTCTAGTCATTAAGTGAGACTTGTTGATAAAAAGGTAGGTTTTCAACTATGCATAGGGTACCTTTAAAATCTTGTTCATTATCCATAAGAGGGATGTTGTTGGAAGAAACAGAGAGGGATGAATCTTTAGCCATGGATTTACTTATGGTGGTGATTGTACAAATGCGGAGGTGAGAAATTTAATGACTCAGGGGAATCTTTGACAATTGGGATTGAAAAACCAATAAGTGAAAAAGCGGAGCTTTAATACATTTTATAGTTGGCATGGGATTTTGGAAATGAATTTGAATTAAATGCATGACTTGAAAAATAAAAAACGTGTGATGTGACATATGAACTGGCTCACTACCACCTACATTAATTTCCTATGTCATCGGTTGTCTACATCACCATGGGAGCACTCTGGAGTACGAAAGACTCAT
The DNA here is from genome assembly GCA_034641835.2 of Pinus albicaulis. Lineage (NCBI taxonomy): Eukaryota > Viridiplantae > Streptophyta > Pinopsida > Pinales > Pinaceae > Pinus > Pinus albicaulis. The sequence continues at coordinate 1,322,786,466 of CM076579.1, read as the reverse complement.
TGTAGGTAAGCCCCCACAGTGATCGTGAGCCATCAATCAATGGTCAAAGAACTCTCGACAGGGTCAACTGCAGAGGCCCCCTCAGTGCTATACTTCGCGCTGTTTGTGCACGCAAATTTTCATCAATCCAAATCAACAACATTCCTTTTAAACCCCGCTCATTGAATTACATAGAGGCTAACTGAATGGTCGGATCCACCTTCACATTTATGAACAATATGCTAATTGAATAACATATAAAACAAAAATTATTTTTCAGCATATAGAAATTTTAAATTTGTCTATTTTATAATATATATGCTTTGTTTTAGTTCTTTTAAAAATAGTTAAAAAGTAAATTCAAATGAGCGACAACATTGGGCTCCACCTGGGGATGGTGTTTTTTGCCACGAAAACACCAAGAACCATAGATCAGTGCCTTCACCTCGAGCATGGAGTGAAATATTTCTTGGTGACATATGAACAATAGACAATATGGTATTTACAATGATGAAATGCTGAATTTTAGTGCTGGAAATAATTATTCAAATTCTCCCCATTCATAGGCAGCTACAAAGACTCTCCATCTAAATATTCTAGGATGAAAGTGTTGTTTGACCTGGCTTTGGTAATTTTGTATCAACCATACCAAAGAGGGTAAAACTTACCATGCTTCCCTTTATATTCCCTTCTGTTGTCCCATATTAGTACTAAATCTCCTTCTTGAAAGAGGATTTATTTTTCTTTCCTATCAAAAATAGACTTCATTTTTTCCTGATAAGTAATCAAGTTATCTCTAACTTGTTTTCTTCTTTCACTTGATCCATTCACTTTATTCATTCTTCTCACCATAGCATTAGGTTTTTCCTAATCTTCCTGAAGGAAAGAAATCACTGGTTTGGCCAACTAAATAGGAAACAATGCCTGAGTTCCATAAACCAACTCAAAGGGTGATTTTCTATTGGACCTCCTGGTAGTTACTCGAACTACCCAAAGGGAAAACTTTAACTTTGATTCCCAGTATTTTTTATTTTTAGTGATTATTTTCTTCAGAATCCTAACCAAAGTCTTGTTTGAAGACTCTGCCAATCCATTCCCTTGTGGATAGTATGCTGTGGAATGTGATGAAACTACATTATATGTTTGACATAAATAAATCAATCGAAAATAATTAAATACTTTAGAATTATCAGTTACAATATTGACTGGGCATCCCAACCTGCTAAAAATGTTCTCCTCCAAAAACTTCATCACCACTTGATAATTTACTTTTTTGGTGGGTATTTCTTCAACCCACTTTGTGAATTAGTCGGTGGAAGTTACAATCCACTTGAACTATCAACTTTATGGTGGATTTTTTTCTCCAATAAAGTCCAATCCCCACTGTCTGAAAGGTCGTTATATTAATACTAGAATGAGAGGTAATGGATCAAGCCTTTTCTTCTCAGAAAAAAATTGGCATCTCAGACAACTTCAGACCAATCTATATACAACTGCAAACAAGGTAGGCCAATAGAAACTTGACTTGAGGATTTTATGGGTTGTGACCTTCCAACTATAATTCTCTCCACACAGAATTTCATGGTATTTCTTGGTAACTTCAATGGATTCACCTTCAGTTAACAAAAACAAAAAGATACTAGAAAGATCTTTTCAGTACAATTTTTCATGTACTATGGCATATGGCTAAGATTTAATCTTGAGGGCTCTATACTTTGATCTATTCACCAAAGTTGGACAAGAGAAGAAACATAAATAATGAACTATGTCTTTATATCAATCTGAGCATAAATATTTGTATTGAATACCTAGTTTGGACTTATTTTCACCTTACTCATTTACAAATTCATCTACTAGTGCTAACAAATTGATTCCCATGCTTCAAAATTTGTGTTAGCTAACAACTTAGCCAAACCTTCCCCCTTGATCAATATTCTAGGTTTAATATCTAGATCACTCTTGAATTTTTGCTATCCATTTCCCTCTCTTTCCTTCTACATCACTCTCAACCAACACATCTTTAACAACATAATTAGGTACATATTCAGTTATCTAGGACTGTAACACATAATTTATAAAGGCTTTGAGTGCTTTGACCAATGCATACACTTTTTTCTTCAAAATGATATATTTGAGTTCAACATCTTTGAGAACTTTGCTGAAGAATGCCACTGACTGCTCTTTATTTTCCTCATTTTTTCTGCAATAACAAAACAAAAATAGTAGTGGGGGAAGAAAATGCGAATATCTAAAATGATTTTTGATAATATGGACAAATTAGAGCAGGAGCTTTCTGGATATCCTCCTTTATTCTGGAAAATGATTATTTTTCTTCTTTATTCCATTGCATTTCTACTTATTTTTTCAACATATTTCTTATGGTTCTCACAATTTCTACATAATCTGGCACAAACCTTCTAAAAGAAATATATATTTCCCAGAAACGTCTAAATATCTTTCATGCTTCGAGGTAACGGAATTGTCTGAATTGATTCCACCCTTGCTAGATCAATATTTACCCCTTTCTTTGAAACTATGTGACCCAATAATTTACCTTCTTCCAAGGCAAACAAAGGTTTTTTGGAATTTATTGATAGAACAAACTTCCTGCATTTTTCTAAAGTTTTTTGCAAATGTTCTAGGTGTTCATCATCTGACCCTGAGAAAATAGTTACATCATCCAAATATATAACGACATACTTTTCACCAACAAACGCTATGTCCATGGCGCTCTGAGAGCTTGCACCTGCATTCATAAGTCTGATTATAATTCTTGCATACATGAATGTTCCCTACAGGGTTGTGAAAGCTATCTTTTTATGATCTTCTTTATCCATTGCCACTTGATTATACCTTGAGAATACATCAACCATGGACATCCTGCAAGCTCCTGTCACCTTTTGTAATACATAATCCATTTTAGGTAAAGGATAATTTTCCTTTAGATATGCTCTGTTGAGGTTCCTGAAATCCACACACAATCTTATCTCTCCATTTTTATTCCAGATTAGACACCCAATTAGAAGATCTGAGAGGAACTATCATTTTTCATTTGAAGCCAACAATAATGGATTAATTTTCCTGAGTTTCTTTCTATGTGGTTTAATTCCTTCTTTTAATGGAATTTTATGTTGTATTATGATTTTATCATATTTTTTCATGTCTTCATATGACCAAGAAAACACATCGATGTACTTCTTGAAAATATCAATGTATCTTTCTTTATAGTTTTTGGAAACACCTTTGGTGCATGATTGTTGTAGTAAAGGGTATGATATGAGTAAGTTTGCAATTCTTAAGTGTTGTGCAATCCTGAGTTATTTACATATATATAACCCGGTTTGACTCAAGGAAGTCGTGTATACACCCAATTTTAGTTCTACAGAGGCACGTATATATTCAGTGAAAATATTGAGATCCATATGCAAGTTGTTTTTGGAAGTAGGGCATAGAGTCACGAATATGTCTTATGGAAGGTACATATGCAAGCTGGGTTTTGCTAAAGAACGCTGAAGAAAGTTTCTGATCATTTTTGGTGTGTTTCTGTTGTTTGTTAATGATGTCTTCATATCGATCATGGTTTTTTGGGTACTGATTATGCAGCTAGTTGATTGTGTATAAATATCAGGCATTGGTTGATTGAAAATGATTGATGATTCTTACTGTATTAGGGCTCTATAAAACTGAAAAATTATTGTTGAATATCTATGATCAATTCTGAGTCTCATTCAGAACTCTAAACTTAAGATCTATATGCAGCTTTCTCAACAGAAAAGTGTGTATACATGCGAGTTGTTGTAAGTAAAGTAGAGTATACATTTCTATTATGAATGTTTAGGGTTACAATTGATTCTATGTGTTGATGCAGAAGTTTAGGTCTAGTTCTATGTTCTAGTTACAGTGCTCTCATTCTTCTATTTGAACTTGGTTGTTGTTTACTTTAGTTGATCTACAAGTTATGACGTGTTAAAAGTTGTTGGATCCAGTGTGAAAATTTATGAAACACGGTCTGTTGTGGTTCTTAGGGTTGGAGCATTCAGTGTGGAAGTCGAAGCTTTCTGCGAGTAGGAGCTAGTGATAAGATCAGGGGGTTGTATCTCCCTTCCAGTGGTGGCTAGTAAATGAGCTCAGGGGGTTGTAACTCTCTTAAAATAGAATTTGGAGAACGAGTGAAGGTTGCAACCTTTTCTAGGTGGGTTCCTACGTACTGGTATGAGTTTGCTCGAGTACAAGATTGTAAGCATTTATATATATAATAAATATTGAAGACAAAGATGAAATAAATGGTGGTTTTCTCCCACATTTGGTTTCCACCATAAATCCTGGTGTTCATGTGTGTTGTTTATCTGTGAGGATTTATTCTATTCTTACTCCACATGATTACTGCTTACTAACTATCTAATGAATCATTAATGCAATTATTTAAGTAAACTTCTGAAGATTTATCTGAATTATTGTTTGGTTTGTCATACACAAGTTTCCTTAAATAAAGTCCTGAACATATGCTAGTTGGATTAAGTGAAGTAGCATGTAGAAATTATTAAAGAAAATAAAAGATTGCATGAGTTTAAAAATATTGATTCACCCCCCCCCCCCCCCCCCACAAGTATTTTTCCAAACAATCAGTATAAGAGAAGGTCCTTATGAAGGTGTTTCATTAGTTGAAGGAAGATATACCATGATGATCTATCAATATGGAAGACCACCTATCAGACCACCACTCCTCAACGGAAACAATTTAATCTTCTAGAAGACGAGAACAAGATCCTATCGTCACTCTCTTGGAGGAGATATTTTTGCTATTTTTGAACGAGGTTACTAATATCTAGCTGCAGTTCCCACAGGTCCAGTGACAAAGAAGACCTATGAAACCAATGCAAAAGTTGTCAATGAATTATTGGGAAGCCTAACTGAATCATAATTTGTGAAGGTTACGAATTTATATACAACAAAGGAAATATGGGGTAGAACAATTCTAAGCTGTGAAGGAGATGCCATGGTAAAAGGTGTTAAAATCGAAACTCTCACACTTCAATATGAAAATCTTAGAATGCATAATGATGAAAGTATTAATATTTTTTTTTTCATCTAGATGAGAACATAAATCGTGTTAGAAATCTGGTTGAAGACATAAAATACACAACTTTATTAGAGAAAATATTAAGATCTCTAACTCCTAAATTTGAGTTAAAAGTGTCTGCTATTGAAGAGAAGTGGGATTTGCAAAATATTACTATTTTTCAACTTCATGAGACTCTGACTACTTTTGAAATGAGAAAAGGAGTTCTTTCTGAAGTCAGAGAAGCCACATTTAAAGCTATTGTGAAAGGAAAAGAAAATTAAGAACAAAAAGAGTCAGTGTATGTATAAGAAGAAGATGAGGTAAATTTTGTAAAGAAACTTCAACTTGCCACTGGAAGGTTCAGAGGAAAGCTTCCTTTCAATATTTTTTCTTGTGGAAGAGTGGGCCATTATGCCGATAAATTTCCCCATAAACATAATCATGACAAGAGAAAGGATATAGAAAAAGGATATAGGAAACTATTTGACAATAAGAAAATTTATTATACTCATGAAGATAGTGATGGCTTGTCAAATAGTGAAGAAAGAGAATTTCATCAAGATCTTAAACTACTCATGGCATTTGAAAAAGAAATTAATGAGTATAAAGATAATTTTATGGATGCTTTAGAAGGAAATGATTTCTTTCTTTGAAGAAGTTACTCAAATCAAAATATTCTTGGAATAAAACAAAAAAACCATAGATAGTCTAAAGAATCAACTCATAGAAAAAGAGAAGCATAATGAGAAGTTAGAATGTGAAATAGTAAGCCTAAGAAAGGAACTTGAGAAAGAAAAAACTCTAAATCTTATATTTGATAAAGGATATGAAACCTTAGATTAAATTGTTAATTTTTAATGCTCTCATATTATGAAGACAGGTCTTGAATATGTTGGTGAATCTTAACATACAGAAAAATCCTCAACTACAGCTAGAAGCTATCTAAATGAAAAAAAAGCGAGTCAATAGAGTTTCATCACTAAGAAGACGAATAAAGACAATTATTAGGTAAATCATGTTCATTCTAATTCAAGGATGAACAATATCAGAAGCATCAATCAAAAGGTAAACAACACTAGAAGGTTCTATTATCCTATAAATTTCTTCTTTAATGGACAATGTTTCTCATATTATAATTTTGGTTACAAAGATGATCATTGTGTTGCATACAAAACCATCATGAATAGAGAAGCAATAAAAAAAAGAAATGACAGAGGAGTCAAGAGGAATACTCATAAAAAAATTTATCCTATTAAATATGAAATTGAATGTTATTTTTGCAATAACTTTGGATATGAGAAATCTAAATGTAGGAGCAAGCTACAACCAAAAAAACATATACCCATAATTTCTATGGTATGGAAAAATAAGTCCTTACAAGTCAAAAGTTGTGGCATAGCTTTATTTGCATAAGGAGAATAAATTCAATGGTACATTAATAGAAGATGTTGAAAACACATGAAATGTGATAAAGATAAACTCATTTCATACAATGCGTTAGGAAAGAAAAAAAATGTCAATTTTCAAAATGACTCTCATGTTTTCATACAGGGCATTAAATGATATGTTTTTATAAAAGAAAAGTTTAAAGCTGGTAGTGTTATGTACATTTATGGATTAAAGCATAACTTGTTGAGTGTTAGCCAAATCTGTGACCAAGGAAATGAAGTAGTCTTTTGATCAAAACAATGTGTGGTTCCTAAAATTGACACAGGAATGACCATAATAAAAGGAGCAAGAACACTAAGAAATGTTTATATATTGAAAGGTGGACAAGATCAATGTTATCTAGGAAAAACTGTGAAAAATTGGTTATGGCAGAGAAATTTGGGACATCTAAGCTTCTATGAAATAATAAAATTAAGCGGGCTCAAAGTTATTTGTGATCTACCCAACATCACCTACCAAAAAGTACCATATGTAAGTCATGTCAATTTTGTAAGAAAACCTGATTTCAATTTAACGCCAACGAAGGATTAACAAGTAAGCCTCTTGAACTTATACATACTTATTGTTTTGGACTTGTAAAGAAAAAGTCACCCCGTGGAGAAAAATACTATATCTTATTCATTGATGACTTTTCTAGAATGTGTTGGATCAGTTTATTGAAACAAAAAGATGAAGAATTTGAAAAAATTAAGGTCTTAAAAGTATTAGTTTAAAATGAATTATATCTAAAAATCAAATGTCTCAGATCTGACTGAGGAGGAGAATACATATTGGATGAATTCTTTGATTTCTATGAATAATATGGCACAAAAATACAATTCTCTGTAATTGGAACTCTTCAACAAAATGGCGCAGTAGAAAGAGTGAATAACATTGTTAACCAAACAGCTCATGCTATGCTTGATCAGTCAAAAATTCCTAACACCTTTGGGGGTGAAGCTGTGCATACCACAATAGATATTCTCAACAATCCTCATGTTCATGTGAATAGTAATAAAACTCATGAACTTTGGTATGGTAACAATGCCACCATTAAGCATTTTATAGATTTTGGAGGAAAAATTTTCATCAAAAATAATGATGAAAAAGTTGGTAAGTTTGAACCTTGATGAGATGAAGGAATACTTCTTGGTTACTCTTCTAGAAGTAAAAGATACAAATTCTACAATAAGAGACTTCGAATTTTTTTTGAATGTATTGATGTTGTGATTGATGAAGCATGCATAGGTCCAAGAAAGGAAATAGCAACAAAAGAGGATGATGATGATGATGAATTCTTTCCCACATCAAATCACAATGATATAGAAGAAGAAACTAATGAAGTGTCAGAAGAAGATACCTTAGATAAATAAAATGCTCCATCTAGGTATGATCGAAAGAATCATCCAGAACCTCAAGTTCTTAGAGAAAAGTAATCTCTGGTACAAACAAGAAGAGCGCTTATGGGATCTCCTAGTAATCTATCACTATTGTCCACAATGAACCTCAAAATGTAAATCAAGATAACAAATATGGATTTTTGATTAAGTCCATGAATGAAGAACTTGATCAAATTGAAAAGAATAATATTTGGGAATTAGTTCTAAGGCCTCATGATAAAAAAATTATTGGGACAAATGAATATTGAAAAATAAGTTAAATGAAATTGGAGATGTAATTAGAAACAAATCTAGAATTGGTCGTAAGGTTATTCTCAACAGGAAGGTATAGACTTTGAAGAAGCATTTGCACCACTAGCCCGACTTCAAGCCATAAGAATGTTTCTTGCATTTTCAGGTTTTCAACATTTCAAAGTTTATCAAATGAATGTAAAATGTTCTTTCCTTAATGGAGAGCTGGAAGAAGAATTATATATAGAACAAACAGAAGGATTCATTTCGGTAAATGATGAAAAACTTGTTTGAAAACTTAAAAAGGCTCTATATGGGCTAAAACAAGCTTCACGGGCATGGTATTATCGTCTTGAAAAATATCTTCAATAGAAAGGCTTCATAAAAGGATCTACAAACAGTAACCTATACAAAAAAAGTGAGGATGAAAAACTATTAATTATTGTTGTTTATATCGATGGCATCATTTTTGGGAGTAATGAAGAATCCATGAGTCAAAAATTTTCTTTTGTTTTGCAGCAAGAATTTTAAATGTCTTTGCTTGTGAAGCTGTCATATTTTCTTGGTTTACAAGTGAAACTAGCAAAAGATGGCATGTTTCTCTCACAAAAAAAATATCTCATGCAGATACTGAAGAATTATGGAATGGAATACTGCATCATGTGTGTACTCCATTGATGACCGAATTTAACCTCAGTTCTCATGACAACTCTCCCATTGTGAACCAACTAGAGTACAAATTTATGATTGGGATTCTACTTTCTAACAGGTAGTAGAACATATATCATGCATGCAGTTGGGATTGTTGGACGTTTCCAAGCCAATCCAAAGGAATCACATCTTCAGGATGTAAAATGAATATTCAAATATATCCAAGGAACTCAAGACTTTGGTCTATGGTATCCCAAAAATGTTGATCTTACCCTTCATACTTACATTGATGCAGATTGGGATGGAAATTTTTATGACTGGAAAAACACTAGTGGAGGTGCATTTCATATGGGCCCCAATTAGTATCTTCATTTAGCATGAAACAAAGGTCCATTGCTTTATCTACAACAAAATTAGAACATGTGGCTATTGCATCATGTTGCACAAAAATTCTCTAGATGATGCAGACATTACAGGATATTCAAAATAATTTTTTCCACCCATATCCATCCTACATGATAACAGAACTATTATTAGCATCTCAAAATATCCTCTTATGCACTTCAAAAAAAAATATTCCTATTAAGTATCACTTTTTATGAGAAAAAGTGCTTCAGAAAAAGGTTAAATTGGAGTATGTTCCCTCAAAAGAACAAGTTCCTAAAATATTTACTAAGCCTCTTTCCACAGAAGCATTTGAATATCTCAAATAGAAATTGGGAGTTGTATCTGCCTCATTATGTTGTTAAAATTATCTGATATTAGTAGTTGTTAAGGTTGCTTGAAGCAAAGTCGTGTATATGCACAAGTCTATTTTCCGACAGTCACGTATGGAAATCTCTGTCATGAAATCAATGGGTCTTCCTCCAGAACAAACTTTTTCATGTTGTTGATGGTTATGATTTGGTTCGATTGACCAGGTGTTGATGGATACAGTCTGCTGATATGGTTTTTAAGTTATATTTTCCTCTATCATATTTATGTAATTGATGAAGATACTTTGATGAATGGGTCATTGAAAATGTTCAGGTAGCACACGTTTAGGGGGAGCATTAGCCTTTAGTATATATTGCATTGTTTTCATTATGTGTATCATGGTTGTTGAATTATGCTTGATGATCTCTCTTTTGAGGTCCTTTGGTTGTAGTTTTAGAAGTCATATCTGTAATTTGATATTAAGTTCATGCTAAGACCTATGATGTAAAAATTTTCATATTTTGTCATGTATGGGCTTTTTCAGATATGTAAAACCACTTGGTTGAGATATTGAGTCAAATATGTAATCCCACTTGGTCGGGTAGTTGAGTAAAAAATGTGACCCCACATGGTTGGGTGATTGGTGTGATTCCTTGGTGATAGGAAAGGTCATACTCTATTGAGTTATAGTATTATGTAATTCATTTAAAATCTATCTAAAGATTAAGTATTTTTTTAGGGGGAGCATGTTCAGTATAGTGAAGATCAGATCTAGAGAGCTCTTGTATCTGGAAGGAAAGAGAAACCTTGTTTCAGCATTGGTTTTGCCTTTGCCCTTGATGTCAAAGGGTGAAAGTCACTCGTCACTTGGTCTTTGAATAATTCTTATGTTTATGTTTCTAACATGTATCTACAAGTTGTGGTTATCAAACACCAACATGTTTGCCATCATGTCCAAAGGGGGAGATTGTTGGCATTATGATGCACGAGTTGTCTTGAATGGAAACCAACTTGTAAAAGACCAACTATACAGTTTATGGATAAGCTCATACATGAAAAAGTGATGGAAAAAAAATTCAGAATGATGGGACATAGGTTTTGAAGATCAGAATCATAAGATGGATAAAGTACCTAATTGAAGAACTATACATGAGTTAGTAAAGGCAAAGTCACGAATGCATGTGAGTACGAAGAAGAAAAGCTATGTATGTACTAGCGAACTAATTTTATAATACCAGGGGTATTTACCATGGTATTAACCCACAATATTGAGCATAGTAACAGATATTTGATCCCATCCAAGAATACCATCGACACTTGTGTGGTTTTGTGTAATATCCCAAATTTGGAATAGCTAGCAAGGCATGACTAGAAAACACATTTTCCAGTAATGGCTACTACAGGATTTGAGACCATGACTTGGATCCTTTATAACAATGTGTATAAGTCCTAAATCCAAGAGGAGGCTCAAATAAATCCTTCTAAGTTGGTTAAACAGATCTCCCATACCTAGTTGTCCTCAGAAAGTGCCCGATGAGGGACTGCAACAATGTATGAGCATATAATGGAATAATAGCATTATTTTATAGCCATGAACACATGAAGATACAAAAAGCCAAACAATGTATAATATAGCAGAAAAATATTACAATGCTTTGAGGAATCAATCACTCAAGCTTAGCAATGGAAGCCTCAACAGAACATGTTCTAGAAACTGAAGAACACTGCTACACAGAATTTACATAAGGCTATATCAGCAGAGTTTATAGGAGACACTGCAAAAAAAAAATGATAACAGAATGATACGACAATATTAGCTCAAGAAATTTGGGGGAGCGAGCTCTCAACCCTTGAAAATAGCAATACAACAATCCTTAAGAAGATTGGCTACAATATAGATACAAATGGAAAATCTGCAGAAATGCCGGAGTTGTTGGGTAGCAACTACAAATCAGAAAAATAACTGGAGATGGCTAAATATGATGTAAAATCTGAAATAAACCTCCTCCAACAGATCTCTCAAGTAATAGGCTGATCTTATCCCTAAAGATCTCTTCCTCAAAGATGATGGTGCAAACCCCCACTATAGGTACTCACTGAAATAACGCAGTCTAGAGAAGGGACTGCACTGTCTATGATGGGATATGCTTGGCCTGATGCCAAAATATGAAATTCAGCTCTAGAAACCTTCCTCACTAACATTCCCAAGGAATAGAACCTCCCTCCTCTGGAAGATGAGCCAAGGAATGGTGTTGTGGAACCCTCCACTGCAACACCCAGCAACACTACGTTATACTTCAGCAGAAATAACGTAGTGACTAAAGGAATTAGCTTTGGCCTTGAGCCAATATGTGGAGAAATGAAGTTCAATCCTTAAATAGGCCTCTGAAGAGGGAGAGTAAATCATAAACAGGAATCCCTCATGCTAAATAGCACTGCAACTCACTTGAACAATAGGCGACTGCAAATAGTCTACTAGACCAATAATCAAATACTCAAACATGTCTCACTATGGTTTCCTCTTCCTCATTTTATGCAAGCGAATGTCTCTTCGCCCTAGAGCCCACACATTAGGGATTCTTCCACAAGGAATCTTTCTCCCTCTCAAACTATGTTGTCTTCCCAAGCAAGCCACACCCTCTTAGGAAGTGCTGTTGACTTGTTCAAACTTGGCCTTGTCCTCATGCATTTGCCCCTTTTCACACTCGAAGGTGAAAAATAAATTTGCTCCATTGATCGCTTTCACACTATGAGGGATTTTATTCCTAATCATTTGTCCTTTTCCCATTTTATTCACCTCCTAGATGATATAAGAAAAAATTAATATTCCAATTTGCTGCAAGCAAATTTTGGAATATTATAGTCCTCCCCTCTGAAAGATTGCTTGTCCTCAAGAAAGTGCAAGGATGGACTGAGTTATTTCTCCTCCTATCCATGTATCATCCATGTATGATGATATACTCCAAGGAAAGATATTCTATCTCATCAATCAAGTCCTCACATTTCCCCTCCTCAGCATGCAAGTCAGTTATCAAGCCATCATCATGTAAAGGTGAAATACTCAAGAGGATAGCAAAGTGATGTCTAGAGGTCCCTTTGAGGAATGTGATATGAAATATAATGGGAACTATTTCGCCCATATGGATCCTCCATCCCCAAGCTATTAGCCAAGAAAAATGAGTCACCTCCCAACTAGGCAATTTCTGAAAACTGTCCTCCACCTTTGGCTCCGGTAAAGTAGGTGGGCTGAAATTCTGCATATGGTAGACAATGTGGCCTAACCCACACTATCCATTTCTCCACTTATGATAAGTGTAGATTTTTGGTTGATGTTGGGCTGTAATAAGGTTTCCCTCAAGTGGCAAGATGAGTACTACATCTCCAAGGATCTCTCCTCCAACGTTGCAAATCATGTTGGCCCAAATATCCCCATATATGATGAGTTGGAAGTCATCATCATATGGCATTACATCCATCATATGGCTCACCTCATATGCAAACACATGTGTTGCTCTAGTGGCCATACCATCTCCCATGCTCCCCTTAGAACATGTAGTGCAAAAAATATGGAGATCTTCTCTCCCAAAGGACACATCCATCCAATGTGTCTCCCTCCTAAACATGCTCCTCATGAAGATAGAAACAGTAGAACCATAGGGAGAAAAAATGAGAATCATGCTTGCTTCCATATGTAATAAATGAGAAGGAAAATGGTCCCTCAAGTGCAACCAATTCATCTTGACTCTCAACTGCAATAGAGACTGATAAAATGAGTGGCTTCTCAACCGCTTTCCTTCTGCTCCAATCTCCTCATAAGTATGGAGGAAGTGAATGATGCATGATGTAGAATGAGCATGTCCTCCATAATGTATCTCTTCCCCAAGTCCTCCTAGGGAAGGGCCATCGATCATGCTCATGGCCTCAACTAAACCATGAGTTATAGAAAAAAGAATGCTCCTCCTTGGAGCATCATCCTGCACATGTATGGTTAAGGGATGCATATATACATTATACAAATAATCATGTAAACAACAGTGAATACCCTTACCATATATTCTACTCATACAAAGGGAGTGGCTCATAAATGAGTCCCCTCTCATCCTCAAATAGAAAAGAGGTGGTTGTGCTAACTCCTCCATATCCATATGATCCATGCATCTCCTCATATGCTGATATATCTCCTCCTCAAAACCCTCCCAAAGATACCCCTCCATGATGGTGTGGTATGCTCTCATAGAACAAGTGGGGCTGAAAAGGAAATCCTCATGAGCTACTTGTAGCAACTTCTCCTTAAGCCTGGAAGCTCTAGATAAGAAGATCCTACCATGATAGAAGATGACCCCATCTCTGACTGAATATCCCTCCTCCTGCAGCTAGCCATCCAATATCATACAAGTGAAAAGATCCTTGGAATACTCCACCAACAGCTGGGATTTCCAATACGGATCTATCCTCCATAGCGACAGTGCTGATGATCTCTCATGAGGAACATTTTTCATATGGTTATCCTCTTCTTTGACATCTCCCACGTCAAAGATGCAAGTTGTAAGGCTGTTATCCTTCCCCTACTGCTTCTGCCACAACGTAGAATCTGAAATGGAAGTTGGTAATGATGATTTTGAGAGAATGCTCCCTCTCTCCTTGAGTCTACCAAGACTCCCAGTGCTATATCAAGTTCTCCCAAGGTCTCCACCCTTCTAAAATCAATGAGTGGTGCCTCAACTGGTGAAGCATCCATCCTCCCTTGTTGATCTAGTGGTCTCCCCGGTAAAATGTCTCCATGCAATGAGACATGATCATCAAAAGGTGACTGCATATATGAATGGACAATTTTTTCCATGCTCTCACTGCACAATCCAGTCTCCCTCCTAGGTGTAACAACCTCCAGAAATGGATAGGGGTGTGTATTCCTCATCTCATGATACTGGTTCTTCTCCCTACCTCCTCCTTGTGTCTCCATGGTTCCACACCTCCTCAACAATGGCACATGAGATGTGCCTTGATCTCCACACATGAGATCCTGGGGACTTCCTTGCAAAGATGCAAGAATTGATCTACTTGGAGCAAGAGCTCCTCCTCCTTTGCATGAGGCACTAGATAATCTCTAGATGAGACAATGATATTTCCATCAATCTCTGCAACATGAATGGCCAACATCCCAATGATTGGATCCCTCTTTGAAAAAGAGATCTCCATGCTCCCTTGCTCAAAGGTTTGATATGAAAGACTTTCTTCCAGCAAGGTATGGTGAAATTTTTCAACCTCCTCCATGGTTTTCCGAAGTGGAATTGTGTTTTCATGCAAGGGTTTTGTTTGAGTTCCCTTGTTTATTTCCACCATGTGTGTCTCATGAATCCCCCTAACAAATATTTTCACTAAGGCCCTAGTGAAACTTGCATAAGATGCAGTGTTTACATTTCTCAAAGAAAAGGATTCAAAGATCCACCAAGCATAGGCCTTACCTCTCATATTCAACGCTGCAACTTTGATGGCTTCATCTTCAAGGATTTGGTGCTGCTGCAAGAAGGTATCTAACTCTTCCACCCAAGCCTCGGCTAAACATGTAGGTGAACCTTCAAAGGTAGACAGAAGAAATCTATCCTGCTACTCTCTTCCCTTCACGTTGATCTTGAAAAACTCTGAAAAACTGAGATGATCTTAGAATTCGTAAGTTTGAGACTCATACTCTTTCAGGAAATCACTAAGAGTTTCCCTCCTAGTAAATTCTTCTCCTTCTTCCACCTCTCTTCTGGCAATCCTGGGCATGTGATTGTGCTATGTGGTAGAGTGTGTGGCTGCTTGCTCACACTTCTCATATGACAATCTAGAGTTTGCTTTAGATTCAAAATCTTGCGGAGATTCTCCATGCATCTCCTTCCTTATCTTCCTGAAGTCTTCATGAATATTATTTACAGATTTAGGAAGAATCTTTGTCAGCTTATCCCCTTTTTCTCCTTCAGAAAATGGAGTCTTTTTCCTGCTTATTTCTATGTCTCCTTCTTAATGAGAATAGGAAGTGCAGGGTCCTTCCTCTTCTATCTGCTTATCCTGCTTGGGGAGGTTCTTCATGGATCTAAAATATGATGAGATAAAACTCATCCTCTTCAATATTCTGATCTCTCTGGTTGAGACTCACAGGTTGAGCCAAGAAAGTTGCTCTGATACCACTGTAATATCCCAAATTTTGAATAGCTAGCAAGGCATAAATGGAAAACGCATTTTCTAGTAATGGTTGTTACAGTATCTGAAACCAAGACTTGGATCCCTTATAACAATGTGTCTAATTCCTAAATCCAATAGTAGGCTCCAAATAAATCCTTCTAGGTGGGTTAAAAAGATCTCCCACACCTAGTTGTCCTCAAAAGGTGCCCGATGAGGGATTGAAACAATGTATGAGCATACAATGGAATAATAGTGTTATTTTATAGCCATGAAAAAATGAAGATACAAATATCCAACCAATGTATAATATAGAAGCAAAAGAGTACAGTTATTTGAGGAATCAATCACTCAAGCTTGGCAATGGAAGCCTCAACAGAACATGTACTAGAAACTAAAGCACACTGCTACGCATAATTTACATAAGGCTATATCAGTGTAGTTTATAGGAGAAACTACAACAAAATAAATGATAACAGAATGATATGACAATATCAGCCCAAGAAATGTGGGGGAACAAGCTCTCAACCCCTGAAAATAGCAATACAACAATGCTTAAGAGGATTGGCTACAATATAGATACAAATGGAAAATATGTAGAATTGTCGGAGTCGCTGGGTAGTAGCTGCAACTCAGAAAATAACTGGAGATGGTTGAAGATGATGTACAATCTGAAATAAACCTCCTCGAACAGATATCTGAAGTGATATGTTGATCCTATCCCTGAAGTTCTCTTCCTCCAAGATGATGGTGAAAACCCCCACTGCAGGTACTCACTGAAATAACGCAGTCTAGATAAGGGACTGCGCTGTCTATGATGCGAGATGCTTGGCCTGATGCCAAAATATTCAATTCGGCTCTAGAAACCTTGCTCACTAACCTTCCCAAGGAATAGAATCTCCCTCCTCTGAAATATGAGCCAAGGAGTGGTGTTGTGGAACCCTCCACTGCAACACCCAGCAGCATTATGTTATACTTTAGTAGAAATAACTCATTGACTGAAGGAAGTAGCTTTGGCCTTGAGTCGATATGTGGAGAAATGAAGTGCAATAATTCAAAAGGCCTCTCAAGAAGGAGAATAAATCCTAAACAGGAATCCCTCGTGCTAAACAACACTACAACTCAGTTGAACAGCCGAAGACTACAAATAGTCTACTAGAGCAATAATCAAATACTCAAATATGTCTCACTATGGCTACCTCTTCCTCCTTTTATGCAAGTGAATGTCTCTTTGCCCTGGACCCCACACATTAGGGTTTCTTCCACAAGGAATATTTCTCCCTCTCAAACTACTTTATCTTCCCAAAAAAGCCACACCCTCTTAGGCAGCACTGTTGACTTGGTCAAACTTGGCCTTGTTCTCATGCATTTACCCCTTTTCACACTGGAAGTTGAAAAATAAAGTTTCTCCATTGATCCCTTCCATACTATGAGGGATTTTATTCCCACTTATGGGTCTTTTATTGATTTTATTCACCTCCTAGATGATATAAGCAAAAATTAATATTCCAATTTGTTGCAAGCAAATTTTGGAATATCACATTTTCGATCATGGTATTGGCTAAGGCTCAAACTATATAACGAGGTGAAGATTATAGTGCTAAGTGTTCATGAGTATGTGAATTAAATGAATACTTCAATCTGGAGTATATTTGCATGGAATGGGATATAATCAATAGATAGATTTAATATTATGATTCACTCATGCATACAATGATGGATTAGGATCTCTAGAGCTCAAATGAATATGTGTTTGCATGATCTGTTTATGAGTTGTTTATATCTGTGGTCTAGCACATGTTTTCTCTAGTAAAGGGTATGATCTAAGTAAGTTTTATGTTCTAAAGTGTTGCTCAGTCCTGAATTATTGACATATCTATAGACGGGTTTGACTCAAGGAAGGCGCGTATACATGCATGTTCGAATCTATAGAGGCATGCATATATTTAGTAAAAATACTCATATCTATACGCAAGTTGGTTTTGGAAGTAGCGCGTACAGTCGTGGATATGTCTTATGGAAGGCATGTATGGAAGCTAGGGTTTTACTAAATAATGATGAAGAAAATGTCTAATCGGTTTTTTTGTGTTTGTGTTGTTTTTCAATGATGTATTCATAGAGATCCGAGTTTTTTGAGTATTACTTATTCCCCTAGTTGATTATGTATAAATATCAGTGATTGGTTGATTGAAAATGATTGATGTTGCTAACTGTATGAGGGATCTGTAAAACTGACAGAATATGTTTGAATATCTCTGATCAATTCATAGTCTGAGTCAAAAATCCATATTTAATATCTATACGTAGGCTTCTCCACAAAAAAGCATGTATACAGACGGGTTGTCGTAAGTAAATTAGTGTATACATTTCTCTTATGAATGATCAACAATTGCAGTTGATTCTTTGTGTTGATGCAAAAGACTAGGTTTAGTTTTGTGTTCTAGCTATATTGAGCTCATTGTTTTGTTTGAATTGGGTTGATGTTTACTTTATTTGATCTACAAGTTATGACATGTTAAAATTTGAAGGATCCAACGTGAATATTTATGAAAGGTGGTCTACAGTGGTTTTGAGGGTTGGAGCCTTCAGTTTGGAAGTTGAAGCTTCCTGCCAGTAGGATTTGGTAATCATATTAGTGGGTTGTAACTCCCTTCTAGTGGTGGACAGTAAACAAGATCAGGGGGTTGGATACTCCTTCCAGTAGCAGTTGGGGAACGAGTTAAGGTTGCAGCTTTCTACATGTGGGGTGCATGTGTACTAGTATGATTCTGCGCTGGTACAAGATTGTAAGCAGTTTTCTATCTAATAAATATTGAATACAAATACGTGAACAACAATGGCTTTCTCCCACATTGGGTTTCCACCTTAAATCCTGATGTTTTTTTGTGTTGCTTATGTGTAATGTTTTATTATATCCTCACTATAGATGTTTACTTCTTACTAAATGTTTGATGAATCATTAATGCACTGGTGTAAGTAAGGTTCTAAAGATTTATCTTAATTATAAGCTGACTAGTCATACACAAGGTTCCTTAAAGAAATTTGTGTACATATGCTAGTTTGATTAAGTGAAGTTGTGTGTATAAATGAATAAAGAAAATAAAATACTATGTGAGTTTTAAAATACTAATTCACCACCCCCCCCCCCCCCCTCAAAGTATTTTTCCCAACACAAAAAAATAGTCATTTCCTTACTTAGTAGAAGGAATTCCTGACATGTAACTCATAGAGGTGGATTCCTAAGGTCAACTAGGGGTAGGAAACATAGAATAGAGGCCTTTTTTATTAATGGTCAGTTTGGAAATGACGGAGGAAGTGCAGGATCTGAAGTACTTCTCGACATCCTGTCGAAGATTCAGCCAATTATAAATACTTTGGGAGTGTTGCCACTGTTTTCTCGGCCCTGAAATTTCTAATGACTCAACTGTAATGTGCTTCCCAAACCACCTTGGAAAGCTTGCTTGAAGGAACAAAAATGTGTCCTAGGTGACATAGCACTAGTATATAATGGCTAATTAGTTACTAAAAAAATGACTAAAATTTTCATATAAACAACTATTTTTTGTTTGATGACCACTAGTAGCTAATTTACAGTATCTTACAACACAACCATATTTTAGTAATTTTTAGCTTAGTCACTAATTAGTTGTCTCAACTTCATTTTCTAATAGTATATTTAGTCATTAATTTGGTCATTAATTTAGTTATTTATTTAGTCAGTAATTGTCACAATTAATGTCCAAATAAACAACAAAATATATTACTAAATGATCACTCGAGAAAACCAATTAATGACCAAAATGTTGGTCATGTTATAAGATATTATAAATTAGCTACTAATAGTCATATATATGCAAATTTTAGTCATCGTTTGAAACCAATTAATGACTAAAGAAATATGGTTAAATTTTGGTCATGTTACAAGATATTATAAATTAGCAACTAATAGTCATATATATGCAAATTTTAGTCATCGTTTGAAACCAAACGATGACTACAGAAATATGACTAAATTTTGGTCGTGTTATAAGATACTCTAAATTAGCTACTAATAGTCGTATATGTGCAAAATTTAGTGGTCATTTGTAATCAAAAAATTATAATTTGTAGTAGTAATTTATCCTTTTTTCATAGTTTCATATTCATTATATAAATGACTACTTCAATAGCTTATATTCATTTCATTTACTTTCATTGACAATCATTATAAACAAATAACCTAGTTGTATTTTCATTATTTGTGTTCATCATTAATAAAAATAAACTACTAATTTAGTAGTTTTAGATTGATTTGATGTGCTCATTATTAATCAAAATAAATTAATTAGTATGATTTTGCAAATAATTAAAAATCTGACATACAATGTATATGTTCATCAAATATGAAAACGCAAAGTTGCATATGTTAATTACAATACTAAATAATATCAAGTGCAGTATAAATAATTTCAAGCAAAAATTATATTATATAAAACATCATGTATTACAATCTAAGTTTTCAACTTAATATTGGTTGGAGTAGAATTTACACATGAAATATTCTTTCATCACTTCAAAAATCTATCATTGTGTTGCCAAGGCATTTTAGGTGAATTCACCAACTCTGAAGATTTGACCATAAATTTCTTTGTCTGTGTCTTATGCGGCATATTAGCTCTATAGGTACCACTAGAACAATTTTCTTCTCTCCCTCTTTAATTTTCATTTTGTTTCTCTAGTGATATTTTTCCCCTATTTCTTCAGATCCTTCTTCTTACCATCAATACTAAGTTCATTTTCTCAAAAGGAAATAAGATACAATGTAGAGTATAAGACATGAAAGACAATGACCACTGGAATATAAACTAATGTAGACTATAAAGGATTTATACAATATATACCTTAACATCAACAACATTTTCAATGCCATTTTTTCCCATAAATGGAAGAAAATTGAACAAGTGTTCTTTAGTTTGGCAATAGTGGCTTCTATATGGCCAAATGACCTGTATAAACAAAGAAAATAAAACATCACCATAGAAAATAACACCTTAGTAAAACTAGTATTCAACATTCAAGAAAATATTAGGCACAATCATGCCAACTAAATTACATGCTAAATATATCAAGTTATAGATTACTTGTACAATGTGGCAGTGCAAACAAAACTCCTAGAAAAATGCCAAAGCTAAGTCTAGAATAAAACGAAATGAAGTAAAAAGTATACAATAATAGGATCGCCTTGTATACATGTATATAACAAGATAATGTAGAAAGCTAAGTGAATAAGTCTAGGGCTAGAGGTCGATGATGTCGAAAATCCCCACGTATGATGAGCATTTCTTCAAATAAGAACCACTATTTGGGTCCATTATCACATATTAATAATCCAACTAGTCTATATAAAATTATTAATGTTTTTTTTATATTTATGGATCACTACAATATAAGTGGATAAATTTCAAAGGCAATTCCCTTCCCATTTTTTTTCTCATATGTGGTACAATATATTAGATGTGATTTGGAGAAAATTTCCAAAATCGAAAATATGTAGAAATCACCACTAGTAATCCCCCAGGAAGGATTATTTTGTAATGTAAATTTCATATTCCAATTGCTATATGATTCTTGAATGGAAAATCCATGCACAATTCCACCACCAAACTTCCAATTTGAAGGAAAACCTGTAGCCATCCTCAATCACTCAAACTCAAAAAATCAATGATCATTATAATGAAAAGACAAAATAAGAGTAGATTTGATATGTTTTGAAGATTTCACATGCAAAGCACCAATAGTTTTCCCATATATACCATACTTGTAATTTCCAAGATATAACACATTGATTGATCTTTTACAAAAAATACTTGATTCATACAAATAAGAATTTAACATATAACAACAATACCACCAATGTTTGATCCCCAATTAGTTCAAAATAGTTAGCACAACAACTTCCAGAAAGAGAAACAAGTATAAATAAAAAAATATGTCAATTAATAATCAAAATGATAAGCTTTTAGCTGAATCTTGATAAACTATTATAAATATTGACAATCCATTGCAATTAGTGGTGTTGTTCAATGAGAAATACTACCTAGAGAACTCATCTTCAAAATTTTTGCTCCATCCATGAATATTTTTTCTATCCTAAAAATAGAATTCACATTCAATATTTTAGGTATTTGAAGTCGCCCAAAGGCCCTACCAAATGAGGCAGTGAATTTCATCAATATGCATAAAATGCTTCTGGTACTGAAAAAATATAGTTTGACCATGTGATAGAAAATTCAAGAAAGTAAAAAATCGTGTACAATATTTCTTAGAAGACTTCATGTTAAAAGGAAAACTTGCATATTTTTGATAGAAAAAAAAATTAATAGATATGATGAATATTAAAAAAAAAATAGACCAAATATAAAAATACAAGTAGAACTAACAAAATCCTAATTTTAATAGAGTTGATTCATCATTCTAAGTGAAGCCAACTAGATACATACAAGTTTTCATTTTTAGCATTCTTTCCAATATCTTTATTGGAGGTGGACACTAAATTGCATGCATCTCGCAAGGTTGTTTTAGCAAGATTATTGTAGTGGTGGATTTGTTGCATGGGTGTATGAAATTGCATCAGTTTAAAGTGTGTGGTCTACTCTTTAAACTATTGGTAACAGGAAAAAAGTGGTGGAGCTCAAAAGCATAAAATTTAGTGGAAACAATATGCTAAAGTGTGCTCTGGTTAAAATAAAACTAAAACACAAATATACAGAAGCTATCAAAGAGTCAAAATGATAATAATACCAACGACAGCTCAAAGGCCTTTTCTTATTAAATGTTTAAAATTGAGAAGAAATTTTACCTACTTGCCAAAGGGCACCTAGGCAGTGGCTCTAGGTCCCGATGCAAGGATGTTTCCTTCGAAGCTCTGCCTCTAATGCAGTCTCCCTCTCTCTCTCTGGCATGGTGGACTAGGATTTTTGGTGGCCAAGAATCGAGTCCTCTTCAGGTCCAGCTTCGGGTCTCACACTACTGGTGTTGCTTGGGCAACTTTGGCCAGCATAATAATGTGATCACCATTTCTTCATGTCTTGGTGGCTTTATATAGGGGAGTTTCAAATCCTCCTTCTCTCCCTTGGTACATGATGGATGGTGACCCAAGGGAGAGGTATGATTCCATTATGTGCTTCACATATTCCTTTGTGTGCTCACATGATGTCTAGGGAGGCGATGGTGGCTGTCCTTGGGCGGCTTCATATAAGGAGTAACTGTCCTTTTCCTGGTGTGGTCCCTGAAAGCGACACTTTTCCATTTCCAGGAATTCGCGCTTATCGGGAAAAAAGGCCCATAGAAGGCACTCTTCTTGAAGGATTAAGCACGCAATCTAGCATTTATGACTAGCTTAAATCCAATTTTGTCAAAACCTTAGAGATTTTAAATACTTTTTTGATTCCATAATGTGTTCCTGCCCTGAAAATTCTTAGGCTTGACATTAATTAATGCCATATTCTGCTGTACGATTTTCCAGTGTTAACAGTTGCCCCCTTATGTGTGAGGCCTAGGAAGAATTGTATAGTCCAAATACATTATAGTTTCTTTTATGTATCATGTGCAGAGAGAGAGAGAGGCCTGCGTGAATCTTGGAATTGACAACACCTTGCACCATTTCCTAGATGACCATGGCCTAAGGGGCCCCTGCAAGCAAATAAAATATACAACATATATACAAAATTTCAACGAGGCAGACATACCCCATGCTTGTGATGCTATGGCTAGTTAAAAAAAATTGATAGATACATGTGTTGTCAGTGCCACTACTGTGGTAGTGATGTTGGCAGTTGTTGACAATGATTTTTGATGCCCTCAGGGGCGTTTTTTCTTTGACGATAGGTGGAATGTGGTACCCATATGTGTAAATTGCATATGTATATGTTGGGACCTCCCCGTGTAAGCATTGTTGACATAGACGCTTATGGAGGCACAGGTCTTCGATGGATCAGATCAAAGTGCAATGGTTGAATGGTACAATACCATCGTGACATGAAAGCTTTTGGTGTAGTCGAATGTCATGAGGATCGATGACATCTATGGACAATGATGTCTCCCACAGTTCCACTTGAAGATACCCCTTTGCATGGGGAGGGGTGATCCATGGTATTGCTTCCTTTCTGGAAAAGAGGAATCAAGGTCGACAAAAAGGAAGCCTTAACCGAACCATGGGTCACTGACCTGCGGGGTTGGGGACCTAGATGGGATGGGTTTAACATAAGCCTGTTCGTGAGAGGTGTCTGAAAATAGATGAATGGGATTCAGTGGCCTGAGGTCAGAGTATACTTTAGAAGCTTGGTGGTAGTCATAGGTATTTTTGAAGGGGAAATCCCTGGAGTCGGTAGGAATTCCAAGGCAGGTGTGAACCGACTATGAATGTCGTGATGGTGCATGCGTGGGGGTAAAATAATCCGACCAAGGGGAATGAGGGACTGCCTCGATGGGGGAAAAGATGACATATGGGGGCGAAGAGGCGAAAGGAGTTTTTGGCGTTCTTTGTACACTTACCAAAAGAATAAAATAATGAGGTTTGGTTTGTACAAAACACAGAGATGGGTAACCCAAAACATGAAATGGTTCACTCATTGAAGGTGTGAGGAAAGTGTTTTCTGGGGGTGGGGGTCCCATTGGTTGATCTCATGTGCAGGGTTGATGAAGGGGATAAAGAAGTGTCCCAGATGGGATTATGGTGATGGAGGTATGGTGGGCCAAATGCGATGCACAGAGGTGCACTTTCAATCTTCTTGTACAACATGATCATCTGGGAAGGGGATTTTTAGTTTGAATGGTAAACTTGACCTGATGCATGATGAATGGATGGTCATGAGGTGCTTCCCGAACTGAAATGGTATGGCCATGGCATCACTTGAGATGTGATATATGGTCTACTTTGGGTGACGAGTGCCATGGAGGGGAGTCTCTACTGACCAACGCAGACGTTTATCATGTGCAGGGTGAGGTGATGATAAACATGGTCGTGTATGAGGGCCTTATGGTTTATTTCTGATGGAGAAATAATGTTAGGATATGTAGATTTTTCTAGGACTCTATTATGTTGGTGGTAGAATGATACCTGCTCCGACTTTTTTAGTGGATGGTGTTGTAAGCGGCTTGTGGGTTCTTCCTGCAGAAACAACTACCTCAAGTGAAAGCATCTTATTTTCATCAAATATTATTTGAAAGACAGGAGATTTAAAAAAGAATATGGGAGAGGGCATACCTGCCGGTGCTGAAAATTATTTTTCTTGGAAAGTGAATGTGTTGCATCGCTTTCGTTCGTCATGGCATACTAATGATGGTGCAACTTATGGTTTGTGGAATGGAACTTCTGATCTCCTATTATGGACCTACAAATTTCTAGAAAAGGGTGATAAATATGGGGTTATGGCCCTAATCCTATTCATTTGTACTTGATGAGTTTTGGGAGATCAAAGGTGCTTGCAGAGCCTTTCCTATCGTTGCGATCAGCCTGTGTACCAGGGATTAGCGATACTATGCCGAGGTAAATTTCATGACATCCTGCATTGTAATTTCTTCACTTTGATGGTGTTGTGGGTCGTACAAATTAGGTTTATACAACCTGTGAGCAACTTTTTCCATAGATTGCACGAGCGATCTGGGAAAAAGCGCACCTTTCTTGCACATAATTCCAAGGTACAGTAGCATGAGGGGCGTTGTTCCCTACTTTTTTCATGAAAAGGCATGCCTGTAAAGAAGACATGTGCGCGAGGGTGCGCCTGTCTGAGGGACAGGCGCGCAAAGGCCATAGTCACAAAAAATTTTGGTTTTTTGTTTGTTTTTGATGTTTTTCACTATACTGATGGGTTCCTGTGTTGCTTGGTAGGTTAGTGTGGAGAGAGCACTGGCATAAGAGGTGCAATATGTTCGTATTGCGGGGGAAAAACCTGGTGATCCATCCAGAGACAGATATATACTTTGTGACCGGGTTACTGCCTCAGGGTGAGGTTTTGAGGTACCCACTCTCTGTTGGGAGAGTGAACCTGGAAATATTCTAGAGGCGGCATTGCGATGGTGTGCCTCTTACTACGAGGTGCATCAACATTGCGTCAGTGACAGAGATGGAAGAGCAGTGTGCTCTAGAAGTTATTGTGTGACTGGCGGGGTTTTTTGCTCCACATCGGGCATCTGGTTCATAGGTTGGAGTTTTATGCCGATTGAGGGGCGAGCACTTTTTTTATTTCACCCGTTTTTTCTTTGATGGGATGGTGTCGCAATTGAAAAATGTCGAATGTGGATCTAAGTCATTTGTGTACGCTAGAATAAGAGGGTGGTGCTGCTGAGGCCGATGGTGGTGGTCCCCATTGAGGTGCCACAGGAACCACAGATGAGGAGGTGGGCTCTAGTGATGCCGTGGGGCGGTGGTGGTGTGGTGGGGAATTACTGGACTGCCATGACCAAGGCCTACTTTGAGGCCAACCCACAAATGTTCTTTCCATACTCTTATGCAAGGATGGACTTCCAGGGTGACCCAAACATGGGTCTCCCTCTTGGTTATGTTTGGGGACCTACAGGTATGTGTTATATTTATTCTGAATTTGTGTGAGTATTTATGTTCTTACGTGTTTTTTTTTTAAACTGGAATTATTTTGGTTACTCGTGCAGATGTTGCCGAGGTAGGTCGCCTAGTGGCCCGACTGTTAGGTCACAAACCTCTATTATGACCTTGAGGTGATCAGGCAGAGGTGATGCAGGTGGACCGACTGGTGGTGCTGGTGGACCTTGTGGAGATGGCACTGGCCCTTTTGGTGAGGGTAGTAGCTTGGCTGTAGCAGAGGTTGCGGCCGAGCAAGCTCGTGCAGATGTGGTTTAGGCGTGCATTGCAGTACTTACAGCTCAGGTGACCACTCTTGAGGACTTCCGGGGTTGAGTGGGCCACTTGACCCAAGCTATGCTTTCTCGAGGTTTTATGGATGACTTCGAGGAGGTTTGGTTAGATACAATGATGGCCTGTGAGAGGGATTATCGGCCTACTCTACATCGAGTAGTGATCGCGGTGGCGACAACAGATCCGGTGGTGGCACCAGGAGCGGTGGTGGGTCCAGGTGCTCCTCTTGAGGGGGCACCCCCCTAGAGTAGTTTTGTACACAGGGAAAGCACCCATTATGAGGATGCTTCCCTTATTTTTGATGACTTATGTATCTTTGAGTTGGCCAGTGGGCTAGCGATACTATTTTTTGTACTCAAATACACATATTTTTTATATATATATGAGAGATCTTTTTGCTACTCTACATGGTGTGCTTATTTATTTCAGTTTATATGTTTTGTCTTATGTTGATGGATATATATGTTTTTTTTTTTATGGATGATGGTTTATTCGAGATACATTCCAGTCGAGGATATTATTAGCTATGCGATCAACTATTTTGGTTTTGATTCCTTGATACATGTGAAAATGTAATGTAATCAAATTGTCTTCTTAATCTTTTGGCACGTAAATATTTTATAAATAGTTGTGTGCCTCTGGTCTCAAATTTTATATTTAGCTGCGATACTACTAACTGAGAATCGAGGTAGATATACATACCAAAAATGCCTTCATGGATGGCATTGCACATAAGTCCAATGAATACGTCATATTGTTCCTGATTGTTTGTTGTTGATCGAATATACACACTGTTTGAACACATCGGCGATTGATCAGGGTGGTAGATGACCTAGAAAACTGTAGCTAATTTTTGAGACCATCGCAATGCTCCATCAGCAAATCCAAAGTATGGTTCATTTTGGTGATCCATGTTGGCAGTTTGATCGTGTTTTTGGGTCAAAAATATTTTGTTGATTGGGTTTTGTGCACTTTGTTAGGTCCCTATATTACTAGTATAGTCCCTTATTGTTGTTAGTGTAATCCCCTTATTGTTATTATTGTACCCTTGTAACCCCCATTTTGTTATTATTGTGCCCTAGAATTATTATTGTTAGGTTGGCTAGGATTACATTGTGGCCCACTAGGATTACATTATGGCCCCATGGACTCCTATATATAGAAAGGAGGTTTTGTAAATTGTATCATCCAAGAATTTTTCATTTATGTAATGTATTTGAGGTTTCCCCCTTGAAGTGGCTCATTTATAAGGTGTTGATATCTCTTTTCTTCTCTTTTTGGAGCTGGTTACACAACATTTGGTATCAGAGCTTTGGATTCTAGGGTTTCGATACTCCAAACAGGTCATCGTGGAATTTTCGCTATAAATTTTGTTCTACAAAGTTTCAGAAGCTGAAATTTTTAGTGTGCAAAGCTAAAATCCTGAGGAATATTTTCTAAAAATTTTAGAGCTTGGTTCGCCATATTTTAGGAGATATCATCTGTGGAAGTTAGGTATTTTTTCAGGCTCCTAAATAGTTCATCGTGGCATTTGCGCTATAACGTTTTTTCTACGAAGGTTCAGAATATGAAATTCATATGGTGTGAAGCTGAAATCCTAAGGAAATTCGTCAAAATATTTCAAAGCTTGGTTTGAAATATTTTGGGAGATATGATCTGTGGAAGGTAGTGCTTTTTCAAGCTCCTGAATTTCATCTCAAAGAGGTGATCGTGGGAAAAGTTCAATAACTCTCTCTCTCTGGGCATTGGATTGGAGTGCCATAAAAAGTGGTCATAAGTACATAGACTGTAGTTTCTTGGCTATCAATTTCAGAGACAAAGGACGAAATAGTGACACGTGGCAAGTCGTACAAGTTCGCTCTACGGAACCAGTCTAGAATTAGGTCATTGTGGGAGATTGGACACAACTTTGTCTTAGAGAATCCAAATCGGGTCAGACCTATGGCATTCGAAAGATAATTTAGAGGGCTACGTTGATACCTAAATTCAAATATTGAAGTGCTGCATTCATAAAGATAATCCAATTTCAATATCGAGTTCCTCAAAAGCAAGAAAAAGGTGTGTATATTTTTTTTCTTTCCAAGTTGCATGCGTCTTCTTTGGAGAATCAATTTGAATTGATTCCAAGGGAATATTGTAGAATATATAGCAGTATTGGGTTCTAAAAGATGCCCCGTAAAAATAATTCAACACCCATTAAGCCTTCAGAAGGCTCTACTATGACTCATGAAGATGAAGAATTGCAACATGATCTATCAAAATTACAAGAGCAAGTGCAACAAATTTCACTCTCGCAAAGAGCACAAAAAAATGAAATGGAAGTTTTGAAGAAAGCCGTGGAAGTGAAGATGGACGGTTTGAAGAAAGGCATGGAAGCTAAGATGGATGGCATGGAAGCTAAGATGGATGGCATGGAAGCGGACATGAAAGACAACATGGAAAACATGAAGAATGATCTCAAAATAGACATCGAAGGTTTGACAAAGTTGATACAAGAAATGTTTCCTAATGGTGAAAAGATAGTAGAAGAACCTCATGATGAGAACAAAATAAATGTTAATCGTAATTTCATAAACTCTAATGTTGGCGGGAAGAACCACCATATTCCAAAAATGGATATGAGGAAGTTTGATGGAAAGGATCCTGTAACATGGATACTACAGATGGAGCAATATTTTGATCTCCATAACGTGCAAAACACACAAAGGTACGCATTGCAACTTTACATTTAGAACAAAATACATTTGTATGGTATCGATGGCTTTGCTCCCGTAAAAAAATTGTCACTTGGTCAATTTTTTCGGAGGAAATGATAGCACATTATGAGGATACAAAGAGCAACACCTTCTTTAGCCAATTGATAAATCTCAAACAAAAGGGTTTAGTGGGGCAGCATATTGAGGACTTCCAAAAATTGAATATAAGGGTAACTGATATTCCAGAGGAACACAGGATTGATCTCTTCATAGGTACTCTAAAGGATAACATCCAACATGAAGTTCGTGTGTTGGAACCTGATTCATTAGAGAAGGCATTCAGGTTGGTAAGAAAAGTTGAATGTAAAATTATGGCGACAAGGAAGCCTACCACTCAATTCTATAAAGAAGGAAGTGTTGCTACGCCTAGATTTCCACAACCTACAAGGTTGACACCACAAAAATTGGAATAAAAAAGAGCAAAAGGGCTTTGCTACAGTTGTGATAGCAAATACACTAAAGGTCATAAGTGTGCTGAGAAGAAATTATTTTACATAGATTGTGAAGAAGAAGAAGAAAATGAACAAGAAGAGGATATACACCAGGAACCACCCCTAGAAGAGGAAGAAATGAATCCGACCATGTCGTGTAATGCACTGGCAGGAATTACCACTCCTCAAACTCTCAAGATAGAAGGACATATAAAGAAGAAAAGGGTAATAGTGTTGATTGATTCAGGTAGCACCCATAATTTTATTCATTATAAGGTAGCCAAGGAATTAAATTGTTTCCTATACCAAGCACCAGAATGTCAAGTGATGGTTGCAAATGGAGGAACTATAAATTTCTCTGGAAAATGCCATAATATCAAGCTAACCATGGGGGAATATGTATTGACTAGTCCAATGCTTTCCATTCCTATGGGAGGTGTTGATGTTGTAATAGGAGTACAATGGTTACAATCATGCTATTCATTTGATTCCCGGAAGTATTCCTCCAAACATCAGGCCTTATAGATATCCTTACTTCCAAAAGAGCGAAATTGAATGTATGATTGGAGAAATGTTAGAGGCGGGTATAATTCAACCTAGTCAAAGTTCTTTCTCTGCTCCTGTAGTATTGGTACACAAGAAGGATGGATCATGGCGAATGTGTCCAGATTATAGGGAGATCAATAAGCTCACCATTAAAGACAAATTTCCCATTCCTGTGATTGATGAATTATTGGATGAATTACATGGAGCAATTTATTTTACCAAGTTGGATCTTCGTTCAGGATATCATCAAATTAGAATGAAGACTGAAGATATTCCAAAAACAACATTTTGAACTCATGAGGGTCATTGTGAATTTTTGGTCATGCCTTTTGGCCTTAGCAATGCACCTTCTACATTTCAAGGGTTGATGAATTCCATTTTCAAACCCTTCATTAGAAAATTTGTGCTAGTATTTTTTGATGATATACTAATTTACAATAGGTCTTGGAAGGATCATGTTGACAGGGTGCTCAAACTATTGCAGGAGAAACAATTATATGCAAAAACATCCAAATGTTTCTTTCGAGTACAAGAGGTGGAATATCTGGGTCATATTATATCTCACAAGGGAGTTAAAGTAGACCCTAACAAAATTAAATCCATTAAGGAATGGAAAGTCCCCACGACCATAAAGCAGTTGCAAGGATTTCTCAGGTTAATAGGGTATTATCGCAAGTTTGTTAAGAATTATGGGAGAATAGAAGCACCTCTAACAACATTATTAAAGAAAGATGAATTTTCATGGACTCCTGAAGCAACTAAGGCATTTGAACATCTCAAAGAGGCAATGTGCCTAGCACCGGTCTTAGCTATGCCAGACTTCACAAAAAGCTTTATTATGGAATGTGATGCCTCAGGAAATGGAATTGGTGCAGTTTTAATGCAGGAAGGAAGACCCATTACTTTTGAAAGTCGTCCAATCAAAGGAAAGTATTTACATAAACCTATTTATGAGAAGGAAATGTTAGCAATACAGCATGCACTAAAGAAATGACGAACTTACCTAATGGGAAGACGCTTCAAGGTAAAAACTGATCATGATGGTCTTAAACACTTTTTGGAACAAATACTATCTTCAGAAGAGCAGCAAAAATGGGTCACAAAGATGTTGGGTTATGACTTTGAAATAATCTACAAAAAAGGAAAGCTTAATGTTGTTGCAGATGCAGTCTCAAGAAAGAATGAAGAGGTGGAAGAATTGCTTTGTGCCATTTCTATTATCCAACCAGATTGGATAACCGAAGCAAGAGATGAATGGAAGAAGCGCAAAGATGTATGGACACTTATTCAAAAGTTGCAGCAAGATCCTAGTACATCTGATACATTTAGTTGGAAAAATGATTCCTTATGGTACAAATATTGCTTATATCTTTGTAAGAATTCCCAAATAAAACAAAATATTCTTCTAGAATTGCACACTTCTCCTTTAAGAGGACACTCAGGATTTTTAAAAACTTACCACAGGGTGAAGAAATAATTTTTTTGTGATGGCCTTAAATCTGATATTCAAAAGTTTGTGGCGGAATGTTTGGTTTACTAGCAGAATAAAGTATAGACAATTAAGACCCCGGGACTTCTACAACCTTTATCCATTCCAAGTCAACGTTGGGAGGAGATTTCAATGGATTTTATCACAGGTTTACCTAAGTCCGAAGGAAAGAATGTCATCATGGTGGTAGTTGATAGACTTACCAAGTATGCACACTTTTGTGCGTTATCTCATCCATTTAAAGCAAGTACAGTTGCTACTACATTTGTGGATAGAATTCAAAAGCTACATGGATGCCCAAGGGTTATTGTGAGCGATAGAGATCCCATTTTTACGGGAAATTTTTGGACGGAGTTATTTTCTTGTTTGGGTACTCAATTAGCTCATAGCTCATCTTATCATCCTCAATCTGATGGTCAAACTGAGATAGTAAATAAATGTTTGGAAGGATATCTTCGTTGTTTTGTATCTGATAAACAAATACAATGGGTCAAGTGGTTACCTCTCGCTGAATGGTGGTATAAAACTTCCTTCCATACTGTAGCAAAAATGACCGCATTTATGGCACTTTATCGATATTATCCACCATCGATCACATCATCTTTAAGGGAAAATTCGAAGGTTCAAGCAGTGGAAGATCACATCGAGCATCAGCAAGAAGTTCTCCAAATCTTAAAGGATAACCTGAATTTGGCACAAAATCAAACGAAATAATAGGCAGATCAACATCGCAGCGAGAGAAGTTTTGATGTAGGAGATTGGGTAGTTTTATGGCTACAACCATATAAGCAAATGTCCCTCAAGCAAGCTAAGAAGGATAATAAATTATCGCCAAAGTGATATGGTCCTTACAAGGTGTTGCAAAAGATTGGTACTATGGCATACAAATTGGAGCTTCCTGCTTCTTCGCGAGTACATCCAGTTTTCCATTTTCATGCTTAAAGAAGGTTATAGGTGAAAATATTACAGTTCAAACAGTATTTCCAGAACTTGATGAGGAAGGAAAAATCATATTGGAACCGAAAGCGGTCACGAAAACAAGAACTCGACAACTACGGAATCGATCAATTTCAGAGTATCTCATCAAGTGGAAGAACTTACCCACTGAAGATTCTACATGGGAGGATGATAATTTCATACAGAAGCACCCAGAGCTACTCAAGCATTGAGGACAACACTTTTTTGAAGGAGAGGGGCATGTTAGATCCCCATATTACTAGTATAGTCCCTTATTGTTGTTAGTGTAACCCCCTTATTTTTATTATTGTACCCTTGTAACCCCTATTTTGTTATTATTATGCCCTTAAATTATTATTGTTAGGTCAGCTAGGATTACATTGTGGCCCAATAGGATTACATTATGGCCCCACGGACTCCTATATATAGAAAGGAGGTTTTTTAAATTGTATCATCCAAGAATTTTTCATTTATGTAATGTATTGGAGGTTTCCCCCTCGAAGTGGCTCATTTCTAAGGCGTTGATATCTCTTTTCTTCTCTTTTTGGAGCTGGTTACACAACACACTTTTACTCTAGGGGAAGGGCCTTTGAGGCCCTTATGGGTAGAACTTCTTGAGGTAAAGGCCGTTGACGGGGTTACTGAGGCCAGTCCCGTCTGGTTCCGTCAAGATGTATGCCCCCTATCGGAGGTAGTTTTTGATGATGTAGGTTCCTTTCCATAGGGTTTCGAACTTTCCTAGCCCTAAGGCCTCTATTGCGTCATTGCAGCGAAGGACTATTTCTCCCTCGGTAAATGAGCGAGGGTTGATGTGGCGGTCGAATGATGCTCTCACCCTTTTCTTATGGGCCTCATTGTGTTGCAGGGATTGTCGCCGACTTTTTTCAACTAGCTCTAGTTGTACTAAGCATTGTTCTAGAGGCTCGGTGTCATCAAGGAGTTCAATGGCATCATGTAGGTTGGGGATATTACAGAAATTAATGCAAACGCATAAAGTACCTTTCTTTTTTGTGAGAGGAATATGATGGAAGTCTTGGGACTAGGGTGAGGCATTAATCCTTTCACTGATATGAGTGGATACAAATTGTATGCGGTGAATTGTATCATTGGAATTTTGCGGGGGGTAGAATCTCTGTAATGGGATTCTGTATGGGCTCAAAGTTAGGTTCCCCCTTGGGATAGTCGATTTATAGTAGGTAGAAATTGTGCCTGCCACTGAGGTGCCTAAATGTTTCCATTAACGGGCATGTTCTAGTGCGTGATTCAGTCTAGTGCAAATGGTACATGGTGTTACTAAGCCAACGTAGTAGATAGTGTGTGATTCTATCCTACTTGTTGTTCCTGATGTGGATGCTTGGAAAGGGTCCGACGTAGATGAGGTTGTCTTCTGTCTCCATTTTTGTGTCGCTGGCTTAGACTTGTCTTCCTCTTTAGTGGAGTGTAGACTGAATGTAGGTCGTGGCTCTCTCAGCTTGGGCAGATGTATACACTGAAACGTATGGTGAAAGTGTGAGGAAATTTGGCAATAATTGCATGTGATATTCTCTTGATTGGAGAGAGTTTTCTGGGGGAGAGAAGATACTACAAAGAGACTGTTTTATAAGGGCTTGAGTTCTCTGCATTGGTTGACTCGGTGGTTGTTTTGATCACATAGGCCGCATATTATCCTAGGCTTGGCCAAGGTTACTCATTGGTGGTGTGTTATCTTTTCAGGCTTGAAACACCATTGCGGGGGTGGGGACATTGATCCGACGATATAATTTTTATGCCATTCTCTGAGATCATCTTTTCTCATCTCTATGGAATTAATCATGTCAATAGTGGGTCGAATCTGTGAGGCATAAATACAATGTCGCTCGTAATGATTACCCTAACATATTAGGAAAAATATCTTTGATATGAAAGTTTTGTTGATTTCAGTTTGAGGTCTGATGGGGAACCAATACCGAAAGGCTGCTAAATCGGGGTAATGGACGACTACATGGTCTGTCTTTTTGCATAACACACATGTTGGTTGCTGCTGCGAGATAACATTGGGGGTGACGAGGGGCTCCTTGTTAGGCCGTTCTTCGGCTATCAAGAACATAATAGATCCACTCATCTCATCTTCTTGGGTCATGGAGCTACCAATGGACTCAGTGTCCATATTGTATTCTTGGGAAAGGTAGACTATGGCTGAGCAAAGGCTAGCAAGGGCTAGCCGAAAACGAGGTATGTAGTGACAATTCTCTAGAAGGTGATTGTCAGTGCATAACGGGCATGCGAATTGTGCCACCGATAGCCCTACGTAGTAAACCCTTTCAATTGGATACCATCTGTGAATGAGTTCCAAAGCTACGCACTCTTAGAGGTAGTGGCCACATTCATTGCATAGCATACAATGTATAATGTTCATTACTAGGGGTCATTCGAAAATCCTATGTTCCTCTTGTAAGTATAGGATCGTGCGAGGTTCATCGTTAACCGACTAGGTCGAGGTATCCTCTTGATAGGATCGCTCGACTGCATGTAAGGCGTCCCTATATCATGGTATCTCTGGAAAATGGTGGGTATCGTGCCCATAGGTGCCACAGAGAGAGCATGCATGACTAATATAGAGCGGTTTGCCTTTACTTTTGGTGGTAGGTTCCTTTTTACGAGAACAAGGCGTCGAGATGTCTACTTCGGAGCCAAGGAGTGGTTTTAACTCATCCAGCTCCAGACATACGTGGGTAGGATAGCCTATAATATCGCATATGGTGCAGACTTGTGATTCCCTTTGAAGGGCGGGGGTCACGATATTATTCCCTCTATTTTTGGTTTTCTTGGCCGTGATAACCAGTTTCGCAATGGGAACTTCCTTTGCAAGGGCGGTCTCGACCGTTTCCTAGGTTGCTTGGGCCTCATCGAGGCTGAGGGGCTTTAGCCCTATGGCAATAACATTGGTGGCTCCTGTTCGGGAAGGGGAACCAGGTACCAAAATTGGAACGCCAACGATATGTTGGGTAACACTAGTGTTTCCAAAACCTACTGGGAGATGAAGCCAGCTGGGGGGTAGAGGAAAGGGGTTTAGGAGGCGGCGTAGCCTAGAGAGGCTGCCATGGCCGATGCTTGCATGTCATTACTGCTTGAGTCTATGTCCTAATTGACCTCGGTGCTTGATGTGGAAATCATGCAAACTAGGGCCCCTATGGCGTCAGGTGACACCTCAGAAATAATGGGAAGATCTCCTAGGAATGACCCCAGGACGGACAATGGTTTGAATTGACTGGGGCCATATTCTTAGTACCTTGAAAGACCCTCTGCAGCTATATATACATAGGGTAGAATTACATCCGTGTTGGTTAGGGGATGCTTCTCACTGTCTGTCAGCTGGTCTACATTAATGATACGATCTTCATGGGGGAACATCATAATGTGGAAGATGGAGGAGGCTATGGCCGACATGGCATACATATAACTCCACCCAAGGAATATATTCTAATCCAAGTGAGTTTCCAACACTTCAATGTCTATGTACACCATCTTACTGGCTAAAAATACTGGGACATTTTTGTAGAGGCTGATGGGGGCCGAGGGACAACCGTCGTAGGCTCAAGGCGTTATGATTGAGGGTTTTAGTTCAGGAGAACCCAACTTTTGCCAAACATTTTTTGACATGATGCATGTCAATGAACCCTCATCTATGACACATCGGTGAATAGTGATATTTTGTACCGATATTGGTATCTGGAATGCGACCATGGAAGGAAGCCTAGGGGTGGCTTTATCTAAGTCAAAAGCCATCATGCGTGTATCGGCAAAGTCGATAGTGCCTAATGTGGAAATTTGGTATTTTTGCTGCTTTGGGCATGATTGCAGTACCTCCAATGCGAATATAGCAGTGGGTGATTGAGCTAAATCATCCACGATGCTATAATTATGGGTTGATTTGCAGTAGTTACCTTCTCGCCTATTAGTTCCCTTTGCCATCTTTGGCAACAGTTCTATAGGCATCTTTACAATGGTAAAAGGTGCATTCGTCGCACTAGTACTAGCCCTTGGCATAGTGGAGTCTCATGGGGTGTCTTAACTACGATTCCGTATTTGGAAAAACATTTCTTCCCCAGCCATGTAAATTTCATGGCTGTTTTTTCTGGAATATTCTAGGTTTTGCTGTTGAGTGTTGATTGTCCCTTGGTGGGGGAAAGGTTCTTGCATAACAGTAGGTTGTTGGGAAGATCCCCCTTGTCCTTGGTTACTCTTAAGCTCTTTTAGCTTAGGGGGATCGGGACAGTGGTGAGTATAGTGCCTGTACTCACCACATATTGAAAAAGAATGGTTTGTTCGTAGAGGTGGCAATTTTCCTTGTCGTTCGACATTTCTTGGCTCCTAGTTTAGATTCCTGCTAGAGTTGCCTCCACCCTGGGATCACAGTGGGCACTTTTGATTACTGTCCCCCTGTCTAGGGTTACCTTTGGGCTTGTTTTTTGATTTTTTCTTAACCATGTTAGGAGGGTAGTTCTCCTGGTTATACTCATGTGGTTGATTTTGGGATGGCTGCACAAAGTTCACCTATGCATTGGTTTGCGTAGTTGTGTCATGTGCTTTGGATTGAGCATAACATCATTCCTTTTTTGCACCTGGCCGTTGGGGGGGAGCTCTTCCGTCAGTGTTTCTTCCTGCGTACCGAGTCACCTCAGCTGGAGGATAGGGTCCTCCCTGGTGATACGCTTGTGCCCTACTAGTAAAATATTGTTGAGGCATGTGGTGACTTTGAAATCCAGGTTGAGATATGTTCTGTGCGTAATCAGGATTGGAACTACTGATGCCTAGGTACCCTTGGGTCATTGATCCAATTAACCTGTCTGCAGAGTTCGACGCGCCTTGCAATTCTTGGTAAGTTTGCAGGCGCGGGGTGCTAGGCAGGATATTGTAAATGTATCATGACTGCGTATAAATCAGTTTAAGCTTCTAGGATTTACTGATTACGTTCTCTTCGGATGTGGGGTATTGCTGCAACACATCCTTTGAAATCTCCTTTGTCAGAGTTTTCAAGAATAAATCTAAGAGGACCCGATCGTCGAGTTTAGCTTTGCATAAACTGCGACGCTTCCTCCACTCATAAATATGGCCATGGATATTGATGGTGGGGGTTTGTCTGAAATGTGTCAGTAACTCCTTTCCTGAATCATGGTGAATGGGTATTTGAAAATAAGTGAGGAATGTGGTGGCAAGGGTGCTAAAGGTTCCATGTGAAGCAGGAGGTTG
This sequence comes from Pinus albicaulis, assembly GCA_034641835.2. Classification (NCBI taxonomy): domain Eukaryota; kingdom Viridiplantae; phylum Streptophyta; class Pinopsida; order Pinales; family Pinaceae; genus Pinus; species Pinus albicaulis. The sequence goes on along the minus strand of CM076579.1, from coordinate 1,322,748,582 downwards.
CTCCACATACCATTTTGTGGCTACTTCCATAAGATTATGTTTAAATAGCCTAGATCGAATAGTGTCGTCGATGATACTATTCGATGAGCGCCACAGGTGAATGGTCATTGTATGATTTCCTGGGTCTTCCACTTTCTTTCCTTCGAACTTTGGTATATCTGAAGGGAGCTTCATGGGCATGGGAGGCCATGAAGGATCATGTGCGATGGGGTCATTTGCTGATTGGGAGGTTGAAGCCATGGAAACGTGTGAAGACACGAAGTTCTGGTTAGAATGAGGTTTATTCTGTGACGTACCCTGATGAGTGTTCAACTAAATTCCCAAATGGGACACGCTCCTCTACCCCCTAGGGGTCGAGGGGGGAGTGGTGTGTGCTGTGGTGTTGGGAGATTGACTAGGGTTCCCAACTATGGTTGCTCCAATGAAGGATGAACCAATGACGGTTGCAGCGTTCCATATTTTACGCCTAAATGGAAAACAACCTGGAACACCTCCCTGTAATTGGGGGAGGTCCAAAAGACGCCTGGATCAATGAGGTTCCATTGGGACCATTTGGGTTTCGACCAGGTTAGGTTTTGAAAAACTTTGAGGGGATAGATTCTAGGTCAAAGAAAAATTATGGCCACGTACATAAAAAAAAGCAAAAATAAAATGATTTCCCTTTAACTTTAATCTATATGATCAATCAAGAAAAAATATGGTTTTTCTTTGTTTTGCGCATGAGATTCAAAATCATAGAAGACCTATGCATCCTCACACACTCAAAAGTAACTTGGCCTTGACAATATTTCTTGTTAGTGCTGGCACAACGTCCCATAAGAGCTGGCGATGCCCCCAGTGAGCGGAAGAGAAATCACCAAGGTAAGGGTAAAGGGTCTGGCACTTGCCTGCACCATCACCTATAGGGTAAAGGATGCCCTAGTTTGGGTCACTAAGAACCACCATCCCATGTGAGTGTTAGAGTCTTGGGCTTCTTGGTAGTCAGCTAACAGTACCGAGTATCTGTCGTGTCAAGTAGCCCCAACTGATACCGCACGCACTGCGCCTAAGTCTAACCCCCTCTGAATTGGGTCTCTACCACGCTCAGGTTTTCTCTTTCATGGGATGATAAGTGGATTTTTAAGCTCCCTAAATACAAAATTTCTATGTTTCAGTATGAATTTGATCAAGGCGGCTTATTGGATGCCTACCCCCTTGATCTTATCTTAATCTATAAATTTTCTTTTGGCCCCTGTGGGGAGAATTTAGTAAGTTGGTTTAAGATAGTTTTAGGTGGCTTTCTTTTCTTAGTGGGTGAGTGTGTGTGAGGATCAGGTGAAAAATATCATAGTTTAAACATTTGGATATCGGTGATCCTTTACAAAAGACCCTAGTTAAACTACATTATCTTGTTCCTGGCTCAAAATGGAAAATGTGTGTGGATGATGGGCCGCTCTCAAATCTTCCTAGTTAATCTATTTGACTAACTAAAGGGAGATGGTGAATTGCGAAAATAGAGCATTCATATGCCTACCTAGGATCACCGAAGGGTGCAAAGGCAGCAGATATTACTTGCTCTAATCGGCGATTCGAATCTAGTCCCGCAATTTCCTAAATGAAAAAATTGAACTACGTTAAACAATTCCTACACTAGAAAATAAGATAGCTTACTTGGACTAGTTAATCTAACTGTGCATACCAGAATTTGTAAAACATAAATCATTCAGAAAGCAATGGTTAATTCCCCCCCTACTTAAACTATGTGGAATTTTATTTTGCAAAAAACCAACTTAAATGAAAACTAACTCTATGCCTACAAAAAGCAACAAAAAGTGAGTTCCTAGAAGCTGTGGGGTATCAAAAACGGTGTTGGAAAATACATTAGGGGCTACCCAGCATAGCTACAAGAAGAAAAATGTAGAATATACAGAAAAAAATCTCATTTTGTAATTTGCACAGAAAAGGCTCTGACAGGTGCACTTTCCTGTGCATAGGTCAGTCCTGAACATGTGCACTACGCGTCTGCGAGAAGAAACTGCACGCAAAAATCCTCCAAGTAAAAAAAATTAGGAGCTGCCTTCTTCGGTCTGTCACTCCAGTGAATCTAGGGACTGTAATATGGGTCATAGGACTGTCAGCTTTGCTCCAGTATAGACAAAGGGTCTCCTACAAAATATGTCACAACCACATAAACTTGGAACATGTCAGTTGGGTCACCAATCCTGTAGTGGTGGATTTTTCGCATGGGTGTATGAAATCACACCATTTTAAAGAGTGTGGCCTACTCTTTAAACTATTGGTAATAGGCAGAAAGTGGTAAAGCTCAAAAGCATAAAATTTAGTGGAAACAATATGCTAAACTATGCTCTAGTTAAACTAAAACTAAAACACAAATATACAAAAGCTATCAAAGAGAGTCAAAACGATAATAATACCATCGATGGATCAAAGGCCTCTTCTTATTAAACGTTTGAAATGGAGAAGAAAATTTACCCACTTTCCAAAGGGAACCTAGGTAGTAGCTCTAGGTCTCAATGCAAGGATTTTTCCTTCCAAGCTCTGCCTCTGATGCAGTCTCCCTCTCTCTCTCTCTCTGGCGTGGTGGACTAGAATTTTTGGGTGGAAAAAGATCGAGTCCTCTTCAGCTCCACCTTTGGGTCACACACTGCTAGTGTTGGCTGGGAAAATTTGGCCAGCATAACAATGTGATCACCATTTCTTCATCTCTTGGTGGATTTATATAGGGGAGTTTAAAATCCTCCTTCCCTTCCTTCGTACATGATGGATGGTGACCCAATGGAGAGAATGATTCCATTGTGTGCTTCACATATTCCTTTGTGTGCTCACATGATGTCTAGGGAGGAATTGGTGGCTGTCCTTAGGTGACTTCATATAAGGAGTAACTCCCATTTGCTTGGTGTGGTCCCAGAAAGCAATATTTTTCCATTTCTAGGAACGTGCGCTTATCGGGAAAAAAGGCGCACATAAGATGCTCTTCTTGAAGGATTAAGCATGTAATCCAGCATTTATGACTAGTTCAAATCTAATTTTCTCAAAACCTTAGAGATTTTAAATACTTTCTTCATTCCATAATGTGTTCTTTCCCTGTAAATCATTAGGCTCGACATTAATTAATGCCATCTTATGTTGTATGATTTTCCAATGTTAACAAGTATATCTTGCATTCTCATATTCCACCCATTATTTTCCATGAACAATTACAACAACTATTGGAGGAATTATTTGCTACATCAACTAAGTTATTAGTTTTTACCTTCTCTTGACTCGAGGTATTGATCCTTCCCTTTCTTGGTTATCAATATAATCTTTCTCATGTAGCAAACACAGGAATAATTTGGGTTTAGGAAGAATAAAGATATTTATACGATGTCTTCAACTTTGAAACTATGTAGTTATATTATTTAACTACTAGTAAAATAGTGATAGAAAGACCTTAAATATAATGAAGCATTTTCTATGAAGTGGTTTGTTGCAGATGCCCATACTAGCACAACATTATTGAAAATAAATGGTCAACAATAATTAAAACTTTTTCCCCTAGCATGAAAATTGACTTAGTCTTCATAAGGAAACATAAACCATTTCAAGCTAAAAAGAATTAAAAAAACAACACCATTGATATAAATTCACAGAGTACTGACAACAAAAAAAATAAGTGAATATACTAGGTACTAGCTCAAAACCTTGTAGTGGGACGATTCTTTCAAACTTGAGTAATATCTACATGCCAGGGAATGAGTTGTGACACTTGTTTCTTACATTTACTTGGAACAATTTCAACTAGATATCCAATGTTTACTTTAGATATATAGTATTTGTGATGATATGAAATGTGGCTCTCCATCATTAGCAATGATACAGTTGTTGGGGTTCACACAGTTACTATAGGTTCAATATTTTTCATGTCTTAATCACTAGTGTGCTTTGTAATTATTGGTGCTAATCCTGAGCGTGGGAACGAACTCTCAAGATTTATCCACAAAGGAATCTGTTGAGAGTTTAAATTCTGGGACCTTCCAAATTCACCCAAACTCTTCTACATGGTAGAAACTTACAAGGCTAAGAGTCTCTCACTAGTATGAGGCCAAAACTACACTAATATGTAATTCATAATTTGTTCATTGAAATGATTTCTATCACCCACTCCTGAAGACAAATAAAGCATTTTGATAAATGATTCACTAAAAGGTCAAGTTGAGTGGGTGAGAGAGCCCTACATCTTAGTTTCCCTTTCTATTGTATAATTTCAATCATGTAGCATATCCTTTATACTTTCTTCAATGCACTGATTTTTTTCGTTCTACAATTTTGTTCATGGTTATAAGGAATTATCAACTTCCTCTTAATATGAGATTCCTTATAAAAGGCTATAATTTCTTTGGATGTGTCTTCTCCTCCATTATCATACCTTAATACCTTAATTATTCTTTCTATAAGGTTCTCTACTTCATCTTTGAATTCTTGAAATTTGGTAAATACTTTGTCGTTGTATTCCATTAAGTAAACCCAAGTAATTGAAGGAATGCCCAATTCAAATGTTTGGTTGAAGAGGAACTGGATATGGATAAATAATTTTAATAAGCTGGGTATATATATATCTTTCTTTGGCTGAAGTGTAGTAGAAATAATGATAATTATGGACTATCTAGAACTTCAAGAGCTAATGGGGTCTTTGCAAGAGGTAGCCGAAGAGAAGGTGACTTGTTGAAAAAAAGAGGCTCTAAATCCTTTAGTATCAAAGCACTAAATATCAGTGATGATGAAGATGAACCTAACGATGAAGATGAAGGTGATGAATTTGATTCAGTGAAGCCTATGGGGCACAAGCAATCGATGTTGAGTCTCGTTGAACAATCGGATCCAAAAAAAAGTAGTGTGAAGGTTACTGGGGATGAAAATGATTTGAGCCAATCAAGATTTGACCAAAAAATATCTAACCATTAACACTCAAGGCAACCAACATAGTGGGATATGAACATATGACCGTTATGTAAGAAGCAACTCTTCCATCTATTCTCAAAGGCAACGATGTGTTGGCCAAGGCTAAAACTTGCATCGAAAAGGCAATAAAATTTATGTTTCCTGTTATTGAGGTGATATGGAAGCCACCATTCCTCCAAGATCATCAAAGGTCATCTATTCTTGTCATTATACTGATTATTTCATTCTGCAACTCTATTTTTTTCTGGATTATATGGGACTATCAACTCCCTCTTAATCCCAGATTCCTTACAAAAGGATATAATTTCCTTGGATGTGTATTCTCCTTCATTATCATACCTTGATACCGTAATTCTCCTTTTTGTAAGGTTCTCTAATTCAAATTTAAATCCTTGAAATTCGGTAAATATTTCTTCCCTAGATTTCATTAAGAAAACCCAAGTAATTGAAGGTAGGACAAATTCAAACGTCTAGTTGAAGAGAAACTGGATATGGATAACTAGTATAATAAGTGCGGTATATATGTGTTTGGCTGGATGAAGCATGTTAGAAATAATTATAATGATGGATTCTGTAGAACTTTTAGAGGTATTGGGGTCGTTGCAAGAGGCAACCAAGGAGAAGGTGACTTGTTGAACAAAAGAGGCTCTAAATCCTCTAGTATCCAAGCACTAAAGATCAGTGATGATGAAGATGAGTCTAAATATAAATATGAAGGTGATGAACTTGATTCAATGAAGCCTGTGGGGCACAAACAGCCAGTTGAGTCTTGTTGAACAAGCAGATCCAAAAACAATTTGTTGTCGAGGCCAATTCTTTGTTTAAATTCCATTCAAATATTGGCATAAAAGTACTTAGTGAGGGCACCAAATTACCAAGAGAACATAAATAGCTACAAAAAAATCCTTGTCAAATAGTAGCGGCCACTCTTGGAAGGCTTTGGGACCATATAAAGAATACCCAAGTTGTCTCAAGTCACTTAATGGGTGTGAAAGTGCTCGTATAGTGATGAAGTCCACCATTTTCTAAATATGGGGTTGCGTAGGTATATTGATAAGATAATTGTTAGTCTCCCTAAAGAGAGGCTGACACCTATTTTAAGATACAATTCCAGAAGAGTTTGAAAATGTTTCCAATACTAATTTAAAATAGGATCTGAGTTTATTAATACAATTGAAGAGGGCACTGAGGAAACTCACTAAAAGTTTTGTCAGTCATCAATTATTGCTTCACATGAGAATAATTTTGACATTGTTTGTGTTGTTCTTAAAGACAAACATCTTTATGGCTTGAAATTTCAAGGGCTATGCATGGATACTTGGATGCATATGTAGGATAGATTTGATTCTTCTGTGGTGGGAATCCAACCATATTGAGAAATTGATGCCAGTAGATTTATGTCTTAGATTCCTCTGTCTTGATAATTACTTGTGAATTATGTTGGATTATTTTACTTCTTTTTTATATTACCTTTTATCAAGAAATTACCAAATTATGTATGTATGATTATCACAAAATAAGAGACCGTAGACGCAAGATGTAGGCACTCTACCAGGGAAAAACCCCTATCTAGGGTAAAGCCAAATTAAAATTTCTTCCTTCAATATATTTCCTGAGATAATCCTAGAATAATCACCCTAGACACAAAATTACTCCAACCACTAAGTTAGCCCTTCCTTACTGCAACTTTAATATAGATATTTCACCTTTCAGCAACAAAACTTCGATCTTATGTAGAAATAACTACTTCGACCTATGCAACACTTCAATCTATGCAGCACTTTGACCTATGCATCAACATCACTTCGACCCCAACAACTTTGACCCTTATGCAACTTATACCTTCTGCAGTAAAAGAGTTTCGACCCTGCAATTCCAACAACTTTGATCCTGCGATTGCTTAGAAACTTCACAAAAAAGAGAGGGAGAGAGCCCAAAAACTTTGATCCTACACTTTTTCTTCTTCATCCTCCACTTTGCACCTTTTACTACACTTCTTCTTATGAGTATCGAACTTTTTGAGTGGATGTCCAAATAGATCAAACTACAGTTCCATATATAGGATTTTTGTGGGTTGAATTTCTCCCTTTCAAGTCGGCTTCATCAAGCAAGGGCCAAATTCATGTGGAGGTGAAAAAATTCATTTTTGACTAACATACAATTCTCTTTACATTATTCAAAAGCAGGAAAGAGAGGATTGAGCCACAATTTTTCTGGAAAGTTTAGCTCAGTCTGACACATATTTCGAGGTACTCTTGGGTGACATTATGCCCATAATTTAAGGCAAATCATAGCCTGAGATATCACTGTGTGGGGCTCAAATCTCTAAGTTAACCTAGAAAGTGACAACATCTACAAAAAGAGAGATAATTTTGTTGTTTTTTGTGTATTTATATCCTTATGAAGCAAGAAAATTTTTCTTGAATAACTAATTTTCCCCTTCTGGGTTTTTCCAGGGTTAGTTAACCAAAAATAATTGTGTAAAAGTGTAAATTTGTGTGTGTGCTACTTGTTTGTTCTTTCATAATAGCTGTAAAATTGAAGTGTAGAGATAGCTTAAATGATTCAAATAAATTTCATTCTAAATTTTTATATCAGAGCTTCTAGTTTGGGACTGTCAGAAATATATTTGAGCAAAAACTTAAAACTGTGAAAGCTACTAGCTAGTTAATTTTTTCTACATATGCCTCACATCATGAACCATGGCATCCACTACAAAACAACAATTTTCTAAAAATAAGAAAATCCCACAATGATGAATGATCCAAATCATCATATCCCGAAATGGGTAGAGCCCAACATGCATAGTGCAATAAAATATGTGCATATAAATGCTTGTTAGTAGCCTCATCTAGAAGAACGTAGTTGGAAACTATTACTCCTCAATAAAATCTACCCAAGAATAAGCAGCCACTTTGATTATGGAAAAGTATAAACTTGAAGATCAAATGGGTTAAGATATCCCTTGCATACACCTAAGAAGGTGTTCATGAAAGAAGTGTTTAAAACTCTAAAATGAAGATGATCTAAAACCCCCAGTCCTACAACCCTTGGGGAAATTCCATTGGCCATTATTCTAACATATCGACTAATTAACCCAAAAAATTCCATCGCTAATAAATTCACTTGATAAAAATAGTAAAACTTGATCCTTACTTTGAAGCTCTAAAAGGAAGAAATCTTAGAAAATATGAATTTGAACCACTTATGGATCACCATTGCAGTGTGCCATTGAATATTAGTGAAACCCTAGGAAAAACTCTAGAAAACCCTCAAAGAAATCAGATAATCCAAAGAGGCAAATTCACACCTGCTATGATACCATGTTGAGATTAAAAGAGAAAAATAAGGATTGAATGTCAACAACCAAAAAACCATAAATCAGGAAAAATAATAAACACAGAGAGGAGGGAAGATGAACCCATGAACATGAGAAACATGAGATGTAGGTGCCCATAAGCTAAAGAATCACATAAGACAACACTTAGCTCATGAAAAAAGAATTTTTGATGAAAATAATGATGAAAAATCTAGTACTAAGGACATCACCAAATCCTAAGAAGATTCTAGAATGTTAATAGTGAGGACATCTTGAAAATTTGAGGATAGATGATGGCTAGTGGGGCACTAGCTCCAAGGAAGACTTCTGGCCTTAAGCCTAAAATAGTATATATTGAAAAAATAAAATAAAATGTTGTGGTCGAAAATGTGTAGACTTATATAATTTATTACATGTAAGGTTGGCATGAGGCCAAAAATGAATATTACAACATCATTTGAATATTTTATAGGCATTGCAAGTCTTGTGGCATTCACAAAGAAAGAAATGTGGAAAAGGAAGGATAGAAGTAGAGATGGCGAGGAGAATGATAAATGGTAAAATCTATCGAAGAAATTTTAAGTTGAAGCAATTAGTACAGTAGTGTCTTTTGTTGATAGATGTATAACAAAAATTGCAAGGAATGTTACACCTAAAGAAGCATGAAGTGATGAGAAACAGGGAGAGAGTCATCCCAAAGTGTTTCTTTATAATGCTTGTGCACTTGTTCCTTAAAAAAGTGCATAAGCATGAGGATAAAAGTTTGAAGTATTTTTTGATAGGGTAGAATGAAGAGTCTATGGGATATTAGATTTTTTATTTGGAAAAAGATACACACAACAAAGATTTTATATTTGAGGATGACTATATGCCATGGCCTATTTATGACAGAGGTAAAATAGTAGCAGAAGAAATTATTCCAATTGAGGAACAAAGGAGAAATCAAGAATCAAGTGATAATGAAGTGAATGGTGATGAAGCTAGTACTATGGATGTCACGAAATCCCAAGAAGATTTTGGAATGTTAATAGTGAGGACATCGTCAAAACCCAAGAATATTATGGAATGATAGCAGTGAGCACATCATCAAAGCCCAAGAACATTCTAACAAAACATTTGTGAACATTGGATGGCTCAAAGCTACAGGAACTACCTAAAAGCAGTAAAGGAAGCAGGAAATCAAGGAGACTGTAGCAGTCACATTTACAACAGCTATATATGGCTTTGATCACCAATTCACCACAATTCTGGTGGAATGTGACTCAATGCACATGGAAAGAAGAATGGGACAAATTAACGGAGGTGGAATGTGATGCCATATAGAGAAATGAAACACTGGAACTTGAGGATTTGCCTAAAGGAAAAATTGCAAATGGTTGAATGGATCTTTAGGGAAAAATGAAAAGAATATGGTTCGATTGAAAAGCACAAAGGAAGACAATGATAGTAGCATTTATATTTCCTGCTATTGAGGTGATAGTGAAGTCACCAGTCCTCCAAGATCATAAAATACTGCCTATTATTGTTCTTGTCATTTTTCCCACTAGGGAACTTGTGAGTCAAGATGTTGAAATGTACTCCTCTTCTCCTACTATGTAATGACTTAATGAGACATCACATCATCTAATGAATTAATGAATCCACTCTTTCTCATTCTACTGTGTATTCATGTCCACATACATGTGTGAAAAAAAATACATTTTATAAATGCAAGTGTGGATTTGTGTAGACTATTTCTAGAGAAAGGACGGATACTCCCACCAGAAGACTTCTCACTCCCACCAGAAGACTTCATTGCTTTAACTAGTGATGGAGATGTTCATCAATGGAATCATGTTGTACCAAATTCTCCACTTGGAGTATATAATGTGCCATCTACCACATTGTATGGATATGGTCCTTGCATTCCACATGGTGATAAGTGGAGGACTGCGATGTAGGGTTGGCTTATAGGCATGGTAGTTCGAGAGAAGGATGTTTTGATACCACTTGGACATGAGGAACGCCACACGAATACTACAACTTTTAATCTAGGTTTGTACCTTGGTTTCTGCAAAGCACAATCTATGTATTAGATTTATCAGTTTTGTAATTTTATTGGTTTATAATTTTAATGCCTAAGCCTAATATTATATGAAAAAATTATGTGAGACAAACCAGTGGTTTTCTCCCTAAATCAGTCTGTGGTTTTTTTTAACCTAGAAGGAAGTCATTCAAATAGAAAACAAACTTTTCTTGATACCAATCAGAGGGTTGTCTTAACCCTATGGTAGGCGCAAGTCGCAGGTCCGAGCCGCAGGAAAAGGCATCTGAATTTATTTTGGGTTAGACGGATCCGTACTGGGGCAGAAAATTAAATTATTCTGAGGTTGATTCCCTGCAAGTTTATCCTGAGGCAGAAGCAGAACGATCCAAGGCCAGATATTATTAAAATTCTCGTGAAAACAAAACCACGAGGCTAATTATTTACGTAGTTATTCTAAGGAAAATTAATCTAAATTTTTTGAGCATCAAAGAAGGCTAAGCCCAGCCAAATTTGAACCCTCTTCCTCAGGCCACTTGGGGATTCCTTTTTCTCTGCAATAGGTCATAACTTTTGAAGAAATTTCCTACTCTTATATAGAGCTCGAAGTGGTTGTATGAGGCAAGTTTAAACGAATTTATTTAGGACCAAAGAAGATCCAAGGCTCTCTAATACAATGAAGTGTTATTAGATAGATTCTCAGAGAATTTTCTGAAGGAATTCCAAGGAATAAGAAGAGTTTTATCCTCCATCTTGACCCCTGAAACGATTAAGATACTAGCCCTTATCACAATTTGAAAAGGTTAATTTCAGGTCTACGGATTTCTGGTTACGCGGTAAGGCATTATTATTTGAAAACAACTTTCCTAACTGTCTTTCTGTCCTAATGGTATAATATGTACCATTAGATCCTATGTTAGACGATTAGATTATGCACAACCATTCATTCAACACTAACAAATGGCAGCAGTTGCAAAACAGTTGCAAGGTAGTTTCTCTGTCGTTCCAAATTACCTATCCATCAACATTACGTATCTATCACCATGCCATTGCTCGCTTGTGTTGGTGGTAAAACCAACTCTAGGAGACCCTTTGTACTGTAGTCAATTTGGAAATATTTTTTCCTGCATGGTTTGCTTACCATTCGGGACTTTGGATCCTCGAACAGGGGACATGATAATTTAAATCTTCAACTTATTGGACTCAGTTACCTTTTTCCTGAGACCCCTTATTCAATATTCGTTCAGTTCAATCTCAATAAATGTCTTTGAAAGAATGCAATGCATAGACAAAGTAACTTAAGTAACGTTGTCATTTTCCTTCATAATCACTTCCCACATTACCTGTAGCAAACATATACGTATAACCACAGTTCATAGCAGTCGCCTTTACATTCAATCTTCTTTATATTTGAAAGCAATTTTTCACGCACTTGCACTTTTGCTTATCTGAAACACGCTATCTTTTCCTTTGTTTTTATCATAAAGCCCTGCTTTTCCCTTTCAATTTCCCGCAACTTTCTTAGAAAAGTTGTAAAGATTATAGGTTTACAGATTGCTGACTCGTTAAGTCTCCATATCTTAAAGGTTTATTTAGATCCTGTGAAATGTTTGGATCAAGGATTTGCATATTATACACACAGAGGGTTGCAAAACATACATGACAAACTTTACAAAATAATTAAGATAATCCCCAATAGTTGATGCTCGGAGCATCATTATAAAGTACTGCACCGAAGTTTTAAAATTTATCCATGCGTCGTCTTCCAAGCGGCAAATTTTCCAGGATGGTCAAATGGATGAAATTCAAAAAAATTTCTAGGAAAAAGATTCAGTACTATCAAAAACTCCTGATTAGTCAAAAATCTTCAAGTTTAAGAAATTATTTAGATTTATAAAAATTTCTGCCAAATTTTATCAAAATATTATCAAAATTTCTATTATTTTCTAAACAAATTTGAAAACTAAATAAACTAAAACACTCCACTTAATGGCTATTGACATTTTACAGTTAGTGGAATTTTTGACATATCATTGCAATTAAGACATGAAAATAGCCAGGATTGTATTTACTACTTCATACATCTGATCAAAATGCCAGTGATACCAATAGTTTCCTTTTAACCAAACTTTATTGCTAACGATGTTCCTATGAATAATAAAATACTGGAGTGCACCCAATCCGGATGTGATAATAATTTTCCAAGAATCTTGGTTTTGATTGCCTCAAGACCGCAATGCAGTTAGGATAGGAGATATGGAATGAAAACGAAGTTTCAAGCAATTGTAATGTGTAAATACCCTCTATGAATTTCACTAGATGGAATTTAAATATTTACTCGGAGTGTATGAACATGCTTATAATGCTCATGCTCATATTTTGATGTGCCTGTGATTTATATGTGACTCCTGTATAATGGATATCTCTTGTTCCTTTCAGCCATAATGAAAATGAATATAAAATAAATATATGATAATTATAATTAATATATAAAATATAAAAAATATAAAATAAATATATGATAATTATAATTAATATATAAAATATAAAAGTGAAATAAATTTTAAATATATGTAAAAAAAAACCATTTTTTTAATACTATTTATTAACAAATAAATAAATATTTATAATCAAATTATATTTGTAATATAATTTTTTTTTTACAAGTTTATTATAGATTTGTTAAAATTAGCTTGATCTCAGCATATGATTAAAGGTACTTACTTGTCATAAGGTTTTAATAGAAGATGGAATTAAAGAGGCAATATGTTCTTCAGGTTGATTTTCTGATTATATTGTAAAAACACTTTTAATATTCTTTGTTAAAATGATGAAAATTTACCAAAATTGTTGAAAACTAAATTTGAAGAGAGAGGTGTTTCAAACTTGAAAATCTTATTTTATTTTAATCCAAAATATTAAATGTCTTTATCACTTTTATCTTTTTTAATTTAATTTTAAATAATAAATTTATAAAATTTCAAAATAACAAAACTTATAATATATTTATAAAATTTTAGGATAACTTATTTTTAAATAAAAAATATATTTAAAAAATTAATATAAATATTTTACGTTGTCATTTACTTATTATTTTTTCAGAAATGAAAAAAACACATTAACCTATTATAGTTATGTAACCCGTGAAATGCTTGCTGAAAAAGACAGAAAGTTGAGCCCTGAAATGTAGACATCGAATTCCAGGAGTCCTGGACATCCGGCTGAAGGTGATGAAACTTGTGAAATCACCCGGAAGCGAGCCAGCATATCACTAGCATTGAATGAAAAAATTTTAGTGAAGATAAGCACTATTGGTGAAAGTTTGCGAAAACACCTGAGCACAGTATCAAATGGAAAATACTCAATCAAAATAAAGGTTCCCAGTGCAAACAAAGATGTTCCCCCAACGAATTTGTTGAAAACAAGTATGTTGTTTTTCTTTTGAAAATAAAAAATAAGACAATAGCTAAATTTTAAGAAATGAAATTAACAGGCAATTTTTCAAATCTATACGACATCATTGATGTTGATATGAAATGTATGTGTATTTAATGAGATATATCATTTAGAGTATATATTTTCTATGTCAATATGAAATGTATATGTATTTAATGAGATATATTACTTAAAACATATATTTTTTTTGTTTGATTTAGGTCTGTATTTTTTCTAAGTAAAAAATGAGTATGTGATAATAATAAACCATAACTTGCATATTTATAAATTAAGACTTTCATGATAAAAAGATGAAAAGATATTGTAACAAAATCTGTTTGTAAATTTGGAGTTTCTTGATAAAAAGATAAAGAGATAGTGAATCTTGATTATGTTTAGGATATTTTTAAATTAAGAGTTTTTATGATAAAAATATAAAGAGATAATGAATCTTATTGTGTTTGGGCTATTTTTAAATTAGGAGTTTCCATGATAAAAATCTTTATTATGTTTGGGTGAGGTTCACGTCAATTTTGCTCAATTTACATCAAATTATTGTAAGAATATTTTATGATAGGGTATAATACATAAATAGAATTCATCACTTTAGCACCTTTAATCATAATTTCATTTAGCCTAATTTTTAATAAGAAAATTGCAATGGTAGCAACATAAAAATTCAAGTTGCAACATAGATGTAAAGAGGTTGGTGCTCCTAATTAGCCAATTACAATAGCTGATTGTGAGAAAACATCAAATTTGTTACACAAATTTCAGCCTGGATGGTGGGGTTGTTTTCTGCAACTTCCATCAATAACTTCCAAATATTTTTTTTTTTTTAAGCCTAGATAATGTTGTTTCTTTCTGCAACATCAATAACTCCCAGAAATTGCCACATGGAAATCACTAAAATTGTGACAACGAAATGGTTGGAGGAGCATGTTTTATTTAAAATCTGTTGGGTGTCAGAAATTATTTCTCCTTGAATAATCGTTCTATTTGTGTGATATGGTCATTTTGTTTGAGGTTATAAGATGTGTCTTGATTGTTTGTCTAGCTAATATATGTTAATAAAGTAGATTTATCAAATTATTTAAAAAAAATATTAAGGTATATTTAGAAAATTTTCAATCTTGTAAAATTAATATTGTCGTTTAATATTTTCTGCAACATCCATCAATAAGTTCTAGATTTTTTTTTTTTTTATTTTAGCCTGGATAGTGATGTTGTTTTCTGCAACATCAATAACTTCCAGAAATTGCCACATGGAAATCACTAGCCTAAATCAATCTTAATTCTGGATCTAAAATAATTATCTAATAAAATTATTTTTAAATGTTTATAACCATTATTCTTTTAAAAATTTACTTAATAAAATGTATCTAAATTTTCATACATCAAAATATACATAGTTTTTTTTGTTCTATATTATTTTTGTTACAACTATTTTATTATTCCAAAAATACATGGTTTCTTTTGTTATATATTATTTATGTTAGAACTATTTTATAATTAATGAGAATTATTTCTTAATATATAAAAAATTAAATTAATAATGATTTTTTTTAAAATATGTCATCTTTTTTAAATTTCCAAATTAGATTTTATCCTCAATTATTTTAATAAAATTTAAATTAATAACTTAATAAAACTAGATTTAACATAAATTAGTTTAATGAATAAAAACAATTTGTAAAATACATAAACATTAAATTTTTTGGTGGATAAGCATGAAATTTTTATTTATAATAAAATTTATATCATAAAATTAAACTCCATACAAACCAATTAATTTATATTACATGGATAAAAACCAATATAAAAAAAGGAAAATAACTATTTGTATATTTAAATATTACATTTTTGTGCTACTATGCTCTCCAACAAAATATGATAGAAAGGTTGTAATGTCATGTTTAACATTTTGACTATGTCAAATTACACAAAATTAAAAATAAAAGTAAATTAAATAAAAAGATTGACATAATGTAATGAACATTTTGACTAGGTCAAAATACAATAAAAGATAAAAATAATAAAATAAAATAATGATAAACTATAAATACATCCCATGATATCGACCTATGGTACTCATGTGGAATTTAGTTTCTTTATAGGGGGAACTAAGATGGCCTAAATCAATCTTAACCAAGGGTTAAAAAGGGCCCAAATGTTTCTTATCCATAAAATTGATGATTAAGATAGCTCTATGCTCTATGTTCAAATGAGAGGTGAAGGCAGATTTACCATACTTAAGCTTCTTAGTCGTATCTTATGAAGTACAACATGTCATAGTGATAAGTTAGAGTCATAGTTCTAGGACTAGTATCATAGAAATTCAACATTGAGAATGTGATAGAAGAAAATAATTTAGTTCAAGGGTGAAGTATGCCCAACTTGGTCATAAAAACCAAGTGCATCCTTCATGCAGAAAAAAATAAACATGCAGATTTCATCATATAATAAACATGCAGATTTCATCATATAGAGGTCCTCATTACTTTGAGCAAAATGTCTCATCCATTATGAAAAACACATCTTAAATACAATTAGTAACAAAAAAGTTGTTGATATTTTTTATTTGAGGTCCAGTAGACATAATTCTCCACATTGTGGAGGATTAGTTGCAGCCGAGAAAGTTCCTACTACCTCTTCTTTATAATATGTTATTCTTCCTACTTACGGCGTTTCCTTTGCAACATATGGTGCAATTGCTAGTTAGAATACAGTTATTATTTATTCAAGCTTTTTCCAATAAGAAGTTATACTACAACTATTTGAAACTATACTAAACTATTTGACCTATCGTATTATTTGTTGTAATGCTGAGATAACAATTTTATTTACTCAAAAATTCATTAACTTGTATTGGATGAATATTGGTGTCATCGTCTGAAAAAGAATTTGTTGAAATCCTAGGGTGAAAATATCCCTAGGATCTCAGAAAAACACAAAAATGAAATTTACCAAATAAATAATAAAGGTTAGGATCTGCAATATATATAGTAAAGCTTGAACTTACCAATTATTCTTCAATCCTAGAGTACTGAGCATGTGATGCAAACTTTATCCCATAAAAGTACTTCAATTTTCATACATGGATCTCTCAGCCACACACCTGAAAGCCTCTCAACTTATTGATGTATATTGCATCCTCGATTAGAACATTAAGAAATAATGTTTTTACATCCATTTGATATAAATACCAATCAAAAATTGATGTTAAAGGTATGACGAACCTGATGCAAGTTCACTAGTGACTAGAGTAAACACTAAAGTCAACTCCTCTCTAGAGAATAGTCTCACTATGAACTTAACCTTAGTATATTTTTATGGTATATGCTCGAAGCTTCACCTAAAATACCCCACTTGAATAAATCACAAACTTCCCCACTTGTGTTGGCACAATCTCCCAAACAACATTCTTCATTATAGAGTTGTGATTGTTCTATATTTCATCCTTCATTAGACCATTAAGAAACAATTTTCTTACATCCATTTGATATCAATGCCAAGGAAGAATTGATGCTAAAGCCATTAATGAACCTGATGCAAGTAGACTAGCAGCTAGAGTAAATGTGTCCTTATAGTCAACTCCTCTCTAGAGAATACTCTCACTATGAACAGGAACCTTTGTACTTTTTTATCTGCTACAAGCTTCGCCTCAAGCATCAACCTATATTAAATCACAAACTACCCCACTTGTGTTGGAACAATCTCCCAAACATCATTCTTCAGTATAGAGTTGTCCACGTTCACCACAACATTCTGTCATATCTTCTAACAAACTACCTCCCCATAACTAAAAGGTTCTACAAAAATGATGGAACACATCAGTGCAACATAATTTAGAAACTTTTTAGAAAGATAACTCACTACAAAGGATGGATTTGGAGATCCAACATGCTCCTATGCATCCTACTATGTTTGGTACCACCCAGGCTGCCTTGTTCAACCAAAAAATAATAAATCATCACTTCCACCTCCAAAACCTTTATAATCATCATTATGATAGAAAATTTTTCTCCCTCCTAAACCTCTACTAAAAGGCTCCTCAGAACTTCAGGGACCATGCATCATCAAAAGGTTCACATCTCAGTCCAATATTATTTTCCAACATGATAGAATGTATACTCCATAGGACTTGTAGGACTCTCATTATATCTAACAAAAACACCCTTCAAATTGAAGTGTTTCAATTTAGTTCATGTCTCCTCAAAAATATGAATATATACATGACAACAACACAAAAAGAGTGATACCTAGGATTTCTCATTGATGAAAGCTTCCTTTGGTGTTTTTTGCTTCAATACCTAGAGACGAAACCTATTTAGGATGTACACAATTGTACCACATGCCTCTACCCAAAGGAACATAACAAAATTTAGGTCATGAACCATAGCCTCAATTATCTTAGTTTGAAGCATTTGTTTTTGGAAAAAGGTAATGTTGGATCACAACCATCCTTAAGAAAAAAGTAATTGTAAATCCATTGTTTTGACAGGGTTTGAAATTGAAGACATCAATTAATATAGTTTTGGAATAGTATATTTCCAACTATACCTTTTTACCAGCTCGCCTATAGATATGAAGAACATTAATAGCATCATGGAATTGCATTTCAAATAACTACAGGTAAACAATTGCAGTCATCAGTAGCTACAGATTAGGGATGATTAAGATGGTCATTGAACATACTAAACCATAACATTATCTACCTTGTCAACAAGGTTTATGGTCACATCATTACTTGTAGTATAAATTTTAATGCTCTCCCTTGAAACATGCAACATTGTACAAAAGACAAATAAGCATCCCCATCATAAAGTACAACATCAACTTTAGCAAGTGAAACCTCTTTCTTCATGCAAGACATCAAAGGAAATTTAACCACCAAAGAGTGAAAGTTTTACAAACCATTGTGAGTGCATACTTTATAACATGATATATATTCCCTTCTGAATGCACATAATTAGATAATTACATGAGCTCACACATACATAACGTTATGTAGTGCTTCAATCCAAAATCAAATTTAAATGACATATAAATAAAAAATTCTAAACAATATATAATCAATAGCCAACCTACAAAATCAGAGTCCTTGTCCATTTAACAATGGTAGCTCCTATGCAGTTCCTGACACCCCATTAGACGATAAAGATATTGCTACAAAGGTGGCAATTGTTCTAGCAAATCAAGAGCGTCCAGTTCCCTACTTCTCTGTAACAAAAATATGTCTATCGATTGGAGTTTTCCATTTTTCGTCCATAACATTTTGAGCATAAGTATTAATATAAGCAAAGTAAATAACTAAAGCTATCAGGTGCCCAAAAAGAAAATGCAAACAATGTAGGTACGAGATAATATAAGCTAGTTGATCTAAGAAAATAATTCACCTAGATTTACACATACAAAACAAAGGTACACTAGAATCAAAATGACTTATCCGTGTAATACTAGTAAGAAAGCATCAATTTTAAGCCTCTGCAACATTTTTCTAAGATATTAGGAAACATTTTTAGTGCACTCCAAGAAAAATGAGAAGGAAATAGAGCATTGCACGTAATAAGCAACTTTGACCCACAAAGTCCTGTCTCCACGAAATCCATATCAAACCTAGAAATTTTTTAATTGTCTTCAAAATAAATGGATCCTTTTATTAAAAATAATGGTCATATTTAGAACTTAGGCACAATAGAACTTAGCCATATAATAAAGTCTCACTAATAAAGGAATTTAATAATGAGGCATTTAATATAGAAATTAATGTAGTGATTATTACTTGGGTATTTGGGAATTACAATGTACTCCTCTCCTACTACATAGTGACACACTGCATCTAATGAGGGAATGAACCCAAATTTTCTCATTTAAAATGTACATTCCTATCCACACATGTGTGTGTAAAAAACATGGTGTCATAGAACTGTTGGGGAGAAGAAAATTATGTTTGTGATGGAGCCAAGGGAATGTTATGCCTAGTGAAGGTAATAAGGGGCAAATATAACAACTCAAGCCATCCTGGAATGATTCAAATGGAATTTTCATATGTATGCAATAAAACTATGAGAACCATGGGAATTCATAGCACAAGGGAAAACACACAAAATATTGCAAAAGTAGGCCAAATAATCATAGAATTGATGATATCAAATCAATTTATCAACTCATGGAGTGATACTATGTGTAGGAACTTTGTAGGTTTTCTTTTTGTGAAGCCTATCATCACATGGGTAGATATTATGTGCTGAATAACCAAAGAATCAACTGAGAGATATAGTGAGTGAGTGGGTAGCAGGCAACAAAGATTTCAAAAGGTATAGCGTATGCTCATGTTAGAACCTTTGAATCAAAGTTATTAAGCCACCAAAAGAGAAGCCAACATGTAGGAGAGGATAATGAAGAGCGTTGATAGCGTCCATACAAATTTTAATTAGTCACCACCTAGAAAATTTTTGAATTTGAGCTACCGAAGATTCCAAATAGGAGATTCAATTATTAGGCATTTAATATAGTATTAAATGTGGTTGCTATTAGTGAGGTATTTGGGAGATATGCAATGTACTCCTCTTCTCCTACTATGTAATGAATCATTGAGACAAAGCATCATCTAATGAATTATTGAATCCTTGGTTTCTCATTCTGCTATCTATTCATGTCCACATACATGTGTTAAAAAAAAATACATTTTACAAATGCAATTGTGGATTTGGGTAGACTGTTTCTAGAGAAATGATGGATACTCATTTATGTTGAGCTCAATGATTCTTATAATATTTTTATATTTTCACTCCCACCAGAAGATTTCATTGCTTACTAGTGATGGAGATGTTTGTTGAGTCAAATTATACGTGTATAATTTTCCAATATAAATTGTCAACCCAAGAAGGCAAACTGATGAGATGCAGTTCACAGTATATGCAGGTTGATTACTACAAGTGTTAATTAATCATACAAATAAAAACTAATTCTTCTTTCCCATGTCAATACTATCACAGAAAAGGCTATGGAGTGGCATATATCATTCTTCTATAGCACTTAAGATTGTTGATATTGACCATGAAAAGATAAAGAGCAAACAACAATCAACAACTCATGTTGCTTTCCTGTATCAGTACTATTGAAGCAATGGTTATGAAGTGGCATATATCATCCCTCTATAACACTTGTGTTTGCTGATACTGATGCAGGAAAGATAAAAGAAATCAATCCCAATGAAAAGTCAAACTTAAAAAGCATGAATCCAAGCATTGGCTAAATGAAAAGAGCTCATCGACATAAAATATTAATTCACTTAACCAATCTATAGTTTGTTGTAGGAAATAAAAAAATGAAACACTAGCTATTACAGGAAATTATTAATGCATAATTAAAATAGAAATAAGCACCCACTCTATTGCAGGAGTTGTGAGCGAAGGGGGCCCTCCCTCAGTCACAACTCCTTCAAATATTAAATAAGTTGCTCACGAAAATAAATAGAACATAAATGATTTTATTAAAATGAAATAATATTCAATTACAGTCTGATATCGTTCTTTGTAACTGTAGCTTCCAACCCAACCAAAAACTCTCTCCCTTGTACAAGAAAATTACATCCAATTTATACATTTATGGCAGCCCATATTTGGCTTTGAATAAAACAGATTACTAAACTAAGCCTGCAACGCATAATACAGATACAGATTGACAAAGTAAACTGTTGTTGGGTCTAATCCATGACTAGAGGCATGGAATAGACCATTTCTGTTGCGCGACTGAAGCTATCTTCCCATGTCGGCTAGAAAGAGAATCTTAAGGTTAGGATGGTTGCAAAAGATGATTCAGAAATGTGGATAGGACAACGTCCATAAACCTCAAATTATCTTCAAAATCCATATCTTTACTTGATCTGGGGATGAGTGGATCATGGCTAACCATCGATCTCACTACAGGATTTTGAGGTGGCTACAGGAAATCAACGTATCTGTAGGAAATCCAAAATGACTATCGGAATCTTGGTTGTATGAGCTGTTTGCAGGATTGGCGGAACTGTTTGAATCTAACAAATATGCGGATGAGTCCAAGGCTAGTTAGAGTAGTAATGAAATAATAACAGAGCCAGTTCAAAGAATGCTCGAAATTAGATAAAATGACACTTATAATGTTGTTTCAACATACCTTAAGCCTATGATACCCTTTTTAGCCAAAATTATATGACATAGCCGGAGTAGGTATAATGAAAGAGAAAAATAGGTAAAAAATGGGGGAAGCAAGGCTTAGTAGAGGTGGAAAAAATAGGTAAAGTTCAGACTTAACATCTCCCCCACACCAAAACTCCTGTCTGTCCCTATGCAAGAAAAACAGAAGCAGTCTTCAACAGAAAGCTAATTTTTCACCTGGGCTGCAGCTAGTGTAGCCAGGTGATCTAACTAAGCCCAACTAGATTCTGCTTGAATGTGTCCTCTATAGTCCTCAGTCTTCCTCTTCAGGTGTTCGATCTGGTCCAGCTTCTTTTTTTATGATGTGGGTTGCCTTTTTCTGACACTCTTCGTGCTCATGCTACATCTTGCGACTATTTTCCTTTAGAATCGCGTTATCTACTTTCAAGACCCGTTTTGAAAGGGTGAGTTCTCTCATAGTTTCCTCCAGAATTTTTTAAGATTGTTTCTTTAATGGGGTCACCACTCCCTCATTATGCCCTTGTGAGGATTGGGGCATGCTCACATCCTCCTGCAAATTCATGGCTTCATTCTTGCTTTCCTATAGTGAGGGGTCTGGAAAAGAGATAGTGTCCCTGTCAATGACTATAGCAAAGTTCAACATTTCTTTTCCCTTGGGTTGGTCGCTGGACTTCTCTATATTTTTTAGTTTAGTTGGTGCCCTCTCTTTTTTTGTGTCCTTGATGACTAGCTGGGCAGCCTGGCTTCTGGTATACCATCTTGCAAGGGTCAAATGCCCCTTCTGGTGAGAGATCTTCCCTAAAGTTTCACCGGTCACCACAACTTCATCATCCTCGTCATATTCTTCTACCTTTGGTCCACACGTCTGTGGTTTCCTTTTTGTCTACGTGTTTCTCTTTGTTGGCCCCTAAAGAGTCAAAATCTCCATCCTCCACAAAATTATTTTCTTGCAGAAAATCCTCCCAGGCCTTCTCATGTTTCCACAGGACCTCCACGAAAATAATATTTACTAGCCCCTGATTGTAAAGGTTTTCCTATATGTGGGAAACCCTCTCTTTTGCGACTGAGGACATCTTGATCAAAGAAATTTTTAAATAATAGGATGAATTTAAATGTTTGTCTCAGAATTTTCCAAGGAGACTGATATGAAAAATGAAAGCAAGGCCAAACTGGCCTTCACATGTAACATATTTCTGTAGGAAAAATAGTAACTGATGGTACCTGTGACTTAAGAATTCATGCAGAATCCCCTTACTCCTATCGTGGTTCGAATGGTCCTTTTGCAGGAAAGTCGTGCACATGTCTTTCTTAAAGCGGAAATTTTTAAACCATCACTCTCCATCTTGTGGGATCTCACACGCCCTTGCCGCCAGTTCTTCTATCAGCTTGAATTGGATGTTCCCCACCAATTCTTTGTCCCTATTTAAGTTTAAGGAAAAATATTTGGTTACTTTAGAATTATTCTCGCTGAACCTTTGAAAGAAAGGTAGCCATCCCACCTTTTCTATTCTCTCCTTACCGTGAGGATTAGATTCTAGTAGCATGAGACTCTGAGGCTCGAATCTGATGACGGCTCGAATCTTAGTCATGGCGAAGGAGAAAAATGGATAGGAAGGTGAAAAAATGGACAAGGTAATTACAGAAAAAAAAACAGAGAAAATGCGGGTTGCGGTAATGTGGTTCAAGACTTATGCAACAGTTTATAGCGAGAGGAAATAAATAGAAAATACATAGCTTTTTTCTGTGGCAGGTCATGATCATGATTGCTATCATGATCTGACCTGCATGATAAATCTCGAAAGTAAAAACACTACCGGTGAAATGATGACATGTCACGGGATTAATTTCGTAACATCCTATGGCTGCAAAGCATTACCATAGCCTTAGATATGCAAAAAAATAAAAATTAAGTGTCATTATACCTTTACCTCGAGAGCCTTATCAGTGGTTGTCTATTACCACTTACCTCCAACAGTCCTGTCCTTGATGACATAGCTTGCTCTTGCAATGATAACCTATTACATCAGACATATAATCCATGATCTTAACCACATAATGACTTGTTAATAGTTTATTACATGATTTTTATCTATGTTCTGTTTAATGAATTTTTTCTTTTCTCTTGTCTTTTTAAGAAATCCAGGTGTTGTTGTGTCTAACAATCGTTCTGCAGGAATTAGGAACTAACTATCGAATGCTCTGCAGGAATTAAAACTACGATCGCTGAAAATTCTGTAGAAACAATTGTTAAATACTCTTCAGGAACTGAATTGCAACTAATGACCATTCTGCAGAAATTAAAATAACTGTGAACATTCTTCAAGAAGTCAAAACTGCAACTGTTCAACATTTTGCAGGAATTGATACTGAATCTATAGGAACTGCTCTCTCCACCCATTATGTACAATCCATTGCACATGAATGAATGTGTCGATGTCAAATGTGAAATGGGCTCATTGGATTACGAGTCATTGAGGTCAAATATTAACCAATCCAAGGTCCATCACCATTAATGAGAGTGAGGATCTAGTCATTCGAATATGTGAGTTGCTGTCGAACCACTTGTAGGATCCAGTAGTAAAGAAGCCATAATAATTCTCCATTACCACTGGCGAGATAGCGTGTCATTGGGGCATACAAGCTTCAAGGCATCACAAGGCTCTAATCCTGTACCCAGATAATTTGTTGATGTCAATGAGAAATAATTGTTGGAAGGAAGGCGTTAAGAATCCCACATTAGCCCAACACGAGAAATCCATAGATTAACTGGAAAAATAAAATTATTCAAAGATCCCAAGGAATCTACTGACCTGTATTTTTAACGAGCCCAGGGCAATCCATGCTCGCCATATTTCAATTTTAGAGAGTCTGAAATACTAAAAAAGAAGACTCCAAGGGGTTCCTTTTTCGTAAATAGTCCATTGGGCCAAGAAAGAGGGATAAAGCTATACCCAATAGACGTTCCTCTCATGGTTTATCGAGAATAAGGAGGAACAGAGTGAGCTCATTGCCTCAGCAGGAAAATCAGGAAGAGATAGTGGAAGGAAGGATCCCTTCCCTTACCATCTCCAGCTCTTTCTTGTTCACAATTTCCTTTACAAATTCCTCCTTGGATTGGGGTTTTTTGCATAGCTTGAGTTTGTACCCATTCACCAAGAAGGTAACATTCTCATCATCAATAGTTTAATCCAAACAAATCTATTATCAAAAGATTTATCAATTTCATAGGGTCCTAGCCAATGTGTGTTAAATTTCCCTTTAAAGTTTTAAAATTTAGAATCATACAACAATGCCCAGTCTCCCTCTTTGAACTGCTTGTTTTATATGTATCTATTGTTCCATTTAGCCCTTTTTTGTTGGATAAAGTTAGTTTTAATATTCCCAATTAGTCATGAGCTAATTGGAATATTCATTTTTGTTTTACTTCTTTGTTTAAAGAATAAGAGGGAAAAGGAGGTCCATATTTCTCCTTAATCATGAATAAATCAATGCCAAATGTTAATGACTGGGTCAACCTTGACCAAATCTACAACGCTATCATAGAGGAGTAGCCATAAATGAGGTATAACATAGTTTTAGATGGAGATTCTTTGAGTGAAAGGAGTGTTATCATTGGATGTGGTTTAGAGTTTGCAAGCTCTTGAATTATAAAACGAAGGAGATGGCAGCATTAGAAGGTTGTTGATGTATATGATATTTAATGAATATATGGTATGTTTATACATATATATTTCTCTTGTTGTTTAGTTGAGATCGAATCTTGTTTAGCATTGTGTGTTTCTGATCACGAATCCAACCTCTTCCCATTGAGTAGCTCTTGGGAGATGTTAGGTCCCTATATCACTAGTATAGTCCCTTATTATTGTTAGTGTAACCCCCTTATTGTTATTATTGAACCCTTGTAACCCCCATTTTGTTATTATTGTGCCCTTAAATTAGTATTGTTAGGTCGGCTAGGATTACATTGTGGCCCACTAGGATTACATTATGGCCCCATGGACTCATATATATAGAAAGGAGGTTTTGTTCATTTGTATCATCCAAGAATTGTTCATTTATGTAATGTATTGGAGGTTTCCCCCTCGAAGTGGCTTATTTCTAAGGCGTTCATATCTCTTTTCTTCTATTTTTGGAGCTGGTTACACAAAATTTGGTATCAGAGCTTTGGATTCTAGGGTTTCGCTGCTCCAAACAGGTCATCGTGGCATTTTCGCTATAACGTTTTTTTTACGAAGCTTCAGAAGCTGAAATCTTTAGGGTGCGAAGCTGAAATCTTGAGGAATTTTTTCTAAAAATTTCAGAGCTTGGTTCGCAATATGTTTGGAGATATAATCTGTGGAAGGTAGTGCTTTTTCAGGCTCCTGAATTTCATCTCAAAGAGGTGATCGTGGGAAAAGTTCAATAACTCTCTCTCTGGGCATCGGATTGGAGTGCCGTAAAAAGTGTTCGCAAGTGCATAGAATGTAGTTTCTTGGCTATCAATTTCAGAGACAAAGGATGAAACAGTGACACGTGGCTAGTCGTACAAGTTCGCCCTACGGAACTAGTCCATAATTAGGTCATTGTGGGAGATTGGACACAAATTTGTCTTGGAGAATCCAAATCAGGTCAGACCTGTGGCATTCAAAAGATAATTTATAGGGATACTTTAGTGCTGAATTTCAGATATTGAAGAGCTGCAATCACAGAGATAATACAATTTCAATATCGAGCTCCTCAAAGCAAGTAAAAGGTGTATATTTTTTTTCCGAATTGCATAAGTCTTGTTTGAAGAATCAAGTTGAATTGATTGCAAGGGCCTATTGTAGAATAGATATCAATATTGGAGTCTAAAATGGCCCCTAAAAAGAATTCAACACCCATTAAGCCTTTAGAAGGCTCTACTATGACTCATGAAGATGAAGAAGGGCAACATGACATATCAAAATTACAAGAGCAAGTGCAACAAATTTCGCTCTTGCAAAGAACAACAAAAAATGAAATGGAAGTTTTGAAGAAGGGCGTGGAAACTAAGATGGATGGTTTGAAGAAAGGCGTGGAAGCTAAGATTAATGGTTTGGAAGCTAAGATGGATGGCATGGAAGTGGGCATGGAAGCTAAGATGGATGACATGGAAGCTAAGATTCATGAAAAAATGAAAGACAACATGGAAAACATGAAGAAAGATCTAAAAGTAGACATCGAAAGTTTGGGAAAGTTGATACAAGAAATGTTTCCTAATGGTGAAAAGATAGTAGAGGAAACTCATGATGAGAACAAAATAAATGTTAATCTTGATTTCATAACCTATAATGTTGGCGGGAAGAACCACCATATTCCAAAAATGGATATGAGGAAGTTTGATGGAAAGGATCCTGTAACATGGATACTACAGATGGAGCAATATTTTGATCTCCATAATGTGCAAAACACACAAAAGGTACGCATTGCAACTTTACATTTAGAACAAAATACATTTGTATGGTATCGATGGCTTTGCTCCCGTAAATTTTTTTTAACTTGGTCAATTTTTACGGACGAAATGATAGCACATTATGAGGATACAAAGAACAACACCTTCTTTACCCAATTGATAAATCTAAAACAAAAGGGTTTAGTGGGGCAACACATTGAGGACTTCCAAAAATTGAATATAAGGGTAACTGATATTCCAAAGGACCACGGGATCGATCTCTTCATAGGCACTTTAAAGGATAACATCCAACATGAAGTTCGTGTTTTGGAACCAGATTCATTGGAGAAGGCATTCAGGTTGGCAAGAAAAGTTGAATGTAAAATAATGGCGACAAGGAAGCCTACCACTCAATTCTATAAAGAAGGAAGTGTTGCTATGTCTAGATTTCCACAACCTACAAGGTTGACACCACAACAATTGGAAGAAAAAGGAGCAAAAGGGCTTTGCTACAGTTGTGATAGAAAATACACTAAAGGTCATAAGTGTGCTGAGAAGAAATTATTTTACATAGATTGTGAAGAGGAAGAAGAAAATGAACAAGAAGAGGATATACACGAGGAACCAACCCTAGAAGAGGAAGAAATGAGTCTGACCATATCGTGTAATGCATTGGTAGGAATTACCACTCCTCAAACTCTCAAGATAGAAGGACATATCAAGAAGAAAAAGGTAATAGTGTTGATTGATTCGGGTAGCACCCATAATTTTATTCATTGTAAGGTAGCCAAGGAATTAAATTGTTTCCTATACCCAGCACCAGAATGTCAAGTGATGGTTGCAAATGGAGGAACTATAAATTTCTCTGGAAAATTCCATAATATTAAGCTAACCATGGGGGAATATGCATTGACTAGTCCAATGCTTTCCATTCCTATGGGAGGTGCTGATGTTGTACTAGGAGTACAATGGTTACAATCTTTGGGGACGGTAGCTTTTAATTTTCAAGAACTTTTCTTGAAATTTTTTTTAGAAGGAAAGGAAGTCGAATTACGGAGTATTGCGGGGAAGCCAGGAAGGATAATAATCTCTAATGTCATGACAAAGCTTCTAAAGAAAGAACAACGAGGCGTAATTGCACAATTATGCTCACTAGAAGTTCCGACATCAAAATCTTCTATTTCTGCAGATCTCCAACAAGTCTTGGACAATCATTCCAAGGTGTTTGAAACTCACAAAGGACTCCCACCTATTCGTGATCATGATCATGCTATTCATTTGATTCCAGGAAGTGTTCCTCCAAACATCAGGCCTTATAGATATCCTTACTTCCAAAAGAGAAAAATTGAGCGTATGACTGCAGAAATGTTAGAGGCGGGTATAATTCAACATAGTCAAAGTTCTTTCTCTGCTCTTGTAGTATTGGTACACAAGAAGGTTGGATCATGGCGAATGTGTCCGGATTATAGGGAGCTCAATAAGCTCACCATTAAAGACAAATTTCCCATTCCTGTGATTGATGAATTATTGGATGAATTACATGGAGCAATTTATTTTACCAAGTTGGATCTTCGTTCAGGATATCATCAAATTAGAATGAAGACTGAAGATATTCCAAAAACGGCATTTCGAACTCATGAGGGTCATTATGAATTTTTGGTCATGCCTTTTGGCCTTACCAATGCACCTTCTACATTTCAAGGGTTGATGAATTCCATTTTCAAACCCTTCCTTAGAAAATTTGTGCTAGTATTTTTTGATGATATACTAATCTACAACGGGTCTTGGAAGGATCATGTTGAACATGTTGACAGGGTGCTCAAACTATTGCAGGAGAAACAATTATATGCAAAAACATCCAAATGTTTCTTTGGAGTAAAAGAGGTGGAATATTTGGGTCATATTGTATCTCACGAGGGTGTTAAAGTAGACCCTAACAAAATTAAAGCCATTAAGGAATGGAAAGTCCCCACAACCATAAAGCAGTTGCGAGATTTCTCGGGTTAACAGGGTATTATCGCAAGTTTGTTAAGAATTATGGGAGAATAGCAGCACCTCTAACAACATTATTGAAGAAAGATGCATTTTCATGGACTCCTGAAGAAAATAAGGCCTTTGAACGTCTTAAAGAGGCAATGTGCCTAGCACCGGTCTTAGCTACACCAGACTTCACAAAAACCTTTATTGTGGAATGTGATGCCTCATGAAATGGAATTGGTGCAGTTTTAATGCAGGAAGGAAGACCCATTGCTTTTGAAAGTCGTCCAATCAAGGGAAAGTATTTACAGAAACCTATTTATGAGAAGGAAATGTTATCAATACTACATGCACTAAAGAAATGGCGAACTTATCTAATGGGAAGACACTTCAAGGTAAAAAATGATCATGATAGTCTTAAACACTTTTTGGAACAAAGACTATCATCAGAAGAGCAGCAAAAATGGGTCACAAAGATGTTGGGTTATGACTTTGAAATAATCTACAAAAAGGAAAGCTTAATGTTGTTGCAGATGCACTCTCAAGAAAGAATGAAGAGGTGGAAGCATTGCTTTGTGCCATTTCTATTATCCAACCAGATTGGATAACTGAAGCAAGAGATGAATGGAAGAAGGACAAAGATGTATGGACACTCATTCAAAAGTTGCGGCAAGATCCTAGTACATCTGATACATTTAGTTGGAAAAATGATTCCTTATGGTACAAAGATCGCTTATATATTTGTAAGAATTCCCAACTAAAACAAAAGATTCTTCTGGAATTGCACACTTCTCCTTTAGGAGGACACTCAGGATTTTTAAAAACTTACCGCAGGGTGAAGAAAGAATTTTTTTGGGATGGCCTTAAATCTGATATTCGAAAGTTTGTGGCGGAATGTTTGGTTTGCCAGCAGAATAAAGTGGAAACAATTAAGACCACAGGACTTCTACAACCTTTATCCATTCCAAGTCAACGTTGGGAGGAGATTTCAATGGATTTTATCACAGGTTTACCTAAGTCCGAAGGAAAGAGTGTCATCATGGTGGTAGTAGATAGACTTACCAAGTATGCACACTTTTGTGCATTATCTCATCCATTTAAAGCAAGTACAGTTGCTACTACATTTATGGATAGAATTCAAAAACTACATGGAAGCCCAAGGGTTATTGTGAGCGACAGAGATCCCATTTTTACTGGAAATTTTTGGACGGAGTTATTTTCTTGTTTGGGTACTCAATTAGCTCATAGCTCATCTTATCATCCTCAATCTAATGGTCAAACTGAGATAGTAAATAAATGTTTGGAAGGATATCTTCGTTGTTTTGTATCTGATAAACAAACACAATGGGTCAAGTGGTTACCTCTTGCTGAATGGTGGTATAACACTTCCTTCCATACTGCAACAAAAATGACCCCATTCATGGCACTTTATGGATATCATCCACCATCCATCACATCATCTTTAAGGGAAAATTCGAAGGTTCAAGCAGTGGAAGATCACATCGAGCATCAGCAAGAAGTTCTCCAACTCTTAAAGGATAACCTGAATTTGGCACAAAATCGAATGAAACAACAGGCAGATCAACATCGCAACGAGAGAAGTTTTGATGTAGGAGATTGGGTATTTTAACGGCTGCAACCATACAAACAAATGTCCCTGAAGCAAGCTAAGAAAGATAATAAATTATCACCAAAGTACTATGGTCCTTACAAGGTGTTGCAAAAGATTGGTTCTATGGCATACAAATTGGAGCTTCCTGCTTCTTCGTGAGTACATCCAGTTTTCCATGTTTCATGCTTAAAGAAGGTTATAGGTGAAAATCTTCCAGTTCAAACAATATTGCCAGAACTTGATGAGGAGAGTTTGTATTGAATTTTCCACTATTTGGCTTAGGGCCAAGCTTCTTCTTTCAACTACAACACAGATCCTATTAAGGGTTTGGTTTTTTTTTCAAGATACAACAAGTGGAGACTAGATATTTCATATCTAGGCCATTTCAGTGCTTCTTTTTAGTGGAGGAGTTTTCCACTTCATTGGGAGGACATTATTGAAGGATTTGGAGCTTATTTTCAAATCTTGTCATCATGAAAACCATATTTTGATCCCTATAGTGCACTTTCCTTCCAGATTTGCATTATTTCTATAGGTGGAGTTGAAGGGTGGTTCAACACACAATTTGGAGAGTTGATTTTCTAGTGTCGGGGATCTTCCCTTCACCTTGAAGATCTATTGGAGGAGGCTATTTTATTGATCATATCAGATCAACCACACTTTCGAGATCTATATTTTTTATTAGATCTGTAGTCTTAGATCTCAGATTTACAACTTGTACTTAGTGTTTTGCTGAAAACTTCAGGGGGGGTTCTATAGAGGATCTTTGTATAGTGCATGGATCTGATATAGATCTAACCTTTGTGGCACATATCAGCTCCAGATCTTATGTATAATATAATCTTGTTGTAGATCCAATAAAATAATGCTGTAAGGGTTTTCTAGCTTTTCTACATGGTTGCAGCACCTCTTATTGCATGATTTTTCTCCATTGGAGACTTGTATTTCCTATTATGCATCTTATGGGCCATCTTTTACATGTATTTCACTGCTATAAATACATATGAAGGGTCTCCACATTGGTCTCCTGCTTTATAAATGATGATTTTCATTGTTGTTCCATCATTTTGCACTATATTCTTGCTTTTCCCATTTGGGAATATTAAGTGGTATTAGAGTATCATCTTGGCATAGCCTGTGCATTCTAAAAATCCAATATGTCATCTAAATAAGGAGAGCCTCTTACTGACAGAGAGAAGAGGTATCAAAAGATAAGACACATAAAGTTTTATTATACAAATGACAATGAAGACAAGCATAAAGCCCCTTTATCTGGAGGAGAAGATGAAGAGAAGGAGTTCCCTAAGTTCGTTCATAGAGCCATGCAAGACATTGCTAGAGAGATCAAA
This sequence comes from Pinus albicaulis, assembly GCA_034641835.2. NCBI lineage: Eukaryota > Viridiplantae > Streptophyta > Pinopsida > Pinales > Pinaceae > Pinus > Pinus albicaulis. The sequence goes on along the minus strand of CM076579.1, from coordinate 1,322,716,372 downwards.
GAGATGAGAATGGATAGATTCAAGGAAATCCCTAAAGGATTTCATCATGGAGAAGGCTTTGGCATGTATCACCATTGGAATGATGAACTAGTGCATTAGCCACAATTTTCCCAATGCTCTACCATGCCTACATTTTTGGTTGTGGGAAATGAAGAGTTTCAAGAGCATGAATCCCTTGAAGACTATTTTGAAGAACATGAGTCTCAAAATTAGAGATTCAAAGATCACTTGACTTTTCAGGAGTTTTTTCAAGTGAAGGACAATAGAATACCAAGGCATCATCATAGAAGTGGATTCATTCAGAACCATGATTGACACCACACTATGGGCAGATTATTTTTATCCAATTTTGATGGGTCATCCAAGTGTACTGCCAAATCTTGTGTAGAAAAACTTGACATCTACTTTCAGTTGAACAAGGTTCCAGAAATGGAAGCCATTAAGATTACAACACTGCACCCGGAGGGTGAAGCACATGACTGGTGGTTCCATGGCTTGTCTACATTGAGTCATGCCAATGTGACTAGTTATTCAAAGTTCACTAGAATGCTGGTGGAAACATTTGATAGAAGAGATCCTGAAACACCTTTCATGAGCCTTGCAAAGTTGAAACAATTAGGTAATGCATAAACTTACATCTCTGAATCTTTAAGACTTTTTGTTATGGTTCTTGATTAGTCTATAGCAAGAACGGTGTACATGTTCATTGATGGGTTATATGAACCTCTTCATGGGTTGGTTAAGTCTACCAAGCCCACTACCTCACATGATGCCATTGAAAGGGCTAGAAATGTTCAAGATGCCTTGCCAAAAGCAAAAGCAATATTTCAGCATAAGCCCTCTTTTCCATCAAAGGGAAAAGAAGAAAAGGTCGCTCCTTCTAAGGAGATTTAAAATAAAAAACCTCTTGATGATGATGTTCGGAGAGATCTAAGAAGAAGGAATATTTGCTTTAATTTCCAAGAAGCTTGGGCACCTGGACATAGATGTGCAATTGGAAAAGAACATTAAATAGAGGTCTTCTCAGACGATGAGGAGGAAGAAGAAGATGAACCAAGAAGATGTCACAATGTTGACACTGCAGGAGGAGAACCAACACCATAAGGAGATGGGAGTGGAGCATTTGCTACTATTACAGGGGCTCTTGCATATTTGAGAGGGCCACATAAGTACTTGAACTTAAAATTTCAAGGTTCCATCTTGAATCAGAGGGTTTCTGTTTTGGTTGATAATGGGGCTACCCACAATTTTATTGATGCCCAATTAGTGCAAAGGAGGGCAATACCCACTTATGCTTTTGTGGGATTCTTTGTTCTGGTCCCACGAGATAGAAAAATGCAATGCATGTACTATGTCCCATCATTTTCAATCACCATGGGAACATATACATTCATTGATCAGTTCTTTGTGGTTGACACACATGACACCAATGTGATATTGGGTGTTTAGTGGTTGATTACTCTGGGAAAAATCGCCACTGATTGGGATTCTTTGAAAATGGAATGGGTGGATAGAAAGAGTGATAACACTTAAATGATCAAAGGCATGCATACATATCCCTCACATATAACTTCCACAAAGAAATCAGAGGTGGATTTATGCAGTGGAAGCAAGGACCTTACAGTCCCATCTATTATGCTCATGAGATTGATACATAGGACACTATTATCTAGTGGAAAACCACCTGATTTAGATTTGGTGAGATATATCTCCCAAAATTATGCTCCAAACATAGATCCAAGAGGGATGGAAGCATTAGGAGGCAATACTACAGCGTTGGGAGTCTTGGGTAGGCTCAAGGAGGAGGGAGACGTTCTCCCAACAACATCATTACCCACTCTCATTTCAGATTTTGCGTTGTGGGAGGAGAAGCATGGAAGGAATTACATTCCAACATATACCTTTGGCATGGGTGATGTCAAGGAGGAGAGAAACCATATGAAAGACATTTCTGTTGATAGATTGTGAGCATTATCACTATGGGAGATTGATCCATATTGGAAATCCCAATTGTTGGTGGAATATTCAAAGGATCTTCACACATGCATGATACTTGATGACCATCTACATGAAGAGGGCTATTCAGTCCTCATCTATTCTCATGGTAGAATATTCTTACCTAGAGCCTCCAAGCTCAAGGAGAAGTTGCTACAAAGGGCCTATGAAGAGTTATGTTTCAGCCACACATATTCCATGAGGTTCTACAAAATCATCATGAGAAGTTGCACTTGGAAGGGCTTTGAAGGAGAAATATATTAGCATTTTCAAAGATGCATGTACCATGTGGAGTTGGGACAGCAACATAACTCTATAAAGGAGTTAATTCAGCCACCTCTTTATTCTTTTGAGAGAGGAGATACATCTATGCACCACTCCATTTGTTTAAGGAGGAATTTTGGTGAAAGATATGCTTGTGTACATAATGTTTTATTTGATGAACATATGCATTATTTTACTATGTTTATGGAGGCCATAGCTCCAAGGAGGAGCACTATACCATATAAACCTCATGGCAAACTTTGGGCCACAAAAAATTATGAACATGGCCACTCCCTTGGAGGAAAAAGGGAGATTTTGTTTCATGATGGGTGCATTCCTAAAGCACCAAATATATCTCACACTTTCAGCCATAGTGAGATGACCTGGGAAACAAGGAAGTGGTGGGGAAACCAATTAATACATCATGATTGGATGCAGTGAGGATATGCACTATGTTGGCTCCACATGTGGGACTATGATTCACCTCCATATGCATAAATTTTTTCTTGTATGTATTTTATTTTGATTCCATACGTGGATGATGTACTTGTATTCTGATGGGAATGTATGGAGGGAGGATAGGAGGTATGTATGTGCCCTATGGGATGGAGATTCTCCATTTACCTTATGCTACATGTTTCAGGGAGAACATTGAGAAAATCATGTTTTTTCCATTTGAGCTATTGTCTCCTTATAGGATGGGATATTTACATCTCATGAGAAATTTGGAGGAGAAATTCATGGAGGGATGGATTGGTGAAAACTTAGCTTATGAGGGAAGCTTATTACATTCTAGTGTCACCAATGGAGGAAGGAAAAATTTGCAGCACTCACCTTATTATTTGTTATAGGACAAGAAACATTTGGGAAGGGAGGACTATAATATTCCTAATTAGTCATGACCTAATTGAAATATTCATTTTGTTTTATTGCTTTGTTGAAAGAATAAGAGGGCAAAGGAGGTTTGTATTAATCCTTAATAATGAATAAATCAATGCCAAATGTGAAAGAGACAAATCTTGGCAACTTAATTGAATCACCCTTGGTGTGAAAGGGGATAGATCATTTTGACTGGGTCAACCTTGACCAAATCTACAACGTTGTCATGGAGGAGTGGCCATCAATGAGGTGCAATGCATTTTTAGATGGAGATGCTTTCTGTGAAAGGAGTGTGATCATTGGATGTGGTTTAGGGTTTGCAATATTTTGACTTATAAAAGGAAGGGGATGGCAGCATTAGAGGGTTGTTGATGTCTATGATATTTTCTGAATATATGGTTTGTTTAGACACATATCTTCCTCTTGATGTTTATTTGAGATTGAATGTTGTTTAGAATTAGTTGTTCCTGATTAGGAATCCCACCTCTTGCCATGGAGTAGCTCTTGGGAGAGTTTGTATTTCATTGTCCACTATCTGGCTTAGGGCCAAGCTTCTGCTTTCAACTACAGTGCATATCCTGTAGAGGGTTTGGTTGTTTTTGCAAGTTGCAACAAGTGGAGACTAGATCTTTTAGATCTTCGCCATTTCAATGCTCCTTTTCAGTGGAGGAGATTTCCACTTCATTGGGAGGATAGTATTGAAGGATTTGGAACTTATTTTCAGATCTTACCGTCATACCAACAATATTTTGATCCCTACAACTTAGTTTACTTCTAGATCTATGTTATTTCTATAGGTGGAATTGCAGAGTGGTTCAACACACCATTTGGAGAGCTGATTTTCTATTGTTGGGGATCTGCCCTTCACATTGAAGATCTATTGGAGGAGGATATTTTATTTATCATATCAGATCAATGACACTTTCCAGATATTTATTTTTATGTAGATGTGTAGTCTTAGATCACAGATTTACAACATGTACTTGGTGTTTTGCTAAAAACCCCAAGGGGGGTTCTATAGAGGAGCTTGTATAGTGCATGGATCTGACATAGATCTAACCTTTGAGGCACATATCAGATCTAGATCTGATGTATAATATAATATTGTTGCAGATCCAATAAAATAACGATGTAAGGGTTTTCCAGCTTTTATACATGGTTGCAGCACCTCTTATTGCATGATTTTTGTCCATTGGAGACTTGTATTTCCTGTTATGCATCTTATGGGCCATATTTTACATCTATTTTGATGTTGTAAATACATATGAAAGGTCTCCATATTGGTCTCCTGCTTTATAAATGATTATATTTGTTGTTTTTCCATCATTTTGCACTATATTCCTACCTTTCCCATTTGGGAATATTACATCAGTATGCTGAAAAGAATCCTGCCTAATCTCATCTAATTCATTGAGATGTAAGATTCTCTGTTGTTGTGCTTCATCGAAGTTCATACCCAATTCTGATGCAATTCTAAAGGTTCTGATCTGAAATTCAATGGGCAACAAAACTTGTTTTCCATACACTATTTCATATGGAGAAAAGCGAGTGGTACCCATCCATGTGATCCGATAAGCCCACAAGGCCTCAAGAAGTATGTCAAACCAATCCTTCTTATGTAATTGAACTATTTTGGTAAGGATTGTTTCCAGCAGCTTGTTGGTTGATTCCACCTACCCATTTCCCTGTGGATGATAAGGGATGGACTTTCGGTGGGTAATCTGATATTTTTGCACAATTTCCTGCATAAGCTTAGACACAAAATGAGCACCCTGATCAGTAACTATTTCCCTAGGTACTCCAAATCTTACAAAAATATCAGAGAAAAAAAATTCTGCCACTAATTTTTTCGTTTCTCTAGGTAGTACTTTTGCCTCCACCCACTTTGTCACATAATCAATAAAAAATAAAGTATACTTCTTACCTTTGGATGGGGGGTTGATGGGACCTAAAAATTCAAGAGCCCACCTCTCGAATGGTTGTATTAGAACCTATGGCTGCAAAGGCATCTCATCTGATTAGATAGGCCGCCCCATTCTGTGGCAGCTATCACACTTTCGAACATACTCCTTTGCATCCTTAAAGAGGTCTAGCTAGTAATAACCTGAATGAAATATCTTGTAAGCTCTTTTATTTCCTCCGATGTGTCCTCCACATGGTTCATCATGGTAGGATCTTAAGATTTTATATATCTCATCTTCTCTGACACACATATGAATAATCAAATCAGCTCCTATGAAAAACAAATCTCCCCTAATCCAAGAATAATCAACACTTTTCCTAATGATTCTCTTTTTATGATTAGATGAAAATTAAGGTGGAAACATTCCTATAGCAAGATAATTGGCCATGTATGCAAATCAAGGTATTTTAACAAAGATGGAAAACAAGTTTTCATCTGGAAAGTTATCATTAACAGGAGCATCCTCACCTGCATGATTAAGCCTAGACAAGAAATCAGCTACTTGATTTTCTTTTCCTAGCCTATCCACTACTATGATGTTGAATTCCTGCAGTAGAAACAACCACATAGTAGTTCAGCCATTAGTGATTGGTTTATTTATGATATAACAGATAATAGAATGATCTGTGTGCACACAAAATTCATAACACGTGATGTAATGTCTAAACTTATTAATAGCGTAAATTATAGAAAGGAACTTTTTTTCAGTCACTGTATAATTCAGTTTTGTGGGAGTTAAATTTTTACTAAAAAAATAGATAGCATGGGTGACATGATCCTCCTTTTGACCCAATACTTCTCCCATGGATGAATCAGAGCCATCAATGGAAATATGAAAAGGCAAATTCCAATCTGGGCCTCGTAAGACAGGTGTTGAAGAATTGTTTTCCTTGAGCTTATATAATGCAGCTTGACATTCATCATTCTAATGAAATTTAGATTCTTTAGTCAACAATTTAAACAATGGAGAGGCTACCTTTGTAAAATTTTCAGCAAACCTCCTATAGTAGCCTACATTTCCAAGAAAACTTCTAACTTCTTTTTGATTAGTTGGTGGGGGCAGTTTTACAATAACTTCAATCCTTGTTGGATCAACCTTGATTCCTATAGTAGAAACATGATGACCCAAAACAATACCTTCAGTCATCATCATAAAACATTTTTCATTACTTAACAAAATATTAGTTTCTCTACATCTCTGTAAAACGTTTTCAAGGTTAAGTAAAGCTTCTTCAAAATTATCACCCATAATTGTAAAATCATCCATATAAACTTATACACAATCATGCAAAAGATCAAAGAAAATACCAAGGACCACCTGTTGAAATGTGGCTAGTGCATTGCATAGACCAAATGGTAAGACTTTGTATGAATAGGTAACCCAGTGACTTGTAAATGTTTCCTTCTCCTAATCCTCTAGAGCTATCCTAATCTGATTATATCCACTGAATCCATCTAGGAAGGAAAAGTACTTTTTCCCTGCTAAAGTGTCCAGTACTTGGTATATAAACAGTAAAGGGAAATGGTCTTTTAATATAGCTTTGCTTAATTCCCTATAATCTATGCACACTCACCATTAACCATTTTTCTTGGGGACAATGACTAGTGGGGATACCCACTAGCTATCTGAAATAGGATAGATGAATCCTACATTTAAAAACCTTTGTAATTCATCTCTTACAATTTCTCTTGAGGTAGGGTTCATCCTCCTTTGTGGTTGTATTATGGGCCTAGCATTTTATTTTATATAAATGTGATGAATGCATGTGTTTGGGTGAATTACTCTCATATTGGTATATTCCCATGCCAATGTGTTTGAAAAATTTCTCAATGTTTGTAGCAATTGGTATATTCCTTGTTAAGGAGTTAAGGTGGAATTAATGTTTAAAGATTTTTCAGGAAAATTTTCTACAAACTTACTCCCCCATTCAGACATTGAATATGTAGGAAATGTAGATAAGAGGGCTGAATGGAATTCAAAAGCAGAACCATGTTCATAAAAATCATGCAGATTAGTAATGATATGTAAATTATGACTAGATTCTCCTTCTAACTGCCGCGGGAAATCAAGATTAGAAACACAACAATTTATCAGATCTTCTTCAGAATTTTCCTTAAGACTCATGGCTTGCACTACTGTTAAAACTGGTAAAGTACCTTCCAAATCATGTTCTTCTTCATCTTCTTCAACCCATTGTGTTTTTTTTTTAAATCTCAAGATGTGTTTAGTATGGGGGTACAAGTTAATGTGCTTTGTTTCAGCCCCATGGGTGATAGTCATGTTTCCAGATCTACACCCTATGTAGGCATCAACCATAGCTAACCAAAGTCTCCCCAAGATCACTTGGTGCCCTCCCAAGCTATTTTTAGGTTGAAGAACATAAAAACATGTAGGATACTCCCAGGAATCTAATAAGATGACAATGTCTTCTAAAACATCCTCTGGGTTTAACTTAGACCTATCTGCTAATTCTAACATGGTAGGAGTGGGTAAGAAGTCAAAGGATCCTATATGCGACAAAGTTTCCATAGTCATCACATTGATAGCTGCACCTAAATGAATCAAAGTGTTCTTTATGGGATATCCATTGATAAAGGTGGTAACCACAGGGATTTCAGGATCCGCATATTTTTCAATAACAAATCTGGTAGATTAAACTCGCAACAATTACACCTACTTGAATGATTGAGGGTTCTTTCTTTTGTCTCCCTGGTTTCTTGGTACATAGTTCCCTCACTATTTTAGCATATATTGGGATGTCCTTTATTACTTACAGCAATGGGATCTTGATGCACATGTTTCTTAGTTCTTATACAAGATAAAATTCAAGTTGTTTTGCTTTGATTTCCATTTCCAACCTCTTTGGAAAAGAGGGATGGAATATCTGAGATGAGGAAGGTTCTTGTGCCCTTGAGGTAGATGATTTTGCTGGTTCAGGTGTGGTTTCCACTTCAGGCATCTCTAAGGCATCTTCCTCTACAATCTCCTCAATTATTTTGGGCTGATTCACCACTCTTCTTGGCCTAAGGTTGATTTCCTGCAGCTACATAGGTAATTCCTACAACTCTACAGGGAGCTCATGTAACACAAGAACAAGAATTTTCTACAGAGACATAGGAAATTCCTGTAAAATAGGGACAAAAACTTCCTGCAACAGTTGGGATGCAATACAGTAGGTAGGAAAAGTGGGATAAGTGACCAATGCAATGTTGTGAGCGGATTAGATGATTTTATGGTTGGGGTTAAACACCAGTTGAGCAGGAATTTGCGTGGGACAAGGTTGATTTGATGGAGCAATTAATTCAAGCTGTTTTTGTGGTTGTATCATTTGTTGTACTGTGGGTTGTGAATAAATTTTTTTATGTGGGAAACTATGTGTATCCAGATAAGAATAGTTCCCTTGCCAAGGCTATTGAGAAGGCCAAGGCTACCAGGGCTTTGGAACATTCCACATCTAATTTTGAGCATAAGGAAATTGAAAATTTGACTATGACATACTTGCAGGACATAACTGCCATGGTATCTGAGGTGCCATTGCATAAAGTGCATTGACAATTCCTTGATCTGCTATGTATGTTTCCTTAATTTCAAGCAGAGAAGGACATTGATTAGTGGAATGCTTAGCCTCACAAATTCAACATACCTCGATACTATCAACAGGGAATTCTCTTAGAGCATGTTTCTTCCTACATTTGGAGCATAACACTCCCAAGGCTTTCTCCAATTCATCATGTTTCTCCTGTTTCTTCTTATCCTGCAAAAAATCCAATTGTGAAGATAAAGTGCTAAGGATATCATTTTTAAAATTTTCAAATAAATTACCCATTTCAGCTCTAGCTACTCCAACTTTGGCAACTGATTTGACAAGCTTGGAAGAAGGATCTCTCGGTCCGCCTCCAAACTTGGAGTTTCCTCTTGAATATCTTCTACAAAGCCCACACACATCATCATAAATCAACTTCGATACATCACATGCTCCCATTAGATTTAAGACCTCCAAATATTCCTGCCTAATGGCCCTAAGAAAAATGGTCCCCTTGGTCTCTTTTTCCAATTTATTCATCTTAGATCTCTTTAAATTGTATTGGAATCTTTCCACCAAATCCTCGAGGCTCTCCCCTTCCTTCTAGGTCATGCCAAAGATTTCTTCCCTGAGATCCCTCATTTTACAGTAATCCTGGTACTTTTTCAAAAAACCTTCTTCATGTCATCCCAATTTTCAATGAAGTTTGATGCCAACCCCATAAATCACCTAAGAGATGCATCTTTCAATGTAGTAGGAAAAAATTTCAGCTTTTGAGCATTGGAAGAATAGTCATAGCTCCTTTAGAGTACTTAGAACTCAAATAAGAAGGCATCAGGGTCTTCAGTAGGGGCACCACAAAAGTTAGGAAATGCTAAGGGAGGAATGGTTTTCATCTGATTGGATCCCCCAATATCTCTAATGGGAAATTCAAATGTTACATGTTTCTCCTCGTTCTCATCAGTTCCTTCGAAATGAGCCATGTTAGTCCAAGAAAGAGTAGGACCTTGGAAGGCTACAGATTCTTCAGAGTCAATGGTCTGAAACTCTGGTTCTCTAATAGGATTTACGAGGAATTATTTTTCAAGCTTACCACTGAGAAGAGATGTGGTCTTCCTTGTAAGGGGAGATTCAATATGGGAAGTAACAGAAGATTCTCCAATGCAGGATTCTGCTTTAGAAAGGTCAACTTGCTCAGGACTACAAACCTCCTGTTAGGATGCCTCCTTGTTTGTTGCCTTGTTTCTTATAGATTTCCTTGTTCTTGCAAGTGTATTAGTAAATGGAGTGGTTCTCACACAACCATGAAAAATATAGAAAATATTGGACCCTATTCATCTAGTATTCAGACAAAATAAAAATAAAAACTTACCAAACAATCAAGACACAGCTTTGGTGAGTGTCTAACCTCTTGGGTGTGTAGGATTTGCATTACATCTTTGCACTTTGACTTCCCCAGTCCTGAAAATAAAAGAAAATAAAAAAAATAAAGCTAAACCACTTTCACTATCATCCCTTAGCACCACCCAAAAAACAACACCAAAACGTTGAGTCAAATTATACGTGTATAATTTTCCATTATAAATTGTCAACCAATGAAGGTAAACTGATGAGATGCAGTGCACAGTATATGCAGGTTGATTACTACGAGTGTTAATTAATCATAAAAATAACAACTAATTCTTCTTTCTCGTGTCAGTACTATCGCAGCAAAGGCTATGTAGTGGCATATATCATCCCTCTATAGCACTTAAGATTGCTGATATTGACCGTGAAAAGATAAAGATCAAAGAACAATCAACAACTCATGCTGATTTCCTGTATCAGTACTATTGCATCAATGGTTATAGAGTAGCATATATCATCCCTCTATAACACTTTTTTTTCTGACACTGATGCAGGAAAGATAAGATAAATCAATCCCAATGAAGAGTCAAACTTAAAAAACATGAATCCAAGAATTGGCCAAATGAAAAGAGCTCATCAACATACAAAATTAATTCACTTAACCAATCTACAGTTTGTTGTAGGAAATACAGAAAGGAAACACAAGCTGTTACAAGAAATTATTAATGCATAATTAAAACAGAAATAAACACACACTCTACTGCGGGAGTTGTGAGCGAAGAGAGCCCTCCCTCACTCACAACTCTTCGAAGATTAAAGAAGTTGCTCAGGAAAATAAACATAACATAAACAATTTTACTAATCTAAAATAGTCGATTACAGTTTGATATCATGCTCTGTAATAGCAACATCCAACCAAACCCAAAACTTCCTCCTTTGTACAAGAAAATTACATCCGATTTATACATTTTTGGCAACCCATATTTGGCTTTGAACAAAATAGATTACTAAACTAAGCTTGCAACCTATAATATAGATACATATTGACAAACTAAACTATTGTTGGTTCTAAACTATGACTAGAAGCATGGACTAGACCATTTCTATTGTGCAGCTGAAGCTGTCTTCCCATGTAGGTATGAAAGAAAATCTGAAGGTTAGGATGGTTGCAAAAGATGATTGAAAATAGTGGATAGGACAGTGTCCATAAGCCAAAAATTATCTTCAAAATAAATATCTTTACTCGATCTGGGGATGAGTGGATCATGGCTAACCATCGATCTTGTTGCAGGGTTTTGAGGTGGTTTCAGGAAATCGACATATCTACAGGAAATCCAGAACGATTACAGGAATCTCGACTGTATGAGACATCTGTAGGATTGGCGAAACTATTTGAATCTAACAAATTTGGGCATGAGTCCAAGGCTAGTTAGGGTAGTAATGCAATAATGACACAGGGAGTTCAAAGAATTCTCAAAATTAGAGAAAATGACACTTATAATGTTGTTTCAACATACCTTGGGCCTATGATACCCTTTTTAGCAAAAAATAGATGACATAGCCAGACTAGGTATAATTAAAGAGCAAAAAGAGGTCAAAAATGGGGGAAGCAAGGCTTAGTATACGTGGAAAAAATAGGTAAATTTCAGACTTAACAATTTTCATGAGTGGAGTGGACTCATGTTGTACCAAATCGCACTGCTACATTATATAATGTGCCAACTACGCCATTGTATGGACATGGTCCTTGCATTCCACATGGTGATAATATGAGGAAGGGATATATTGGGGCTGGTATGTGTGCTAGAATTACGAATGGTCTTCGAGTGCATAATTGGAAGACTGCGATGAAGGGTGGTCTTATGGGCATGGTAGTTCCAGAGAAGGAATCTTTGAAACTGCTTGGCCATGAGTAAAGCCACAAAGATAATGTGGTTGTTAATCTAGGTTTGTACCTTGGTTTCTGCAAAGCACAATATTTGTATTAGATTTATTGGTTTATATTTTTAATGTATGTATACTTGCTATTATACTATCTAAAGGAAGTGTAAATCCTAAGATGTTTTTTCTTACCATTATCTGTGTGGGGTAGTAGACACAAAATATGATGGCTTCACTGCAACTATGTTTTCTATGTACTAGGGGTTTAGATAATGAGAATATTCATTCTGTTGCAGGTCTCAAGACTGCCATGAGATTAATATATGTAGCAGGATCCTTGATAGTAGTTGTTAAGAAGAAAAAAAGAGGTCAAATGAGACTAAGGAAGAAACCAATGGTGCATCATCCTGAGGTTCTCATTTTTTGCTTGTACTCCAGAGAGAAAATATTTGGAGCAAACTCAATCTTCTATTCAAGAAGAAAAAACATATTAATGAATATTTCTTTAAAAATAAATAATTATTATAAAATTTCATTAGAGATTTGGAAATAAAAAACAAAATGCAACTTCAATGTCTTTAATAAATTGTATAGGCTCCTAAGGTAGATGTTCATATCGACTTCCTATGGACTGATAAAATTCTCGGGGCATCTCTAACATACTCTTCCATTGCAGAAATGAATGATGAAGCTGGTTGTTCATTTAGTAATTTGATTCAAACCCTTTGCCAGAAGCTGGGCCAAACCCTTCAAACACTGCTGCATGAGAGCTTCATGAAGCGATAGGGATAGATCCACCAATCCATCATTCTACCGCAGAACTCTAGACAAAAACCCTCAAAACCTCAACAAATTCAATTCCACTTTAGTTCAAAAACCAAAGACAGATAAAATGGCTCCAAAGCCCATGGAACACGTGTATTTTTTTATGCCATATATTTACATTGACATGTAAAATGTGCTCCTCTCTCTCTGTTTGGTTTCCTTACAACTTGGTCCTTGTTTCAAATAATCGAATTGTGTGGTGGTGACAACAAAAGGAATTTGGAAATGTTGTATGGAAATATACCAATTATTTTACATTTTTTAAGATTTTTTTTTTTATTTCTATTTTTCCCTCTATCACTTTTATTTTTCCCTCCAAAAATTTGATTTGGGTTTAGATATTGAATAGTATTTAAATTTTTAAATATTTATGAAGTTGTCAATTTGAAGATAATTTTTTAAGAAATATGTTTCTTAGAATAAGAAAATGGAAAAATAGATTAATTCATCTTTTAAGCTATTTTTAAGATTTATAATGTTTGTATAAATTTTCTAGAAGTTTTTCACTTTTTTCTTAAGTCAATAACATTATGATTATATTTTAGAACATTAGTTTCATTGAAAAGATGTTTAAACATACACCTTTATATCAAAGCATAATAACATATAGCAATATATTTATAATTAATTTTTTATTAAGTTGGTTATTTCTTTCTAATATGTATTCACAAATGTGGAAAATTATCTCTTGAGTATTTTTACATGCAAAATAAGGGTTAGCTAAACAATTTGTTAATAGTGTTGATGGGTATTTGGCAAGTTTTACACTATCAAATTCCTAGAACAAATCTCGAGTAAGGTGCGCCAGTCCACACTAACAAGTTTATTGTGGATACCATCCATGAATGTGGGGAAGAAAACCCTTTATCTCTAAATTTTTACACTACAGATGGATTCAAAGACCCCCTTTATCTCTGAATCCACCTGCAGTGTCAAAATTTGGTGAAATGTAACACTTTAATATCAAAATATCAATGTTCCATTTCCGTAGTGACACAATTAAAAATGACTAGCATAAATGACTAAATCATATACTTCTTGTACTTGCTTGTTGGTCATATGTTTATTCTTAGACTACAATATTCATTTACGTTAATCATTTTCAATTTTGTTGCCTATTATCTAGTCATATATTTTAGTCATGGACTACATTAATAACTGAAGTTAGTCATTTTTAGTTGGGTCACTTATTATCTAGTCATTTATTTTATCCCTAGACTAAATTAGATATTTAAGTTAGTCATTTTTAGTTGGGTCACTTAAAATTGTTCAAATTTAGTAGTAATTCACTTGAAATAGTTGTGCTGACTAACTTTTTTAGTCACCTAGTCACTAATTTCATCATTTCTACTAGTGTAGCAGTGAATCATGGAGGGAAAATTTGGAACTTTCTTACCCTCCTAGAGTGTCTTTTAAGTGTGGTGGAATTATGGATTTATTTTGTAAAGAAGCATGCAATCAAAAGTCTCGTGCCCAAAATATTTGATCACGGTGTTCATTGCCATGATCAGCAGTCAACTAAGGAAGTATGAAACATTATTGGTGCTACCCTTCTTGTACTTGATGTTCAAATGAAACTGTTTCAGGTATGTCGACCACATTTGATGGTGAATGTTGTGCAAATTCCCTTGTGTTTGTATGAATTACAAGGGTCGGTGGTTTATGTGGATTAATGTTTCCTTCACCAAAATGTAATGCTTCCATATACGACAAGCTTGCACAATCGAATGCATATATTTTTCTTAAGTGGGATACTTCCGAACTATGTCGGAAAGTGTCTCACTATGATATGCAACCCTGTTGAGTAAAACATTCCCCAATAGAATAGTCAAATGCATTTGTATCGATCTAAAACTATTGTTGTGAGTATGGTAATGTTAACTCTGGTGTAGATAAGAGACATTGTTTCAAGTCTAAATAACCCTTCTGTTGATATTTAGACTAAAATATTTTTTCCTTCGATCCTGCCTCGATGATTTGACTCAAGGACCAAGTGATATTAGAAAATCCCAAAACGAACCTCTAGTAAAAATTGGTAGGAACTAGAAAGCTGTGGATCTCTGTTAGAGCGGTTGGAGTTTTCCAATCCTGAATGACTTGGATCTTGGCTGGATCCAGATGCACTTCCCACTCATCAATAATGTATCACAGATACTGAACCCGGGTCATGCCAAAAGTGCATTTCTCCAAATTGGAACAAAACTTGTGTTTCTATGGTGTTTTTACAATTAGTCCAATGTGGTGGTGGTGCTCTTCCCATGTCTAGCTAAAGATCAAGATGTCATCCCAATCCAAATTTGAGAAAATTCGTTTTAAACTTTCCTCATGTGAAAAATAGAAGAAGGTAGAGATATGAACTCTTGATAAAAAATATATCCATGTTATTATTGTCTCTGACATCGCTTCGCTACCAACAAGCCTAAAAAGTACTCTGACACAGTTGTCTTTTATGTCATAAAATCCTAGTCCCGCTGCCAACGAGCAACCATAGCCCCGACTGGTTTACTTGTATTTCGCATGCTTCCTCCTTTGATCACCCTTTCGATAAGCGCATTTGCAAGATTTTATTCTACGATGTATTTGATTGAAAGAGGTGGGATGACGATAGAGATTTATGTTTAATGGACATAATACTTTCATAGATTTTACTCCAAATTCTTTTCCTAGAGCTATCAATCAAAGTATTTTATGTGGAGGGGTGGGAGGGATTCATTGTATTAAACTCAAATTAGTTCTTTCCTTGAAAATGTAAAATCAATCACTTAGAAAGGATGTTTGCTCCTCCATGAAAATATTTAAAGAAATATGGTTTTATCGTTCAATAAATATATGCCTTTAATGATAAATGAAATTTACTGAAATAGATAGAGTTATGAGATTCCCGATGTATAATAATCACTATCGGGTGAGGAAAAATCCTTTCACATAAATCATGGAAGAGTCACCAAAATAAAAATAAAATTAAAAGAAAAATCAAAAGGATTCTTAAACTAAAGTAAGAAAAGAAATAGGTGAAAAATAAAATTGAAGAAAGTAAAAACTAAAAGAAAAACAAAATTTAAAAGTTAAAGTCCAAGAAGATTATTTATATAAAAGTTCATTCATATAAAAACTAAGCATATGTAAGTTCATTCGTATGTTGAGATTTAATTTTTTTCTACCTTGCAGAGTTATATAAAAAATGAAAATGTAGAGTATGAATAAAAATTATGTAAAATTCAACCCAAATGAGAAGGTATATGTCTGCTGCTAATTTTCCTTCTTCAATACAGAGCCTACATAAAAGCCTCTTAATTTTTTTTTAATAAAATGAATTATTAAAGAAATAGACTATAGGTTCAGAAACTCGCTAATTTATCTGATTCAATGAGGATCATTACTGTTTCTTTCAAGAATCTCATAGACAAAAAATAAAATGAACTTAAAAAAATAATATGGTAGAGGTGTGGAAGGTTCATAAAGACCCGTAAAAACAGAGTTTAAGATCCACAAAAACTGGAAGGAAACAAAACTAAAACCTAAAGTAAAGAAATCAAAATGAATGAAAGTGGGCCCATGAAACTTACCATTGGAGAATTGCATTTAATCTTACCTGAAAGGTATCACTTTCTCCAACGAAATATAAATTCTTCCTTTAATTAGAATTAAAAGTGTGAATAGGTTTTATTGACCCAAAATAATTATTTATTAAATCTAAATTAAAAGAGGCAATGAACTAAAAGAAATAAATGCTTCATGTTCAAGGAATCAAAAATAAATCGAATCCATTAGAAATGAGGATGAAGATATGCTTCTTTATGAATTGAAATGATGGATTTTCTCTTTACTTATTCCATTGTGAATTTATATCAGTGCCAAAATATTGAATTTGATAAATTCAGAATAAGAAAATTAAAATTTGAATTAACAATCGTATAGGTCAGTGCCTTGCCGATTTTTTTTCATTGTGAGATTATTTTCCATGCATACTTAAAAGCTACGACTTTCTTCTTTGCCAATAAGAAATTAAGTTTTCTATAATAATTAAAAGACAATGGTGGAGTGCCATATATCGAAGTTTATAGCATCGAAAGATATTAAGAAAAAACTTTGTTTATGTTCTGCGATGCAATATAATTGTTGCGGTGACAAAGTTGTGATATGAGCATGTGCGATGAGAAAATGTGATGAGAAACAACGATGGTGTGATTGCGATATTGGAGAATAGTAATATCAAAGATTGAAGTTTTTCAATAAAAATAAATTCCGATATTATTCTTGTGATAGTGGGAATTTAATAGATGATATGGCTTATTGGTAAGACCGGACTTGGATTTTATAAAAGATCGACAATCATAATATTTGAGCACGAGATGTAACATTGTTTATATTTTGATGCGAGGTGATGAACTGACCCGATATTTTTATTATGTGGATTAAATTTCATATTGGGTCTGGGACATCGAAACCATTAAAAATAAGCCCCTACCAAAGTTGTAATTTATGAATGGGCGCGATATGCTTCAGAACTGAATTTAAATGTCATATTGGGTCCAGGTTTATGTGGACATTGCAATTTTTGGCGAAGTGATTTTATTGGAGAATGAGCAAGAAATAATATCGAAATACTTGAATTAGAGGTTTCTTATCGGGAAATGGTAAGAGCTAGCTACGATCAAATATTTCTATGCACATGATTGCAAAATATATACGATGTGATATCAAAAGGAAAGGTTCATTAGATATTGAATGGAATGGGAATATCGAGGGATCAGAGATATTGTTAGGTCCCTATATTACTAATTTAGTCCCATATTGTCTTATTGTTATTATTATACCCTTGTAACCCCAATATTGTTATTATTCTACCCTTACATTATTATTGTTATGTCGGCTAGGATTATATTGTGGCCCCATGGACTCCTATATATCGAAGGAGGTTTTGGTTGTTTGTAGCATCCAATAATTTTTCATTTTTGTAATTTATTAGAGGTTTCCCCCTTGAAGTGGTTGATTTCTAAGGCATTGATCTCTCTTTTCTTCTATTTTTGGAGATGGTTTCATAACATTTGGTATGAGAGCTTCGAATTCTAGGGTTTCTCTGCTTTAAACAAGTCATCGTGGAATTTTTTCCATAATTTTTTTTCTATGAAGGTTCAGAAGCTAAATTGTTTAAAGGGCAAAGAAGAGATCCTGAGGAACGCTGTGGAAAAATTCCAAATCTTGTTTCACAATATTTTAGGAGATATGATCGGCGGAATTTAGGGCTTTCTGCAGGCTCCTGAATTTAACATAAATAGGTTATCTTGGAATTTTCAATATAAGTTTTTTTATACGAGCATTCAAAAGCTGAAATTTTTATAGAGCGAAGCTAAAATATTGAGGAATGTTGTGGAAAATTTTAGAGCTTGATGCACAATATTTTTGGACATATCATATGTGGAAATTAGAGTTGTTCCAGGCTCCTGAATTTCATCTCAAAGAGGTGACCCTGGGAAAATATTCATAACTCTCTCTCTGAGCATCGGATTGGAATTTTGTAAAAATTGGTTGAAATTAGATAGATTAAAGTTTCTTTTGTATCAATTTCAGAGCCAAAGGAGGAAACAATGACACATGGCATGTTGTACAAGTTCTCTCTACTGAAGCAGTCCATAATTAGGTCATTGTGAGAGGTTGGGTATAACATTTCTTTGAATAATCCAAATCAGGTCAGAACTATGGCATTTGAAAGAAGCTTCAGAGGGCTACTACAAGGCTGAATTTTAGATATTGAAGATCTAAAATCACAGAGATAATTCAGTTTCAATCTTGAGCTCCTGAAAAGTAAGAAAAAGGTGTGTATTTTTTTCAAATTGTACAAGTCTTGTGTGAAAAATCAATTTGAATTGATTCCAAGGGAATATTGTAGCAGAGATATCAGTATTGGGTTCTAAAATTTCACCTAAAAATAATTCATCACCAACTAAGCCTTCAGAAGTCTCTACTATGACTCATGAAGATGAAGAAATGTGTCATGACATATAAAAATTACAAGAGCAAGTGCACTAAATTTCGCTCTCACAAAGAGAAAAAAAAACTAAGATGGATGGAATGGAAGCTAGCATGGAAGCTAAGATAGATTCCATGGAAGCTAGGATGGATGACATGGAAGCTAAGATCGATGAAAAACTAAAAGGAAACATGGAAAACATGAAGAATGATCTAAAAGCAGACATGGAAGGTTTGAAAAAGTTGATACAAGAATAAATTCCTAATGGTGAAAAGATAGTGGAGGAAACTCGTGATGAGAAAAAAATAAATATTAATCACAATTTCATAAGATTTAATCTTGGATGGAAGAACCACCATATTCCAAAGATGTATATGAGGAAGTTTGATGGCAAGGATACCGTAACATGGATACTACAGATGGAGAAATATTTTGGTCTCAATAACGTGCAAAACACACAAAAGGTATGCATTGAAACTTTACATTTAGAACAAAATACATTTGAATGGTATCAATGGCTTTGCTCTCGTAAAAAAATTTTCACGTGGTCAATCTTTATGGAGGAAATGATAGCACATTATGAGGATAAAAAAAGCAACACCTTCTTTATCCAATTGATAAATCTCAAACAAAAGGGTTCAATGGTGGAGCACATTGAGGACTTCAAAAAATTGAATATAAGGGTAATTGATATTCCAGAGGAACACATGATTGATGTCTTCATAGGTACTTTAAAGGATAACATACAACATGAGGTTCATTTTTGGGAACCTGATTCATTGGAAAAGGCATTTAGGTTGGCAAGAAAAATTGAATGTAAAATTATGGCGACAAGGAAGCCTACCACTCACATATATAAATATGGAAGTGTTGCTACTCCTAGAATTCCACAACCTACAAGGTTGACACCACAACAATTGGAAGAAAAAAGAGCAAAAGGGCTTAGCTACAGTTGTGATAGAAAATAAACTGAAGGTCATATGTGTGCTGAGAAGAAATTATTTTACATAGATTTTGAAGAGGAAGAATAAAATGGACAAGTATCTTCAAAAGAAGAGGATATACACCAGGAACCAACCCTAGAGGAGGAATAAATGAGTCCAACCATATCATGTAATGAATTGGTAGGAATTACCACTCCTCAAACTCTCAAGATAGAAAGACATATCAATAAGAAAAAGGTAATAGTGTTGATTGATTTGGGTAGTACCCATAATTTTATTCATTGTAAGGTAGCCAAGGAATCGAATTATTTCCTATACCCAGCACCAGAATGTCAAGTGATGGTTCCAAATGGAGGAATTATAAAGTGCTCTGGAAAATTCCATAATATCAGGCTAACCATTGGGTAATATGTATTGAATATTCCAATTCTTTCCATTCCAATGGGAAGCGCTGATGTTATACTAGGATTACAATGGTTGCAATCTTTGGGGATGACAACTTTTAATTTTCAATAACTTCTCTAGAAATTTTTTTCAAAGGAAGGGAAGTCAAATTATGGGGTATTGTAGGGAAGCTGAGAAAGATAATAAGCTCTAATTTCATGACAAATTTTCTGAAGAAAGAACAAAAAGGAGAAGCCGAGAAAGATAATAAGCTCTAATGTCATGAAAAATATTCTGATGGAAGAACAACGAGGCGTATTTCCACAATTATGCTTGCTAGAAGTTCCAACATCAAAATCATCTATTTCTGCAAATCTCCAAAATGTCTTCGACAATCACTCCAAGGTATTTGAAACTCCCAAAGGACTCCCACCTATTTGTGATCATGATAATGCTATTCTTTTGATTCCAGGAAGTGTTCCTCCAAACATCAGGCCTTATAGATATCCTTATGTCCAAAAGAGAGAAAATAAACGTATGATTGCAGAAATGTTTAAAGGCTACTAGAATTTAACCTAGTCAAAGTTCTTTCTCTTCTCCAATAGTATTTTTGCACAAGAAGGATGGATCATAGTGCATGTGTCTAGATTATAGGGAGCTCAATAAGCTCACTATTAAAGATAAATTTCCCATTCCTCTGATTGATGAATTATTGGATGAATTACATGAAGCAATTTATTTTACTGAGTTGGTTTTTCGTTCAGGATATCATCAAATTAGAATGAAGATTGAAGATATTCTGAAAAAAACATTTCAAACTCATGACGGTCATTATGAATTTTTGGTCATGCCTTTTGGCCTTACCAATGCACCTTCTACATTTCAAGGGCTGATATATTCCATTTTCAAACCCTTCCTTAGAAAATTTGTGCTAGTATTTTTTGATGATATACCAATCTACAATATGTCTTGGAAGGATCATGTTCAACATGTTGAGAGGGTGCTCCAACTATTGCAGGAGAAACAATTTTATGCAAAAACATCCAAATGTTTCTTTGGAGTACAATATGTGGAATATATAGGTCATATTGTATCTCACGAGGGTGTTAAGGTAGACCCTAACAAAATTAAATCCATTAAGGAATGGAAAGTCCCCACAACCATAAATCAGTTGCGAGGATTTCTTGGGTTAATAGGGTATTATCGAAAATTTGTTAAGAATTATGGGAGAATAGCAGCACCTCTAACAACATTATCAAAGAAAGATTCATTTTCATGGACTCTTGAAGCAACTAAGGGCTTTGAACATCTCAAAGAGGCAATGTGCCTAGCACTAGTCATAACTGGACCATATTTCACAAAAACCTTTATTGTACAATTTGATGCCTCAGGAAATGGAGTTGGTGCTATTGTAATGCAAGAGGGAAGACCCATTTCTTTTGAAAGTCATCCAATCAAAGGAAAGTTTTTACAGAAATCTATTTATGAGAAGGAAATGTTAGAAATACTACATGCACTAAAGAAATGGTGACCTTACCTAATGGGAAGACACTTTAAGGTAAAAACTGGTCATGATAGTCTTAAAAATTATTTGGAACAAAGACTATCTTTAGAAGAGCAGAAAAAATGGGTCACAAAGATGTTGGGTTAGGACTTTGAAATAATCCACAAAAAAGGGAAGCTAAATTTTGTTGAAGATGCACTCTCAAGAAATAATGAAGAGGTGGAAGCATTGCTTTGTGCGATTTCTATTATCCAACCGGATTGGATAACCGAAGCAAGGGATGAATGGAAGAAAGACAATGAAGTGTGGACACTCATTCAAAAGTTTCAGCAACATCCTAGTACATCTGATACATTTAGTTGGAAAAATGAATCTTCCTTATGGTAAAGATATCGCTTATATCCTTCTAAGAGTTCCCAACTAAAACAAAATATTCTTTTGGAATTTCACAGTTCTCCTTTAGGAGGACACTCAGGATTTTTAAAAACTTACCACAGGGTGAAGAAACAATTTTTTTGGGATGGCCTTAATTCTGATATTCAAAAGTTTGTAGTGGATTGTTTGGTTTTCCAGCAAAAACAATTTGAGACACTTAAGACCCCGAGTCTTCTACAACCTTTATCCATTCCAGGTAAACGTTGGGAGGAGATTTAAATGGATTTTATCACAGGTTTAACCAAGTCCAAAGGAAAAAGTGTCATCATGGTGGTAGTTGATAGACTTACCAAGTATGCACACTTTTGTGCATTATCTCATCCATTTAAAGCAAGTACAAATGCTACTACATTTATGGACACGATTCAAAATCTACATGGAAACCCAAAGATTATTGTGAGTGACAAAGATCCCATTTTTATTGGAAATTTTTGGACGGAGTTATTTTCTTGTTTCGATACTCAAATAACTCATAGCTCATCTTATCCGATGATGAAATGGAGATAGTGAATAAATGTTTGGAAGTATATCTTCGTTTTTTTGTATCTGATAAACACACAAAATGGGTCAAGTGGTTACCTCTTGCTGAATGGTGGTATAACACTTCCTTCCATACTGTAGCAAAAATGACCACATTTATGGCACTTTATGGATATCATCCATCGTCCATCACATCATATTTAAGAGAAAATTCTAAGGTTCAGGCGGTGGAATATCACATCGAGCATCAACAAGAGCTTCTCCTGCTCTTAAAGGATAACCTAAATTTGACACAAAATCGAATGAAACAACAGGCATATCAACATCGCAGCGATAGATGTTTTGATGTAGGAGACTGGGTATTTTTACGACTACAACCATACAAACAAATGTCCCTCAAGAAGCCTAAGAAGGATAATAAATTATTGCAAATGTACTATGGTCCTTACGAGGTGTTGCAAAATATTGGTACTATGGCATACAAATTGGAGCTTCATTCTTCTTCACGAGTGCATTCATTTTTCCATGTTTCATGCTTAAAGAATGTTATAGGTGAAAATTTTCTTGTTCAAAGAATATGGCCAAAACTTGATAAGGAAGGAAAAATCATATTGGAACCTAAAGCAGTCACGGAAACAAGAACTTGACAACTATGAAATCGATCAATTTCAGAGTATCTCATCAAGTGGAATAACTTACCCACTAGAGATTATACATGGGAGGAAGAGAATTTTATGAAAATTAACCCAGAGCTACTCAAGCATTGAGGACAACACTTTTTTTAAGGAGAGGGGCATGTGAGGTCCCTATATTACTATTTTAGTCCCTTATTGTTATTATTTTAGCCCCCTTAATGTTATTATTGTACCCCAGTAGCCCTAATATTGTTATTATTGTGCCCTTACATTATTATTGTTAGGTCGGCTGATGCATGAGCATCAAGGCCAATTTTCATTTTTAAATATGTAATAAAGGGGGGTGTGAAATTTTAATGGGTTTATTAATTAATTTGTTATTTTCAAATAAAATAGGATATAAATTATAAAACTGAGGATTTTGTAAATATTCTTTTATTAATTAAAAGGATATGAGAGAAAATAGAATTAGGTAGCAAAATTAGGGAGTAGGAATTCTATGTACGGGACTTTGTTGAGACCACACCTAAAATGAATTTAAATTAGATTTAGTTGAGGATTAGGTGGAGAGATTTTTGGAGTGAATTAAATTCATTATTTATGTATAAATATGAGTGGTTTTTGTGAGGAGAACACACTTGAGAGTTGAAGAGCTGGGATAGTTGAGAGTGGAGTGAGTGAGGAGCAGTCTAAAGGGCAAAGAGCCAAGAGGCTGCCCAATGTAAAATCTAGCCACAGAATTTTAATATAGTTTAGGGAGTTGATTTGTATGACTCCTTTTCACCTTCACGTTCTATTGAGTTGGATGTTTTCCAATATTTTATTGGAGAAACTTTGAGTATTTTTCAGAGTTCTTGAAGAAGTTGTGTTCTTATATGCGAGATCTGCTTTCTAGCAGAATTCCTGCATCATTTTTGGTATCAGAGCAGGAAAGGATATTTGTTTTGAATATATGGATAGATTGTGTGAGAGAATCTAAAGTATGTATTTAATTGCAGAGAGGGGCAGAAAACGCTTATAAGCCCATGCAATATTACGTTCATCCATATATTTATGAATATAATTCGATTTTCAATATGTTTTGTATGAGTGGCTGACATATTGTAGGTGATAGGCGCATAGACAAACTGACAGTTGCGTTTGAGAGAACGGTAATAGTCACATTAATATTAATGCATGGTCCTGACGCTGCGTTAATAAGACCGTGTTTGAAAAAAGGACGATGGTTGAAGCTGCGTGGTCTCTGGAGATTAATATTAATGCATGGTCCTAAAGCTGCATTTGAGAGGACGGTAATAGTCTTCGATTGTTGAATTATGTGGATCTGAAATGTATGTAGGAGAAAACAAAACTCTGCGTAGGCTTGAAATTCCCTCAAGAGAAGAATTCGGCGTGAGCTTGGTTCGTGTGATGAAGAACTGCAACTACGTTTCATTGTAATGACCTGTGTTGAAGCAGTGGAACAATCTGCTGAAGCTGCGATTGAAGATTATGTTGTGTGGGTACTGGAGTGTACGCAGGGGCAAATTCGGTGTCTAATATTTTCTTAAAAGTGCGTGTTTCATATGAAAGCCTCGTACCTACAGGTAAACCTTGCGCAAAGTTTGTGACCGATATTGTTTAATTGTAAGATGAGTGAGTCTTTGTGAGAAATCGATATGAACATTTGGGTGTTTTCTGTGATGGTCGGTTATATGTAACACTGAAATTATGAGTATTTCCATCGATATTTCATGATGTAAGCATGAAATTATGAGTGTTGCCATCGATATTTCATAATTATGATTATTGCCATCGATATTTCATAAATTATATGTAGCTTCTCTCTTAAAATAAAGTTCAAGATGCATACCAAGGAGCCCAGGTGGGAATCTCAAAGACAGGAGGACGAGTTGCTGGTGCAATGAAATTGGAAGGCGCAGTAACCTGTAGATTTTTTTTGTTCATGAATTGTCTTGTAGAGTAAAATCGCTACAGAATGGGGATGTGATGGCATTTTCAGTAGTGGAAAGGTACGGACGCAGAGCCAATTTGATATTTGTGTGAATTGAAAAATATGGATTTAATTGCAGTCGAACGTGGTTAATTACAGCTTCTAGTTTTGAATTGGGGAAGAAATCTATTTAGAAACACTGTGAGTTGGACCAAGACTGTCAAGTGCAATTCGAATTCCAAGCTCAACATAACCTAAAGCTGATTTATCAGAATAAGCCATACTTGACAAAGGCGGTTTGATTTTGGTTTGAATCGAATTAGAGGTATGTAATGTTGGCTTCGATTTCTGGTAAAAAAAATATGTAATTTTGATATGAATTGCCATTTCCATGAGCTGGTAAGTTATACAGTGAAAGGCGCATATATAATTAAAACCTGTGGTAATTTTTTAATATATGGTCGATGTGAGGAAGCGTGGCGCATCCAACTTGAGTTTTTATGATCTCCAAATGTGGATTAAGCACATTGAGGTGAGGACGAAGTCCAAATCCTTGGTTGATTGAAGTTGCAGCTAGAACACAAAAGAGTTTAAATAGTGCAATGGTGGTTTGACTGATGAACAACATTTAAGGAGTGATGAAAACTTGCGAGGACTCCTTGATGAAGGCGCATGGAACCTTGAACAGATTGAAGGTGAAAATCTAACGGTATTTGCATATTGAAAGCTACTGGTATGTTGAGCGTTGTTTTCTTTGGTGATAAGGTATGATAGCTGTGGGCCTAAACGAATATAATATTTGCAAAGATCATTATCATATTTAATTGTCACAAGGTCTAACAGTGGAATTAAGTGAGTTGCTCTGAAAACCAAGTTTGTAACTTGGGTCAAATAAACTTTAAAGTTGGTGAGTGCTATATTGGGCTTATATGAAGTTTTAATAAGCGTTAATAGAACTCCCATGAGGGTGAGAGCTGAGGTCCATTATTTTGGGCTTAATTGGCCTTTTCAATAGTTTATTTAAAATCATAAGATGGGTATTTCAATGATTTTATAATCATTGTTAAGTAATGAAGCTTCAGCATGAGATTTTAAATTTTTGGGCTGATTGTTTGGGTTAAAAGATAGCTTCCGCATGTTAAATTGAGATTTCCTAGATTGTGAAAATTGAGGTACATTCTTATTTGGAAAATTGAAGAGAGTGTGTGTTGTGGGTTTGGCTGGTTTGCCAGATTTCAAATTTTATTGGGGCATTAAATTGAAATGCATTTTTATATGCATCTGAGAGTGTGAATGTGGGTTTGCAACCCTTTGGGTTACTATCAAATAACAAATGCATGCTAAGGTGTTGTTTGCAGAAAATTGTAGCAAGAGGTTGCCAGGGATTGGTCCCAAGACAAAGAGAAGCCAAGCGCAACAAGAGAAGTTGCATTTTGGTGAATGAAAAGTGCGAAGGATTGCAGAGAAGTGGCTTAAATGAAGTCCACACGTGAACAGATGCAGTTCAAAAAGGAGGGGAAGATGACTGTTGATAGTCATTTTCGGAGATCTGATGAAGAGTATGAGCGGGAGAAGGCCGAGATAACAATTCACCTTGAATTTTTAATGAAGTTGTTGCAGGAAAATATGAGAAACTAGACACATGGTTGGACCATGAGAAGGAAGTTTAAGTGGCAGAAGCTACATGCAAGAAGGGAAAAGCAGGTAAACATACAGTTGATGGAGGAGCTGAGGGAGCTCGAGCAGATGTTGAGTTGTGAAGAACTCAGAGAGGCTGAGTTAAAAATGGAGGTTTCCATTTGTGGCCCGGAACATGGCGAGATTATGGGTGATGAGATCAGTGAGGAGGATCTCATGAACTATCGGGATAGTTCAGAAGCATCTGAAGAGGTGATGGCGAGAGAAACAGATGAGGCTATGAAGCCTTGCAATTTTCTCACGGTTTATGTATGTTTGCAGGATGTGCGAAAGACGGTGAACAGTCTTATGGAACTGTCACGAAGGAAAATGAAGTTCTTGAGGTAAAGTCTGGTAGAGAATGCCTTTCAGAGAAGGAATGTGGTGATTGGTTACAACAAGAAGAAATCAGAAATGACTTCTTGTTTGGGATAAGACAGCAAGTCGGAACTGTTATGAAGTAGGAACAAAGTGGAAATGCTGAAGGAAAATTGCAAGGAGGTAAACAATTGTATTTATTTAATGAGATTTTTGACAAAATTTTACAATGTAATGATGTTGAAACCAGAAAAATTCAAGAAGATTGCCAGAGGGAGAATAGAAGCAGTGATGAGACAGAAGGGAAATCTACAGAAGAACTGAATCAAATGAACGATTCAGAACAACAAAGGGAGATGTCGACTGAAACATTCAGTGAGATCACAAGGTCTTATGTTTTTAAGACTAATTATTTGTGTGTGATGACCGGTATATCATAGGGTGTTGAACAAACTTTGAAGTTTGTTAAGGAAGAAGACTTGAATGAAATTTGTTCAGAATAATGCTGAGATATCAAGATCTCAGACAGAGGAGTCTTATGGAAATATTCAACAGAATATTGAAGCGGGGGAAGAAGGACCATCTCATGATTGGTCAATAGCAAGTGAACGTATGGAAAATTGTGTAAAATTTCTGAGTTCTACTCCAGTTGAGATTGTTCAGTTATATCAGAAGTTAGATCTTCAAAGGAGAGAGTTGGAGAAGGAGAGGACCTATTTTCAAGGAAAGTTACTAAAAGACACAGAACAGGGAAACATTTTTCAAACAGATGATATGGAGGAGGGACTAACTTATAGTCTCACAGAGGATTTAAATCAACATACTGATGTGCTGATGGACAAGGGAATTTCAGAGCATCATACTGAAATGTTTCCAGCAGCAGCAGGGGCACTGAATCCTTATGTTTTTTATTCTAACAATTGTTTTGTGAGTACATGTTTTATTGCAGATGCTGGAGAAAATATATTAGACAAATAAATTGAACTGATGAGGCGGATGATGATGAAAGTATCCCAGAAGAGGCCAGCAGCGGTAAAACAAAGAAAAAGCAGCAAAGGAAAGACAACAGAAGATTGTGAAAGCATAGTCAGTGGGGCAATACAACATAAACTGTGGAAACCTGGAGAATAACAACAGATAGAAGTGACAACAAGTGGGAAGTTGCAGCACAAGATATGAGATCCAGGCATACAGAGATCCGAACACATGATCGGGCGATCATGATTAATTTCAACCTTGGGAGTCTGATGCAGGAGCATCAAGGCCAATTTTCATTTTTAAATATGTAATAAATGGGGGTGTGACATTTTAATGGGTTTATTAACTAATTTGTTATTTTTAAATAAAATAGGAGATAAATTATAAAAGTGACGATTTTGCAAATATTCTTTTATTAATTAAAAGGATATGAGAGAAAATAGAATTAGGTAGCAAAATTACGGAGTAGGAATTCTATGTACGGGACTTTGTTGAGTCCACACCTAAAATGAATTTAAATTAGATTTCATTGAGGATTAGGTGGAGAGATTTTTGGAGTGAATTAAATTCATCATTTATGTATAAATATGAGTGGTTTTTTTTAGGAGAACACACTTGAGAGTGGAAGAGCTGGGATATTTGAGAGTGGAGTGAGTGAGGAGCGGTTTAAAGGGCAAAGAGCCAAGAGGCCGCCCAATGTAAAATCTGGCCACAAAATTTTTATATAGTTTAGGGAGTTGATTTGTATGGCTCTTTTTCACCTTCATGTTTTATTGAGTTGGATGTTTTCCAGGATTTTATTGTAGAAACTTTGAGTATTTTTCAGAGTTCTTGAAGCAGTTGTGTTCTTATATGCAGGATCTGCTTTCTAGCAGAATTCCTGCATCATCGGCTAGGATTATATTGTTGCCTCGCGGACTCCTATATATAGAAGGAGGTTTTGGTCATTTGTAGCATCCAAGAATTGTTCATTTATGTAATTTATTTGAGGTTTCCCCCTCGAAGTGGCTAATTTCTAAGGCGTTGATCTCTCTTTTCTTCTATTTTTGGAGTTGGTTTCATAACAGATATTTGGAGTAAGATTATTTGAGATCCTCCAATATGAGAATTTCGATATATGACATGCCATATTAAGGGCTAATCATTTATTAAAGTATTCAATTCAAAAATCAAGTGACTGATTTAACTTTTCTTTTAAAATAAATAAACCTTTAATAATTTAATTAATTGTCGGAGTATCTGATCAGACAATAATTTTGTCATAACTTTCTCATAAAGAAAGTTATGAAATATAATTATCTGATATGATTCCTCTGAGAATTTACTAAGACTTATCAGGATTTCAATGAATAGAAGAAAAATTAAATAATCCTCAAAATTAGATGAAATCATAAATACTTCCCTAAACATGTTGCAGATTTGAAAAGATCTCACTTCTTGCTTATCTTAAGCCTTCAAAATCAAGTTGATGAAGACCTGTAAACAAAAAAAACAAAGATAATAAATAACCTTTGAAAATTAAAACTAATCCATAAATTATGGTGAACTTGAAACATATACCTAGAAGAATTTTGATCGTAATGTTACCTCATGAATCTTCAAGTTCTCCCAAATTTTCTCAAAATTTTCATGTGTTCAAAAGCACCTATTTATTTAATCTAAATTGGTAAGTAATGATAATTTTCAATTTCATCCATTTCAAATTTACATTAAAGGGAAAAAGTGGTGAAAATGAGATCTTTTTTTGAAATACTTAAGAGTAAAAAATTTCCAAGTTGTAGTGAGTCCTTGGAATTTCTTCCTGTATGATCAATTTCCTGAATTTTGAAAAACAAGACAATTAAAGATTTGAAAAATATTTATGATATGATAATTCAAGAGCTTCTAAAATGCTTTAAGATGTTTTTCTATAATTTAAATGGGATGACCAAAATAAATCGAATTAATTACTTGCTTTATTGAGAATCAGAAATAATGAAATAAATGAAAATAAAAAAGAAAATTAATCTATTCTACCTATTTCTAACTTAATGAAGGAAACATGACTAGGGATAGTCATACTTCCAATGTAACCATGTAAGAATTTTAATTCTTGCATGTATGTACATGTCAAACATTAGTAACATAAATAAAAATACAATTAAACTAAGAAAACTAAATCTAAAAGAAATATGTACATTTATTATTAGCAACTTATTTATAATCACCTTCTCTTGAAATGCCCTTTTCAACTAAATTTCAATGGATCATAGAAATCTGGATGAATTTCCATTATTTATTGGGAGAGGTTCAAAAGAGGGGATGAGATACTCGATTGTGAATAACAAATTTTATATACAATGGCCTACAAGATTTTCTTAGTGTTTATATCCAAGTGTTAAATTATTAACGATCTTCTGTGAAGGAAAATTTTCCAAATGTGTTTCAAATGGATCAATGACAACTAGATGGAAGTGCGATAGATCCAACAGAAGATTATTAATTGAATTATATTGTTGGTCATATTGTGAAAACACACTCTCTTGTTGGCACTGCTTTCGAGAAGAAATAAGTAATTGATAATAAATAAACATCAATTGAAATTGGAAGTTTAATAGTCCTTGATGTTCACAATTATAATGGGAACCTTGATTTTTCCATTCAGATAATGCATTTATTGAGTGTCCAATATTGAGCGGCTCAATATGCCAGCACAAGGTATCTAAAAATCTAAGACTAAAAACAGAAAATAATTTTGAAGTTAAGAATAAATGATGAAATAATAACATAATTGAATCAGAGTTTACACTAGTGTTACAATTATTGTTAGAACACAATTAGGACTCACTTAAAGAAATTTCCTCTTCACAATAATTGCGCAAATGATCCAATAAGAATGATTCATGATACCAACTTGTAAATTTGACAGAGGGTTATGACTATGAATGGGAATGAGATCTTGATCATCATCTAAATCATAGATTGGAATGGTTTCTAGAATTATGAAATCATGAATATGACTGATTGTTTGAAAATGAGAAATGTTTGAAACTATTTCTGAATCAGATTGTTCTTGATTTTCACACGTGATTATACTTTGATCATGAGGATTCAATTGTAAATGAGATAAATCAATATCGTCAATGTCAATGTAGTTATCATAAATGACCTCAAGACATTCTTTAGAATTGCTTTCGATCTCACCTAATGTATTAAAACAAGAAGGAACATTGAGCTCATGTTCATTAATGCCAGAAGAATGATGGACAATTAATTCTCTATCTTGATCAAAACTAATTGGAAATTAATTTAGATCATCCTCTCTATTTTTTGGAATAAATTTAACATGATGAGATGATAAATTTCTATTAGAAAAATTATCAAGATAAAGAGAAAAATATGAATCTAAAACAATGCATTTGAAAATATCTCTATTTGACAACTCTTGTGAACTTTCTTCGCACCAAATTTTGTATTGAAGATCATTTACTTGGCTAATTGTGCTTTCTTGAAGAACTTTTCTTTGTTTTCCTAAAGTTGGAATTTTCTCATCATAAAAGAATTCAAAAATTTGTACAACATATTGCGTATAAATGGAAACTTTAATCATTGTGTGTACTTGTCAATTTATGCTTCGATTTTCTTATTCTAATTCACACTAATTTTCAGATTTCAAAGAGGTATATTCTTCAAGAGTGTTGAAAGTATCTTCTTGCAATTGAATAGTGAAATTTTCTAAAAGTTTTGATTGAGATTCATTGACATGTGAAGGTGCACCTTGATATTTCACAATATTGTAGGAAGTGTGCACTAATTGAAGGAATTTATCATACAAAATAGAGGCCACTTAATCATCATTTATTTGCACCTCGATATTGGAATTCTCAATTATGCTAATGAAATTGGAAGGAGATTGAGAAAAGATTGAAATAATTTCACATGGATTAAGAATGGAAGGAAGAGAGAAAAAATGTTCAAACCAACCTAATAATGTAGAAATTAGACAAAATGCATGTATATCATGGATTCAATCCGATCTAACAATGTGCTAAATCTAGATACTGAATCACTTCTATAAATCAATTGCGGAATTAAAAACATAATTGCTAATTATATAAAGAAAAAAGAATCAATCAAACCATCACATAGATAATGTCTCGGGGAAAGCTTGCTACTCAAAACCCCACTATCTTCTATTGTATATTTAGCATGGATACATGAAAAAATTACATACAACTCTTCTCACAAGAGCGCTCTTGTACACAGCTAACTATCTCACACTGTCCTGGACCAAACTGACTAATACTTAGCCAATTTTTTCCCTCCTGGCAGCCTGCCTTGCTTGCGCAATCCCTGATGAATCCCTATTATTTAGGAATTTTAGCCATCCTTGACTGCACAAGGATCATGAGAAATCCAAATGGTGTTTTTTTGCATGGGTGCAACCCAATAATCCTACAACTGATATTCAACTTCCCTCTCACCTAGATCTCAACTAGGTCTCCACTAGAACTAGCATGCATGCAGCTAATAATAGTAAATCCTCAGTTGCATGTGAGATCACTAATTGTGAATTAAATAATATTTAATTCACTTGATCTCTCACTAGTGTCTCTAAGAGTTACAACTATCACAATTGAGTTTAACTAACTTAACTAAGTTAAATAGATTACAACTTGCATTAAATAATGCACCACTTCACTTCGAACTCTGTTACAACTAGAATCACTTTGCATGCCTCACCAACTACCCTCAACTGGAAATTCATGAGCTAACTGATTTTATCAAACTCAATTAACTATTGCAAGTTATTTTGAGATTAGATTACATTTTATTGTCCATCTTAATTAATGGATAACTAAAATAGACATGCACTAAAGTTAACCCACACTAGTGTAGGTGCTGCTAAGACCTGTGGTCCAACACAAGTGTAGGTGCTGCTTGGACGTCCTAGTCCCGCACTACTATAGGTGTTTAAATTGCTTGTTGAACTTCAAAATTCCCTCTCAACAAGAAATGGATTATCCTTCACCACTATCCTGCCTCTATGGTATTCGACTTTTCTCCCTATGAGCGCCTTCGTTAGAATATGGTGTTGGGTAAAACCTACAGTCCTTGTTCACTCTTATTTTTCAATCTCAAGCTGTGTGTAAAACACCTTCCAATTCATTGCCCAAGCAAATCCACCATCTGGGAAATCTCACACTGTTCCAATTTCTAGGTTGGAAATTTTAAATAAATAATCTGAGGGCTTTTAATATCTCAAATCTCTGAGATTTTAGATATTAATTTCAATTTTCTCTTATGTATGTAAAAACCTTGTGTCTTAAATGCACGTTCTTGGCATTATCATTCAAATGTTCGACCCTTATAAATTATAACCCCCAATATCCAAAGTTCATATGCGGAGCTTCTTCCCTCAATGGTTTAAACCCATATAATGGAATTCTCACACTACCATTTAATATATCATTAACATAACTTTCGGCCCCATTTATATGCAATCCACATGATAGCAAACATTACTCTACAATAGACATTTTCTCGCACTTACATTTAAAGGGCTTGGGTTAATGCTCTTATCGAATTAACATTCAAGCAGTTCAACTAAACCTATATCAGACCTTAATCTTTAATCTTCATACGAGGAGGTTCTTCTACATACTATACTTAGACCTTGGTCAATTAAATATCACGGTATTGCGCTCGCTTCTCATATGGTTGGCCAAATAATGCTAAAGCTTCCGACGTGAAACCATTAAACAATGCCTTATCAACCCTTAGTAGGGTTATTCGACCCTACGATAATAACTTTCCTCGGGCCCACCTTCTAGGTTCAAACTTTATACATTAAATAAGCCTTAATAATGTAATATCAATGACCATACCTTTGTTAAATCCACGCACCCATCCAACGGCTGCGACGACGTTGGATCGATTTGGATGATCCGATGAATGAAACCCAATATCGCATTTTATTTGCTCTCTAACTTTAATGCACCCAAATCACATGATAAAAATGGTTTTGCCAAACCGCCTGAGGCCATGCGTCGATCAATGGACAATATCGCGTTTTTAATTTTGATACCACTAACAGCCTTCCAACAACATGAATACCACAGTTCTGGTACTCCGGTTTCACTGTTCCCACAAGGTTCCATTTCTCCTTGCTCGAGGTTCCATCAGCACTTCAACAACATGTTATAAAGGATTCACCTCCACCTTCGTTATCTATGAATTTCGCTCCTTTTGTATCACTTCTATGCTCTCAATACATACCAACCATTACATCGAATACTATATATTAGTGATAAATACTCACACATCAAATCACTGGGAATTCATAAGAACCGAGCCTCCTTCATATAGTAGGCGCATAAATACAATTAATTGTCACACTCTCTCTGAAATATACCAAACCCTCAAGTGTTGTAATTAACATAAATTTTCCCCAACATATTTAGGATCACGCTATAGCCCAATTACAGAGTTTTGTTACTTATAATTTCCATTCAACCTTAACCACGATATCGATATTATTAACACCGACCCTTCCACTAAATGCAGAGCCTTAATTTAGAGCTCTATGACAGAGTTCCATCCAGATAGTTAATCACAGGGAGTCAACTATTCCCATACAAAAATTGATTCGACCAATGCGCATGTAAAACTATATAGATTCATTCATATATAAAATCTCCAATTTTCTTACAAAGCTTTGGCCAGATCTTCAAAGTAAATGGCCTTCTATTCTCCTATTTTCCCTCTCTGGCTTTCTAACACTATGTAGCTTGGTGCAGGTCTCCCTAACTCTGCCACAGA
This sequence comes from Pinus albicaulis, assembly GCA_034641835.2. Taxonomy (NCBI): domain Eukaryota; kingdom Viridiplantae; phylum Streptophyta; class Pinopsida; order Pinales; family Pinaceae; genus Pinus; species Pinus albicaulis. The sequence continues at coordinate 1,322,681,634 of CM076579.1, read as the reverse complement.
GGTTTATTTTTTTATACATATTGGGAATCAATCGATTCGGCTTCCTAAAATCATTCAATAGACTCTTCAACTCCTAATTTTAGCCTAACCCTCTGATGTACTGAAACGGACTATCTCTTCTTATGCCCACTAATCATTCAGGCAGTTACATTTTCTCTACAATTAACTAAAAATACCTCAAATATGAATAAATTCATTGGGAAACAAAAACATGAGACCCCCCTTATGTTTATTTATGTACAAATATTGTCTTGAGCCTAATGCCCCTACATCAGGCTCCCCAAGTTAAATTAATTCATGATCTCCTGATCATGTGTTCCCATCTTTGTCTACCTGGATCCCACACTTTGTTATGCAACTTGTCATCTATTGCAGTGTTCTTATTTTGCATTCCTCTAAGCTTCCATATCTTGGTTTGAATATTTGCACTTGCTATGCCCTCACAGTCTATGATTGTCTTCTTCTTTCTGCTGTTGTTTCTCTGCTTCCTTGTTGCTGTCCTTTTCTGAGACATCTTCTGCATCAGTTTTCTTATCAATGCTATTTCTCTGTCTAATATTTCCTCTAACTGCTGGAATATTACTTCTGTTTTCTGCATTCTTATTTCTTCAATTCTTACTACTGCCCTAGCTCTAACTGCCACCCAATCATCCATACCCTCTTACTTTCTGCAACAATAAAACTCTTTCTAGTTGTCATCTATGACAATTTTCCCACTCTCTGGCTACAGAAATTCTTCAGACTGGTATTTAAATTGCTAATCATCATCTTCATCTCTTATATTCTTCTAGACTAAAAATTCCTTATTCCTTCCACCAGAATATGCAATTAGGAAACAAACATCAAAAGTACAAACTTCTTGTGTCTCTTTCTCCTCTTCAGGAAACACTTCAATTTGTTGCTCCAGCATTTCTTCTAGCAACACTCCAAGCTGTTGTTATGTCATTTCACCCTCTTTTCTAAAATTTTTCAGTAAACATTTCAGCCACTTATCATGTGCTTGCCTCTCATTTTCAGCATGCTGTAATCTAAAATCAGCATGTTCTTCTTCTTTTTCCTGGGAAATCCTCATCAATTTCCTTCCCTCTTCTTGAATTACTTCAAGCTCTTCCAACTTTTCATTTTCATCTTTTGTCAAAGTGAAACTTTGATTCTCCACTACTGTAGAAACCCCAAAATTCTGCCATCTGGCCTTCTCTTGGCTATTCGAATAAGCCAATTCTTCTATGCAACCAACAGCAACAATTTTCTGCATATGAGACATGACTGTCTCATCTTCATTCTTCAGCTGCTCATCTTCATTCTGCAATCCCCAATTCAGAAATTGAGGTTTCCTCTCTTGCACAGGATCTTGCTGATCCAAAATATTCTCCAGTAGCTCAAATTCTCCATTCCATGGTTTAAAATCTTCCACATAATTCTTCTCCTCTTTCAATTGACTGCCCAATGTTGTCAATTTATATTCAGCATCAACAGGATCTGCCTTCACCAAACATTTGTTAAAACCAAACTCACAAGGCCTCAGTGCCTTTCTCTGCTCTGCCATCATCTCAGTATGTTGTCCTACAATTCTCTTCTTCTCCATCAGCACAGCAGTATGATGATTCCAATTCTTCAAACAATCCTTGAGACAATCAGTTAGTCTCTCCTCTGCACCATCCTCTGCAAGGATGTCTCTCTGCTCTAGTTCATAAAAATGAACTTTCTCATCTTTAATCACCTCTACCTTTACCATCTGAACACCTTTTCTCTGTGGTTCTGTCCTCTACTCTAGGACACTTAATTCATGCCACAATATTGCCATCTCATATGAGAAAAAATATTCACAATATTCATCATCTTCTGTTGTCACTATCTCCCTAGCCTTTGTCAGAATAGAATTCTGATTTCCCATCTCTGCAAAAAATTCAGTCATCTATCCATCACTCTTCATTTGGCCATTTAAAAAAAGCAATTTTTCATTATCAGCATTAATGACAAATTCATCATCATCAAACACAACTCCATTAAAACAATCTCTTTCATTATCAAAATTATCATCTTCGGACTTAGTTGTCTTGTCCTCATCGAAGCAATCCCTTTTATAAAACAAGAAATTAATGAATTCCTTCTACTATAATAATTCAATCTACTCTTCATCAGAAAGATACTCATCATACTTTACTTGGCAAAAATTAGCTTCATTCATCACAGTTCCATCATATGAACTGTCTTCATCAACACCTGCGCTCATACACAACTTGTCAGTTTTAAAAACATAAGACCTCATGGTCTCATTTGATGAATCAATAATCAACTCTTCTTGTTGTCCCAAGTCTTCCACATGCTTCAAAGATTCTTCAATGGTGTCTTTTTCAATTTCTTCAAGTTTTCCTACTCCCAGCTTCTAGCCATCATCATAAGATAAATCTCCTCTACTTCCAATATGTTGGAAAGAAAAAGGTTTCTCCAACTGTGTATGGACATCTTCAAGGCATCTAGCTCTTCCATTTTCCTTCTGAGTGACAACATCAGCAGTTTGTTCATCTCCACATGGCTTTCCTGCAAACATACAAAATATGTTATATGTAAGGTTCTTGGACCCCTTGGGCCCACTTGAAGCTTCAATCTTCAAGTCCTTCTCCAGATACTCAATTATCTTGAGTATTTCCTCTTTCTTCTGAGCATTTATCATTTTCTCTTTCTTCCTTTGTGGCCTCTGCCACTTTACCTTCTTGTTCATGAGCCACCCAACTCTCTGGTTTTCCTCTATCATCCTCTCCAGTTCATAAATCTGCTTACTGATCTCAGCTATCTCTTTCCAATATTCTTCATCAGTGAGTTTCTTCCTCATGCCATTTTCCTTGGCATCTTCCCTCACTCTTCTGTTGTGGCGTCTCTCAAAACCTCTGCAATATCTATCGTGGCTTTCAATAGCCATCCTCTCTTCCAGGAGCTCCTTACTCACAAGCTGCACTAAGCCTCTTCAACAACAAGCTCTCTTGCTGCAACTTACCTCACCAATCCCTTCCTCTAGATCCAGCTTTTGGCAAGTACTGGTCCCCCTCTGCTAGAACCTTCTCAACACTCTCTTCCACTCTCTAGGCTTCACTCTACAACTTCTCTCAAGAACACCTCTATTCTTTCCTCATCCAACCTTAGTTGGGAATCTTCCAAGTTCTTCCACACTCTTTCTTCACTCAGAATCCCTTGTTGGACTCTTCTGTCACTGCTATCAAAGTTGTGATCTACTCTTGCTGAGATTCCTTCCTCAATTGCTTGCTCTTTGCATTTTTCAAAGAATACCTTCAAACTAGAGTGCAAATAAGGCTCCTCAACTCACCTCTCAAGATTCCTGAATGATCTTGCTTATTATTTCACCTACACTGCATCTCTATCTGCTGCAATCTTCAAGACACTCTGTCTTCAACTCCAGATTCTACACATCTAGAGACTTTCACTGCATAGTCAATCAAATCTGCAATTTCTCTGTTAAACAGATTAAAAACCCAACTTTTCTTTCCTATTCAGTACATGTGCATTTCAAAATAAACTTTCAAACAGCTAATGCAATTCAAGCTCTGATACTACTATGGTGTCGGGTAAAACCCACAGTCCCTGTTCACTCTTATTTTTCAATCTCAAGCTGTGTGTAAAACGCCTTCCAATTCATTGCCCAAGCAAATCCACCATCTGGGAAATCTCACACCGTTCCAATTTCTGGGTTGGCAATTATAAATAAATAATCTAAGGGCTTTTAATATCTCAAACCTCTGAGATTTGAGATATTAATTTCAAGTTTGTCTTATGTATGTAAAAACCTTGTGTCTTAAATGCTCGTTCTTGGCATTATCATTCAAATGTTCGACCGTTATAAATTATAACCCCCAATTTCCAAGGTTCATATGCGGAGCTTCTTCCCTCAATGGTTTAAACCCATACAATGGAATTATCACACTACCATTTAATATTTCATTAACATAACTTTCAGCCCCATTTATATGCAATCCACACGATAGAAAATATTACTCTGCAATATACCTTTGCTCGCACTTACATTTAAAGGGCTTGGGTTAACACTCTTGTCGAATTAACATTCAGACTTTTCAACTAAACCTATATCAGACCTTAATCTTTAATCTTCATACGAGGAGGTTCTTATCCATACTCTACTTAGACCTTGGTCAATTAAATATCACGGTATTGTGCTTGCTTCTCATATGGTTGGCCAAATAACGCTAAAGCTTCTAACATGAAACCATTAAACAATGCCTTATCAACCCTTAGTAGGGTTATTTGACCCTGCGTTAATAACTTTCCTCGGGCCCACCTTCCAAGTTCCAACTTTATATATTAAATAAACCTTAATAATGTAATATCAATGGCCATACCTTTGTTAAATCCACACGCCCATCCAAATGTTGCGACGACATCGGATCGATTTGGATGATCCGACGAATAAAACCCAATATCACATTTTATTTTCTCTCGAACTTTAACATGCCCAAATCGCGCGATAAAAATGGTTTTTCCAAACTTCTTGAGGACACGCGTTGATTAATGGACAATATCATGTTTTTTATTTCGATACCACTAATCGCCTTCCAACGACATGAATACCACGGTTCTGGTACTCTGGTTTCACTATTCCTGGAAGGTTCCGTTTCTCCTTGCTCGAGGTTCCTTCAGCACTTCAACAACATGTTATAAAGGATTCACCTTCGCCTTCGTTATCTATGAATTTTTCTCCTTTTGTATCACTTCTATGCTCTTGATACATACCAACCATTACATCCAATACTGTATATCACTGATAAATACTCACACATCAAATCACTAGGAATTCATAAGAATCGAGCCTCCTTCATACAACAGGTGCATAAATACAATTAATTGTCACACTCTCTCTGAAATATACCGAACCCTCAGGTGCTGTAATTAACATAAATTTTCCCCAACATATTTAGGATCACCCTACAGCCCAATTACAAAGTTTTTTTACTTATAATTTCCATTCAACCTTAACCATGATATCGGTATTATTAACACCGACCCTTCCACTAAATGCAAAGCCTTAATTTAGAGCTCTATGGCAGAGTTCCATCCACATATTTAATCACATGGAGTCAACTATTCCCATACATAAATTGATTCGACCATTGCACATGTAAAACTGGAAAGATTCATTCATATATAAAATCTCGAATTTACTTACAAAGCTTTGGCCAGATCTTCAAATTTAATGGCCTTCTATTCTCATATTTGCCCTCTCTGGATTTCTAACACTATGCAACTCGGTGCAGGTCTCCCTGACTTTGCCACAGAGGTTTATTTTTTATACATATTGGAAATCAATCGATTCAGCTTCCTACAATCATTCGACAGACTCTTGAACTCCTAATTTTAGCCTAACCCTCTGATGGACTGAAATAGACTATCTCTTCCTATGCCCACTAATCATTCGAGTAGTGACATTTTCTCTACAATTAACTAAAAATACCTCAAATATGAATAAATTCATAGGGCAAAAAAAACATGAGACCCCCCTTATGTTTATTTACGTAGAAAGATTGTCTTGAGCCTAATGCCCCTGCATCAGAATACATGGATCCTAATATTCCGTGGGAATGTTTTGAAGTAGCATTATTCACCTATGCACACAATATCTGAGATGGTGGTAACAGATATCTATGTTCTTGGACCTATCATGAAACACAAGATTAATTAAGAGTTTAATGCAACTCTGATTATCACAATGTATCATTTTCGGATCCATATGAGCACAAAACAAACCAACTCTTAGGGTCCTATAACAATAGCATTCATAATTTTTGAATTGACTTTGATTAGTCTTGTAATATCTACATACTTTTATTTCTACAAATTGTTTTCCCATATCAAATAAAAAATATAAAAAATGTAAAGAGGGTAAATGTCCTAAAATAAAAATCAAAGGACTTGAAAGAAAAAAAATCAAAAAGAAAATAAAATATGGACCCCAAAAAAAAGAGATAAAAATAAAACACGAAAGTGATGCAAGTACAAATGCCAATACTATTTACTTTTTCTGCAAAAATAAAAGATTGTGTGCAGCTTGTTACAATGCCACGATCCATGAATTTTAAATAGCTTAATCTTAAACTCTCCTTTTTTAAATTTAATTTTATTAGATAGAGAATGAAGATCTAGCCAAATAGTTTAATCTTGGAAGATCAATAGTTAGGTACAGAATAAATGAGCTCAACAGCTTAAACTGAGCCCTTGGAAGAGATAAGGGTAGAATTTGTTAGTTTTTTGTTTTAAAATAAAAATGAAAAAGGGTTTGCAAGCTCAAATGCACCCAAGTAAATGAAAAAAAATATGTTAGGGTAGCATATAGGTAGGAAAAACAAGTTTTTACAAGTCATGGATAAGCAGAAATTGGTCATTCATTCACTAACTTCCTTCAAAAATCATCCCCTTGTAAGAATACTTCATCCGGTCCATTTTTATTATTTCCCATTCATTTTTCCTCTTTTCCCATTATCATTTAGTTTCACTTGCAGAAATCCCATTTTCCTAAGTTTAAAATCCATTATACTTAAGAAAATTAAAACCCTTTAACTAATTCCCCTTCTACCCCAAAAATACCCCAAAAAATCGAAAAAAATACTTATCCTAAGTTTAAATGTAAAAAATATTATATCGGGACCCTCAATAATGAAACTTATCCCTATATTATGTTTTACATTATACTTCATTTATTTTATCTCCCTTATCGCATTTCATTACTAAACATTAATATATGTATTAACCCCTATATTCACCTTTTAAAAGCCCATATTATATTAATTCCTTTTATTTATATCTCCCGCCTATATTTTAGTTTTAAACCTATTATATTTTCCCCATGTGATATAATTTCCCACTCCTCCCATAGGTTAAAAACTATTAATTATAACAGTCCCACTATATAATAACCCCGCCAATGTTTTAATTACATACGCCTGCATTTTATTTGTTAATAAAACAAATACATCCGCCTATCCAAACTATGTATTAAAATTACAATTAAATACATTTTAGAACTCCCACTGCATACATATCCTGGGCCCCACACCTTTTACCCCACATCTTTATTGCAACATCTTTATCGTTCGCTCCCCATTCTCCAGATCCAACAGTGAAGACCCCCCATCACACATTTCATTATGTGATCCATAAAGAAACCCAAAGCTTGCGATAAAAGTTTTTTCTTAGGTTTTCTCTCACCTCCATGCATACTAATTCTATTGGATCGTATCAATTGATCTAATCCCACTTACCGCCTTTTGACCGTGCGAAAACCGCTTGGCGGTTATTCCATCCCCTACACCTAAAACACCTTTCTATTTTAAATTGACTTGTGTTTAATGCATTCACTGTTCACTGAAATTCATTATAAAACACCTAAATGTATTCATTCAAGCCTTTCTGTTACAGTTTCCTGTGCATAAGACCATTCCAGACCGAGATTAGAATGTTTTCGCCTCTTTTTTAGCCCAAAAACAAACAGAAATCACTAAATTCGACTGCTACAATCACTGCAATAGCCATCATATTGCATATAAAAACCAAAAAAATCTTCTGAAGGATTTCCAGCCCCAGAAACCCTTCTTCATAGCAAAATTCCAAATTTCACAGGTATTCTTTGGAGATAAAAGACTCATCCATCATTCTAAAATAGTTTTACAATTCATTGAATAAATTAGGAGCCTGTGTACTTCAAGAAAACCATGTTACCTCATAAATAATTCAATTATACAAACCCTGAGCATTTACTTACAGTTTTTGAAGCCTTGACCTATTCTAGAACAAACTTTGATTGAATTGGACCATTTGCAGACCTGAGAAATCCATATGAGACTTTCAAAACCTTCCTATAGTACTCAGGAGCCCTTCTGCATAAAATTTGATGTTCTAAGATTGTTTTCTCTCAGAAAATTCCATTGTATACCCTACATATCATTTGTTGAGTCTATAAGGTCAGGAAAATTACTCTTTTGATATAGATAATATAGTTTGAGTCAAACTAATCAGAAGTATCCCTTTGAAGGACAAAGATAAAAACCCTGTCATATCTAAAAACCTTATGTAAACTGTTTAAACATATGGAAGTATCTTACAGGCCTAAATCATTGTTTTAAAACTCAAAAGTATTGAAAATTTGATAAATCAAAGCAATCAATGACATCCAAAACAAATTTTGTGATCAAACCTCTACAACCTCCTATTGTAGATGTAGAGCATATTCCTTTTTAAAATGTAGACTTCAAGATCACTGATACTGTTACAAAATTCCACCTTCTTGAGCTCCACTGCTGGAGCCAAGAGAAATATTTAGACCAAGTTGATGAGGTTTTTATTTGGGAATCAAATTTGCCTAAATATGTTGTTTCACATACCCATCAATGCCCAGAATAAATTAGAATATGGCAATCATGCTATTCTCCTTATCAAAGAGCCATTATGAACACTAAAAATGATGTTTTGTTTATCATCATAGCTGAATCTATCAACCAGATCCTTCAGTTACAACCTGAGCCGAATGAAGTTACTTTATCTATTGAAGCCCTCGTTAAGTTCTATTTGGAGCTATATTTTCTCAATAGATTCCAATTTTTTCAAACTTTCATGCCATCCTATATGGAAATTGCTGAGATTAATCCTCCATACTCCTCTTCTAAATTCTCAGAATCAACTAGACACATTGTTTCCATGTTGTCTTTTATCCATTGATATTTCACAGATGAACATGATGATGTAGCAATGCTTGGTTTCTTATGCATTTTTGTACTTAGTCAGCCTCCTGCAGTTATCTTTAACATTTCCCAATATGTTGCTAACAACATCCATGAACAACTAGTCAAATTTACCTCTGAAGGTGTATTTAGGTATTCTTCATTCCTATTCCATATCTTTTTACATTTTCAATATAAAAACAATCTATTATATTCTATTATATTCTAGACTTCCTTGATAAGGAAGGAGTCAAATGAGCTTACCTATTCAGAGTTTGCAGATTCTTTTATCCATCCCTTGGTTAATTTGCTAAATAACAACGTGCAACCCAGGATTAGCAATGAAATCAAGAAAATTTTGCAACTATTTGAGCAAAGCAGGACAAGTGATTGGTATTTATAACAAAATGACACTGAAATTGGAGTCTATGGGTCAAGCCTTATTCCCTACAAATTGCCAAAATACCTCCACATAAGGTTATTTGCTCTAGAGTATATAAGGTAGATTTTAAATTCAAATGTTGTAAATTTCTTGATTACAAAGAAGAAAACACAATTTAAATTGAAGAAATAGGTTTTCCCATTAATTTGTAATAAGAGAGAAGTAGGTCCAGAAGAAGAAAAACAATTGCAAGAGTGTTGGGTACCAGATTTGTATACTTTCCTATCCCATTTTACCCTATCCTTCTATTTCTTTGTGCCATTATTACTCTTAAATGTATCAGGTAAAACCCTTTCCCTTATCGTTTGTGGGATATTTGATTAATGAGGTACTTGTCATGGAGGTTTCAACTTTTTACATATTAACTTCGATATTTCTTCAGATTTGGCTAAAACAGGAGCATTACAGTCATGAGTCGAGGAAAAACCCATCATCTCTAGTGTTTTCCTTATTTACTATTACAACATAAAAAAATTGTTTTTACCAGTGCCATTTCAGGCCTTTTTATGGTTTCCTTCTGGGCAACTAGGTTTTTGTTGTAAGAAGATGTATTTTTGTAACTATGGGGTTGCTGAGGGGAATAAAGGATTCCAGGACATTTGTATAAAGAGGCCTGTGGGATGTGAATCAAGGTTAAGCCCTTTTACATTCAGATATTGTAACAAATCTCTTTTATCATTAATCGAATGCACATCAGCTTGTTGTTTCTTCTATAGTTCGTGAGTTTACTGCAACCCTGATTAGAGAGTTGGGCCCACTCTTCTGATCAGGTGTTGCATATTTCTTTCTTGCATTGTTTTATTATTCAGTGTGATTTTATTACTATTGTTACAGTTTACTTTTCATTACTGTGAATTCCCTTTAAATCTTGCATTTTATTTAATTGTTGTTACAGTGGTTATGGATTTAAACCTGTGATCTATAGCAGGTGATGTGCTTGTATCTGCATATAATTTTTCGTTAGTATTGAAATAACTAACACCCTTGGGTTGATAATTTATGTGGAGAAAGGGTTTAATTCTGCTCATATCTGAACACAAAAATTTTGGCATCGTTGTCGGGGAAGGCTAACAGGTGCAAGAACAAGATCTGCAACAAATCTAAGGGCCAATCTCTCGTCTTAGGGGAACAAATATACTGCCTTCCTCCAAGACTTGAGCATAAGTGCTTTGTGTTTTTCTTTTTTTTCTATAGAATTGAGCTCTCATCTTGGGCAGGGCAGTTATTACCCTACTCCAAGTCCTGAGCATAGCATGATATTTTTCTTTATGCTCTGTTATGTTTTTTTATTAAAATTAACCCCTCGTCTTGGAGAAGGTAGTTTGAAAACCTAGTCTAAGTCCTAGGCATAGTTTCCAGTTTTTGGTTTTTATTTTCTTTTCTTTGGGAAAATTTCTCATCCTAAGGAGGGTATGTGATTTCCCTACTTTAGGTCCTGAACTTCGATTTTCCTTCTTCTCTTTTCATTTTATTGTTTGTTTAAATTTATTCTCTTGTCCTAGGGAGGAAGCTATTTGTCCTGCTCTGCGTCCTGAGCGATTTCTGTTACTTTGATGAACCCTATTCACAATTTTTATGAATAAGGATTTGAATAAGAGGGGTAGAGAAAGACCACCAAAGAATGGGAAGGATATGGGAAGGAAGACATACATTCAGGAAATTATTAAAAAAACTAGATCTGAGGCATCATCTCGTGCTACTGTTAGGGTTAGGGCTCAGACGAAGTCAGAACGACAGTCTGTGGAGCAACCAGTGCCATCCACAGTACTAGAAGGCGTTATTTCTATGGCGGAAGATTTAATAAACAGGGTATCAGTGGAGGATATATCCTTATCAGCAGCAGAAGGGGAAGAAGTGGCAAGTAGGGAATCAGAAGAACTAAGCAAATCTAACTAGGAAGAAAAACCTCTAAAAGGGTTTTCATCCCCACGAGACCAAGGTAGCGCTGTAAAAATTCCTGTAGTTGAATCAAACAATTCTTATTTGGTGAAAAAAATATTGAAATATTTTCAGTCACCAAAGGACCAGCGGAGCGTGGTGCAACCTTCTACCACTGAATCACACCGAATACCAGCTGCAGGACTAGTCAAAATTCAAAGTGAGTATTGGAGGGTATTTATGGCACCTATAAGTTCCTGTATTGATTTTACCATTAGAAATGTTACAGGTGATGCACTAATGAGACCCATCCCTTTAACAACCTTGCCTAGTTACCATGGGCTTTCTTCTAAAGATGTTGACACGTTCATTTTTTAATATGATATTGTTTTGTGTGGATATGAATATATTGTTGATGCCCAGAAATTGAAGATATTTTTTGCTACCTCAAGGGGATAGGCATGAGATGGTTCATGGGTTTAGGAGAGAGAACGATTACCTCATGGGAATGGATGAAAGAAGCTTTCTTGGAGAAATACCAAGATTACTGTAAGTCCCATGACATTAAGGAGGAAATATTTAAATTTTCACAGAAAGAGGATGAAAATATGGAGGACTATATAGAACGATTTAAATACATATTGCAGAGGTCCGGACATAGTGACCTGGACAAGGATATTTTGAAGATCATTATTCTCCAAGCACTTAGGGAAGACTCTCTGCAACTTCTGAATATTTTAGGAAAAGGGTATATTTCGAAAGAAAAATTTGAAACTATCTGTGATTATTGTATTAATTGTTCACAGGGGGCTGTAAGAAGTGGGCAAGGGTTTCGGTCATCAAAGACTTCCGGTGGAGGGGTCAAAAAAGAAGATATTGGAAATATTTTGGAAAATCTGAGGACCGATATTATAAGCACACTTTCAGCCCAGATGGACACTCTACAGGAAAAAAAGAAGCAGATGAAGTTGGAAAAAAACATGGCCATATTCTGCCCAGAGTGTAGAAATAAGCACCCTTTGAAGGAATTTTCGTTGAACACGGTGGAAGCCTATACAATCTGTGAACAGACTCACATGTGTTGGACCTTTAATTAAACTGAGAGGGGGGATGAATCAGTTTAATACATATTTAACAATTCTAAATTTTCACCAAACTTATTTACAGCTTAATATGTGAACAGTCTTAAAATGTTATAGCCAATATTAAATTAATGTGACACCATACTTATGTTGAGAGCAGCAAACAATTAAGTAGATTGAAAGAATCACATCAACACATACAAAACACACATAGAGAAAACAGATGTAAGTGGAAACCCAAAAAGGGAGAAAACCACATCTTATTATTGTTGTGATGCAAAGGCAAGCTCCAGCTCCCTCTCAACACTGTTTTCTATAGGCACCAACCTACAGGAGGCTCTATCCTCAATTCTGCAAGCTACAACTTGCAAGGAAGCACCAACTCCCTTCAATTTTCTGCAGGCACCAACCTACAGGAGGCTCCAACCTCAGTCAGCTACAACTGACAGCTATCAAGCTGCAACTTGATAGGGAAGTTCCAACTTCCTCAATTTATCAAACTGAATGTTTGTTGATTTACCTTAGATATCAGCTCTGTTATGTATCTGCTCTTCTTCTCTTAATCTTTTCTGCTTTATTCTTCTATATTCTGCATTCTCTATTTTTCTCCCTCTCTCTCTCTCTCTTACTCCTCTTGAGCTTATAAAACTTGATATTATATATAGAAATTCTCACATGACTGTTTGTATTTCACAAGGAATCCGAAGTGAACAGTCATGACTCTTTGGCTTCTGTCTTCTTATTCCTTTTTCCAACTCCTTTTTAGAATTACTACAATATGTACAAATTTCCAAGCTATAGTGGGATTTTGTCTTTTCCTTAGGATACTTGCCTTTGCATCACAAACAATAAAAACAATTAAAATATTTGCATTCGAATTACAATGTGAACTCTAGCTCAACTCATTTAGTCTTTTGAATCTCTACACATTTGTTTTTTCTCTGGCTGTCTTTGTCTTTTCTGTGACTGTGTTTTATCTCCTTTCAGCTCTGTTTTCTTTTCTGTCCTTTGTGGGGGTGTAATTGCTGCATACGTGTAACTGAGCCTTTTAAATAAATAAAATGTAATTGCTAACTTTTAAATCAGGGCAATTCCAACCCTTTTCATGCCAGGAGTGTCTTGTTGATGTGACGAGTTCCGCAAGCGGAACATACGTTCATCACAATGGTTTTATATTAATAATCGCCCTCCCATTAAGCCGAGGCATATATATATAACCCGTGGACCATGTGGAACTTTTTAATATGATCGCAACAACTTTACGTTAACAATTGCCCTCCACCTTAAGCCTTTGGTCTTATATTACAATCCAATAAATCGGATCACATCCTATAATATATGAAAGGATCAGGCCCCACATCCGACGGTGGACAACATGTCGCAACGGCGATCGGCAGATCAAAAAAAAAATGCGCAATGTAAAATTTGCGATGTGCAATGTTGCGATGGTGTGATATTGTGATTTCGTGATGTTGCGATGATGTGATGGTGCGATGGCACGATGTTACGATATTGCGATGGCACGATGGCGTGATGTTGTGATGTTGTGATGGTGCGATGGCACGATGTTGCGATGTTATGATGGTGTGATGGCATGATGTTGCGATGGTGTGATGGTGCGATGGTGCGATGGTGTGATGGTGCGATGGTGCGATGGTTGCGATATTGCGATTGTTGCGATATTGCGATGTTGCGATAGTTGCGATATTGCGATATTGCGATATGCCCATACTGCGATGCTCCGATGTGATTAGGAAGGGTCCCACCTTATGTTACTTTGGTTGTTTTTTTATAAAGCGCTCCACTTATATATATGACGTTTGTTTATATGATGTGCTGCACATATATGTAATGCGTTGCATATATACTCCAGCATGGGTAGCGATTCCTGGAATTTGTGTTTATGTTATATGTAATGCTCTGCCTCTATATGCACTGCCTCTGCCTCTGCCTCTACTGTTGTGATAACGGTTCTGTCTCTATGTTCACGACTCTGCCTCTGCCTTAGCTGTGCTTCTTTCTCTGTCTGTGCCGTTGCTTCCGTTCTACTGTTTGACTGTTACATTTCGACATTCTCTTCTGCCTGTCTCCTTTGCTTTCTTTGTTCCATATGCTCCTTGACTCCTTCATTCTCCTTTTGTTGCATCTTCTTTAAATGACCCTGTCTCTGCTGCTCGACCCTCTCTACATCTTGCTTCTATTCTGCTCTCTTTGCCTGTCTCTGTCTTTGCTGCTTCCTTTTCCATCAATGACAATATTTCCAACAGTCTCCCCCTTTGGCATTGATGGCAATACACTTCCTCTGTTTGCCTGATAGGATCCTTTCTCCTGTTGCTTCCTCTTCTTACTGTTGCTTTCTCTTCCTCCCCCTTTGACATCAATGGCAAGGGGTTCGAATGTTTTGTGAAGCTTCTATTCTCTGATGCTGCGGTTTTATTCCTTTTTCAATATTTCATGCATTTCGTGAAATTTCCTGACTTTGTAAGCTGCTACTCCAAACTTTGGACTAGATACACGTCGGGTTCACTATTCTTCTGTTGCATGATAGAGCCTTTTGCCTTTTTTTTGATTCTTTTATGTTGAATGTATTATTGCCATAATCCCTTTGATCTCGAGGACCTGTTTTCATGCTTCCCTTGCTGGTTGATCTCCCCATGAGAATGATATTTTCGTTTCTGTTCCCCCCCTGAAATTTTGCTTTCTCTTCATATCAGAGAGTAGCATCTACAGATACTACCCCTAATCTATCTCTCAAATATTTAAATGGCTCTTTAGCAAGTGGTTTGGTAAATATATATGCTCTTTGTTCTTTTGTTGGTACATACTCCAGTTTGACTATCTTTTGAGCTACTTGTTCTCGGAGAAAATGATACTTGATTGGAATATGTTTGGTTTTTGAGTGAAGCACATGATTTTTAGATATACTTATAGCACTTGTATTATCACATTTGATTGAAATAGGTTCATCAATGCTTACCTTCATGTCTTGAAGAGTTTTCTTCATCCACATGACTTGTGTACAACATGCTGTTGCTGCTATATATTCTGCTTCAGCTGTAAACAGAGAGATGGATGTTTGTTTCTTTCTTAACCATGCCACCAGACTTTCTCCTAGATAGAAAGCACCTCCACTTGTACTTTTCCTGTCATCCACACATCTGTCCCAATCAGCATCTGTGTATGCTGTCAAAGTGAAGCTTTTTCCTTTAGGATACCAAAGTCCATACTGTGTTGTTCCTTGTAGATATCTGAAAATTATTTTTACTGCCAGAAGATGGTTTTGTTTAGGTGCTGCTTGATATCTAGCCACTAGACCTACTGCTAGCATGATGTCTGGTCTTGATGCAGTCAGATACAACAGAATTCCTATCATGGATCTGTAGATTTTTTGATCTATATCAGCAGATCCATCATCAGCACAGAGCTTGCATCTTGTGGTCATGGGAGTTGACACAGGCTTGCAATCCTCCATTTTGAACTTTTTCAGCATTTCCTTTAAGTATTTTTCCTGTGAGATGAAAGTACCTGTGTTATTTTTCTGAATTTGCAGTCCCAAGTAGAAACTGAGCTCTCCAATCATGGACATTTCAAACTTTGTTTTCATATCATTAGCAAACCCTTTTGCTAGCTCTTCTCTGTTGCTTCCAAACATAATTGTTGAGCCCCAAGATTGTTCTTTCTTTCATCTTACTTCACTCCATTTTTCTTTTTCCATTGTTATCCCAGGCCCAAATGATCAATGAAATTAGTTAAAATTACTTTTAGAATGAATAACATGGCTAACTTGCTAAGTTTTGTGATTTTGTCATTGTAATGCATTTTTAACTGAAACTAGC
>CM076579.1:1322428519-1322665558 GCA_034641835.2 Pinus albicaulis | reverse complement strand
ATCCCTCTCTGAGTCCAAGAAGGATAGGTCCTTGGGCTCCAAAGATTGGTTTGATGTTACACTGTCATTTGGATTGCCAATCAGCCAAATCACAGGACCCTAACAGTAACAACATGAGGAGAAAGAACCTTTGAAGGTTGACATGGCAGAGAAGGTGGAAAAAAATTCATCTGAGGAGATAATCAGAGAAAAGGATGCAGAGATATTAGAGATCAAGGACAACCTCTCAAGGGAAAATTTCATGATAACGTTCCTACAACAAGAAAAAATGCAATTGAAAGTGAAACAATTGCTCCTAAGAAAACCAAAGGCAGACCTTGAGGCAGAGAAAGTGTTACATAGTATTTTGTCACCATCCCTCGAATCTCCATCGCGAACATTGGAGGACCATTTTAGTGACCCCTGTGCACTGTCATACATTTACATAAATGTCATCACACCCTTGGACATGTCAGGAACATAATATTTGTTGATCATTCCTTAAGTAGACCCTCAAAAAACTATCATTTTAGGGCGGTGCTGGTAGGTAGCAAATTCTTCGCGCCCATGAACAAATTAACACTGAGCCTCGTGCCAGTCGGCGCTTTGTCTCAGAAGGGCACCTGTGCTGAACTTATTTTGGAATTTTTTTTAAAATAGAAACGAATATTCTATGGTTTAACAGCTTCGTGAGTAGAGTCATGGTGGTTTGTTCGAATGGATTAAGTTGAGTTTCTCCCTTTGGCCTATTAGTTCCTACAAATGTGAAACTCCCCAAAGGGATAGACCTCTCCTCCACCTTATGTGGATCCCAAAACTCCTCCTCGTCTCCTATAAATTCTTCTTCCTCACATTGATTCAGCTACATGAACAATAAATAGTATTAGCTAGTGTGTTGAAGAGAGTAGAGAAGAACCCATTGTTGTGAGAGAGAGTTTAAGGCCACTAACTCATTGAGCCGAACGATGAGCGAATGCTTGAGACATGTCTGAATGAACCTGTCGAAGGAGATCTACAGAGTCAAGGCATATGTGGTAAACTTATTTTTCATATATCAATATTACATAACTAGTTTCTGGTTCCAACTTTGTTTCCGTTTATATTCGAAGTGTTTAACTCTCCTTGACTAGTTAAATAGATGTAGATGAATATATATGTTTGTATGTGGTCAAAATTTGATTGATATTTGTTTAGGTGCATGGACATTGTCACCAATGGAGCGCAAGGTGTGAAGAAAAATATTGAAGGATCTTTGCCACGTGCCAAGACAAAAGCATTGGAATGAGGTAGGATATTTGTTCCAGTCCTCATTTCATTTACAAGATAGGAATTTAGGAATTCAACGTGTTCCCTTGTTTCTAGACCCACCCTAGGGCTAGAGGGATCACCTCTATCTGCAGAGGGGATTTTCCTACTCAACAAGTTGGTGACTCTATTAGGGTTCAGTGTGTCTGTCATCTCTCGTTGTTCCTTTTGAAGTTTTTCTTGTCCATCAAATTTGGGTGTATTTTCATTTCTCTGCTTTGTTTTTCTTATCTGATTACTTCAACCCACTTCACTTATTCTCAAAGTGATAAGCATGGTTTTTCCTCAAGTGCCCTTTCCTCTTTCCTTGGTTTCCTTACTCAGCACTTCTGTTTATCTGACAGTCGTGCCCATTGGCGCGAGTTGCCTTTGGAACGAGTGCGTTTTTCCCTATTCAATGTGGATTACTAATGAATAGTCACGCCAATACCTGTAGGTTTGATTTTTGGGCTTCTTTCATGAGTTTTCAGTGTATCTTTCCCTCTTGATTGGTTTTTCTTCCTAGATTGATCTATTTGGATTAGTTCTTGGCTTCCCTATCTCGTTCATTTCGGTTGATTATCTATCACCTGATTAGTGTGGCTTTTTCATCCTAGGGTTTTTAGGTGTCTTTGATTTGTTGTCCAGTCACATGTTCATTGAGTATTTGAGCTATATATGAGTCATTTTATTCATTCATATTTCCAGCTT
Organism: Pinus albicaulis; assembly: GCA_034641835.2. Classification (NCBI taxonomy): domain Eukaryota; kingdom Viridiplantae; phylum Streptophyta; class Pinopsida; order Pinales; family Pinaceae; genus Pinus; species Pinus albicaulis. Next base: position 1,322,663,584 of record CM076579.1, on the reverse strand, counting down.
GTTATCTAATTACTTGGTCTTTTTCTTTCGATTCTACATGTTGTAGGGTTGTCGAACTGTCACCCTAGTTTCCATTTGACCTGCCCTCTATCGTCGTGGGAATAGATCACATTGCTCATTGAGTCATCTTGAAAGTCCTTTTTCTGTATGAAGAAATGCATGCCTGGTTTTGAGTGTGTTTTACTTTCTCTTTGAATTGGTCTCTTTATGTTTTGATCATTTCATTCGAAGTTGCTCAAAGGTAGTGTTTGTTTTTTCCTTTTAGTGTAACGTTGAATTATTGCTTCTCACTCATGCAAAGAACAAAATTTTCATTCTTCCTTTCTGTTTGAAAATGAAAAGTACTCTTTTGCATTAGTAGGTTTCTTTTTCCATTAGAAAGTGAAAAAAAGGAGAAAATTATTTGGTTTTCTATTTTGGCTGTGTTAGTAGCATAAAGGAAAGTGTCCTTCTTGCATTTGACTGATTGTTGTCTTTTTGTGAACTTCTATCCCTCTCTTAGATATATTTGCATCGAATTGAAATGATATTCTTTCTCTCATGTAGTTGTGCATTAGAGATTTGAGATTACATTCAATAAGGCCTTGAAATTGAAACATAATTTCAAGATAAAATATAAAAGTAACTCAATCAACCTAAGCAAGCATTGAAACTTAAAGCTCACACTTAGAGGTCTAGGCTAGTGACGTGTTCCCAGCATCATTAAACCTAGTTATTGTCGCTCTCCATATGGCATTAGACAGTGCTAGTATGGAATTTTTCTCCCCATACCATTGCATATATAAAGGGAGACCCTAATAGGTTGCAATCCTTTATCTATAGGATGTCGAGTCTGCCACCCTATAACCGTCATACACCGAACACATCATTCGGGGAGACTATCTGCACGTACATTAAGTCTTTGGTAATTTCCCTTTAATTTGATCACCAAGGTGTATATTGCAGTTCACGGGAGCTTGGTACACCCTCCTGCCTAGAGTTCCTAAGTAGTCATTTTGATCCTTCTGTGACTCTTTAAAATTTGAAAATATCATCAAGCACTTTCCCTTTCAAGCTCATCCAGGCTAAAAGTGACTAGAGTCACCCCCTGTCCTTTTCTCGACTCTTAAAACATGAAAAGGAAGAGTTTTGTTTTAGTGTCATAAAATTAATTACCCACAAAGTATTCCTGGTTAAAGTTATATTCCTTAGTGATTATTATATTGAGGTCAACAACAACACTTCCTGAGTTCATCAACCTAGGGGTCTCCTCAGACGGGAATCATGTTCCTTTTCCTTTGTTCGGGAATGTTGGTGCCCCATATATGGCAATGTTGTCCCTCCCAGGATTAACCATTGGTCTGCCAGTTTGGCTATTTTAGACCACTATGGTTTCGAACATCCGAACAGTTTCTCAACCAAGTTCTCCTCTGCCTGAACCATGTCAACCCCATGTTGATATTAAGGTTGACCCCTCACCTTCACCTATTTATTCACCTCATTATTCCTCTTCTCCTAGTGAAAGTATGGATTCTAGTAACTGGGTGACTAAGAATAAGAAGAAGTCAAAGAAGAAGAAGGAAATTAAGCTAGGGGGAATCAAAAACTCTTATTACCCATGCAACTAATTTTGAGAAACCTCCCACTCCATCTCACCGAGTAAAATTCCCTTGCAAGATATGTGAGGGTGACCACCTTCTTCATGATTGCCCTAGTATTCCCAAGGTACTAGAAATGTGGTCTCTTGGCCCGATTCATCCTTCATCATCAACCTCTAGGAATCATGTTGATGATGAGCCTTTAGCTAGAGATAATAAGACTCATAAGAAATAGGGTAAGATAAAATTTCCCTGTACGTTGTGTGAAGGGAACCATCCCATTCACCTCTGCCTGTATATGGATGAAGCTTCTAAAGTATTGGATACCCTTTTGGCTTCTGAGTCCTATCTTCCCGTCAGTTACTAGAAGTTTTCTTCAATTCCTCCGATAGTTGATCAAGTCATTGATCGTGATTCATCTTCGGTCAATTTTTCTCTCTCTGAAATTCAGTCTCCTAAGTCCATTCCCGACCAATAATTGGTTGAGAAAAAGTTTGACCTGGTTCCATATACAGTTTATCAGATCATTTCCATTGGAATTGGGTCTCATCCTATTCAGGTTCTTTTTGTTTCCTATGATTCTCCAGGATCAGAGGACTATCCCCCCTTTTCCAAGATCCAGGAGGGTGATCCTTTGACTCCCGTCGCAATAGTCCCAAAAAGTGATCCTTTTTCTCTCATTCCCAGAATTCAGAAGGATGGTTTTTCTACTCCCATAACGCAGGGGGATATCCTCTTATTCCTATGTCACCCACTCCATGTAGTTTGGTCGCTTCCTTTGATTGAATTCGATTCACGAGATATCATCTTCCTTCTTATGTGCCCTTTGAGATCACTTTACAGGCCTGCAATATGGTCGTACCAGGAATAATTATTGATGAAGGCACCTTAGTTAGTATTCTTTCCTCAACTACATGCAAAGCTTTGGGTTCTTTGTAGCTTGTGCCTGTTACTCAGAATCTGTTGGCTTCAACAGAGGAACAATTCAACCATTAGGGATCCTTTCAAACTTGCATATTACTTTGGGAGGGAAAACCATCTATATAGACGTGACGGTGGTCCAAGGCCCCTTGGATTTCAATTTACTCTTGGGTCACAACTATGCTTATTCCATGGGTGCACTTGCCTCTTCCCTCTTTAGTGTGATCTATTTTCCATATGAAGGTCAGATCGTGACCATTGAACAGCTTTCATTCTTTGGTCTTGATGTGGCATCTGGTCTACCTTCATCCATTCCTGGTCCTTACGTGCTGGTGGTATATTCCCCACCACAGGTAAATTATGTGGCCACCTGTTCCATGTCTGCGTCCATTGATAATTCAGTCAGTGAGGAAGTACACCATGTACTGGGGGCATTGGATCCTAATTTCCAAAGTATTGTTCTCTCATCAGATGAGAAACTCTTGGAAGCCATGACTTATTATTTGTCATGATCAAGGTTTTTGGAGTAGAGTTCATGTTACTGTGTCAACCTCATTAAAGAATGAAATATTTTTCTTTGAGGATAGTTCCTTTTACTGTGTCAACCTTGTTAAAAAATGAACCAGTTCATTTTGAGGAAAGTTCTTTTACTGTGTCAACCTCGTTAAAAAATGAATCATTTCATCTTCAGGATAGTTATTTTACTATGTCAACCTCATTAAAAACTGAATCAAGTCATGAGCATAGTTCCTTTTCTTGTGTTAAGCTCATTAAAAAATGAAACAAGGCTCCATGAGCATAGTTATTTTCTTGTGTCAAGCTCATTAAAAAATGAAAAAAACCCTCCCCTATTTGAGTCAAGGTTTTGACTATATCTCTTAAATTTTAAGTTGAGTCTTTCATATGATCTCGTAAATGAACCTTCATTCCATCCAGCTATTAGTAACTAGTAGTCTACTTAGGTGAATGAAATGAAGCTTGGGGGTCATGTGCTCTTGTAGGTTACACTTGGGGGGCATTTAAACCTATCTCAAGCATAGTTTTCCTTTGTTTCAAGCTTGTGTAAAAATGAAACAAACCTATCTCAAGCATAGTTTTCCTATGTTTCAAGCTTGTGTAAAAATGAAAAAAACTTATTTCAAGCATAGCTTGTCTCTGTTTCAAGTTTGTGTAAAAATGAAATTAATTTCTAGCATAGTTTTATAAAAAGTTTCAAGCTTTTGTAAAAATGAAACCAATTCCAAGAAAAATTTCCCATGTTTTCAAGCTTGCATAAAAATGAAACCATCCTTATTTTACCTCTCGTGATTACCATTTTATCAGCCTTTTTTCCACATAAACCTTGGTTTTCTCATTCCATTGTCACCATCTACTCGGACGGTTCTACACTTTCACTTTGATTGTTTTACCTATTCCTGAGGAACAACTGCAATGAGTGGTCTTGTTAGCCAACCTCTTGACCTTTACTTTTTCTAAGAAGTTCCACCATCATCGGAACTAGTTGCTACCCTTAATACCACTTGTTCCTCCAGGATGAGTCAACTTTCAGATATTTTCTGACTCTCAAAATTTGAAAAGATTACCGAGAATCTTGTTGTTTTGAACTCGTTAAAGGCTACGAAACATTATCTGCCCAGTATACGTTTAATCCTTTTTCAATTTGGGACAGATTATTTATGAAAAAGGAATACCTTAGTCGAACACGGCTAAGAGGTTCTCTCAGATATTTTTTTCTACCTTTTTGGATCTGTGAGACTACCTACAAAAAGGGACCTACTTGAGTTTTCTTTTCCACTTCTTTTCAAACTCTCTAAAAATGAAAAGACACCAATTTTTCCCTTTGCCAAACTCGTTAAAACTAAATGACATCGGACTCCATCATCATGACATTACCGAGTTCCTCCTTCCTAGGGCTCGTAAAATGTACTAGGATGGATTGTTTTGAAGGAGAAACTTACATGACAAGCATATGATATCACCTTTAAGATTATTTCCAAAAATAACTAGGTTAATTGCAAGAAATGGTGGCAGAAAATGGAACTAGTTCTCAGTTGTGTCGGCAGTATGCCACTCTTGAACATAACACTTGTCTACAGTTCATGTCGAGTTGGGGACATCCCGCATTCATAATTTTTCCTCCATCAGTTTGCATTATCCGTTTTGACCTCTCACATGATATTTTCCTCATCACCGTGACCTCAGATCCCTTGATGTCAAATACTTCCAAATTCCAGAGTCGTGTCGCCAAAATGTTCAAGAGAATTTCCATCTATAGTTTTCATCCCCTCATCCTCTATTCTAGTCCTGATTCACTATAATCTTATTCCTCTGTCTCGTGTCAATGACGTGGGAAACATTATGGCCCTCCTTCAACTGGTCACTTCCTATCGACTTTAGCTCATTATCTATGAAGCTTACCTAGAGACTCCGTTATGGTGCCTTAGAGCTTGCATGCATCAATGGCAAGTTCTTCGCATTCGAGGACAGCTTCTCATCATTGGCCTTCGATCGAGTGATTTCACAGGTGTTAGACTCTAGCTCATTGTTCACACTCCATGGATTGTACTAGAAGTTCCTTGAGAACCATTGTCATTATTGGTGGTCTCTCTCGTGCCTGTTAATAGATTTCATCATTGGCTGGTAATCAGGTGACTTTCTTGCATGTTTGAATTTAGCTCATTCATTCACATGCTTGAATTTGTACATTTTCGGGTCGAGACAGGGCGCAACACCTTGGGTTTTTTCTGATAAAATCCAGGATGCGGGACGATTTGGTTTATCATGACTATATGCATGACTCTTCTGATTGGATGGCTATGACCATACCTGAGTCTATTTGATGATCCTTCTCATTGGATGGTTGTGTCCATACCTTGGATCTTATTACATGTTCTCTATTATGGATGGATGCGACCATACCACGTATTCATGTATCAGAGATATTATTTGTACTTGATCTTGCAGGCCTTCCGATGATGGAATTTTGGTTTGGGCATGTTCTCGTAAATAATTTCACCCCACCCTCTCTCTCTGACTTCATGGTTTAGGGGGCATCTATTACATAGTATTTTTTCACCGTCCCTGGAATCCCCATCCCAAACATTGGAGGACCATTTTAGTGACCCCTGTGTACTGTCATACATTCCCATAAATGTCATTGCACCCCTAGACATGTCAGGAACATAATATATGTTGATTATTCCTCAAGTAGACCCTCAAAAACCTATGATTTTGGGTCAGCACTTGTAGGTAGCTATGTCCTCGTGCCCATGAAAAAATTAACACTGAGCCTCATGTCAGACGGTGCTCTTTCTTAGAAGGGAACCCGTGCCAAACTGCTTTTGGAAATTTTTTTTTTAAATAGAAATGAATCTTATATGGTTTAATAGCTTCATGAGTGGAGTCATGGTTGTTTGTTCGATTGGATCAAGTCAAATTTCTCCCTTTTTCCTATTATTTCCTACAAATGTGAAACTCCCCAAAGGGATAGACCTCTCCTCCACCTTTTGTGGATCCCAAACCTCCTCCTCCTCTCCTATAAATTCTTCTTCGTCACATTGATTCAGCTAGCTGAACAATCAATAGTAATAGCTGGTGTGTTGGAGAGAGTAGAGAAGAACCCATTTTTGTGAGAGAGAATTTAATCCCACTGCCTTATTGAGTTGAACGACGAGCGAATTCCTGAGACGTGCTCGACTAAACCCATCGAAGGAGAACTACAACATCAAGGAATAGCTTGTAAACTTCTTTTCCATATATCAATATTACATGACTCATTTCTAGTTCCAAATTTATTTACATTTATATTTGAAGTCTTTAACTCTCCTTGACTAGTTTAATAGTTGTAGATGAATATATATGTTTGTAAGATTTCAACGTTTGTTTGATCTTTGTTCAAGTGCATGGACATCGTCACCAACGGAGCACAAGGCTTGAAGACAAATATTGAAGGATCGTTGCCGCGTGTCATGACAAAATCATTATACTGAGGTAGGATATATGTTCCAGTCTATATTTCATTTACAAGCTAGGAATTTAGGAATTCAACGTGTTCCCTTGTTGCTAGACCAATTCTAGGGCTAGAGGGATCACCTTTGTCCGCAGAGGGGATTTTCCTGCTCAACGAAAAGGTATGGTAAAATCATTGACATATTTTGATTATTTTTAAGATAAGGAGGTTGATATAAACCCATGAAGGCCAAGAACAAGAGGATTAACTAGGAAAAAAGAGCAAGAAATAGAGTTATCTCCTCCATTAGGTCAACAAATTTTTGATGATCTATCACTGCTGAGATTGAGCAAGACAAATATTTATGGCTTGACATGGTAAATGAACATCTATAGAAGCTCTTGAAGAAAGAAGAAAGAAAAATAACCTCCATAGGCACATGGCAAGACCCTTCTTCACCAGGAACCAAATCGCCAAAATCAGGGTTAAGAATTTGAATAAAAAACTTAAAGAAACCCTAACTAAGCTAAAGAATAAGGAAAACTTGGATTTGCTAGTTGATGCATCCCTTGATGTATAGATCATAATTCAAGGATTCCATGGACCAAAATTCTGAAATTTTTGAGCATTTTTGGCATTTTTTGTGATTTTTAGAAAATTCTAGAAATTTCACTCTTGTAGAAGCGTAATGTGGCCACACGACGATTTTCCTTAGAGGGTCCAATGAAGGTTTTATTTACATGGTTAGATTCCTTTTGAATTTTAAATTCCAAATATATTATTCTTTTTTCATGACACCAAATAGTTTTGAAGAAAATCATAAAAAATACCCTATTTTTTATGCTTCTACCACTGTTTTTCACTGCACGCTACGCTTCTGGAGTAAGCTTGGAAAAGTGAAGTTTTGAAGGCATTACAGGTGGTATTATGTCAGTTTTAAGGTTGGTTTTGATAAAGGACATCCATGGCTACCTTTACCCATCTTTAGATAAGAAAAAAGATTCCTTAAAGCCACCTAAAAATGCCCTCCAGAGCACGCGACACTTTTGTTAGAACACGCGGTGCTTCTGCTAGGCACGTGACGCTTCTATGTTTGATGCTTTCTAGACAAGTGTCATTCACAAATGGTCAAATTTTTGAGTTTGCCGTTGTCTCAGGATCTATTTTATGGATAATGAAGTCTATTTATGCCCATCTTTGTTGATGAATCTTATAATTACTCAAGGAGACAAAGACTCCTAGTTATTAGCTAAATTTGGGGAGATTGTTTCTACCTTCCCTAAATTCTAGGTAATGACTCATTAGGTGAATTTATGAGTTATATTGGATCAAGGTTTGACCCAATGAGGTGGAATCTCCTTTATTTATATATGTATTCCAACTCAAGTCTTTTTATAGGTTGGATAGTTGATATTGCAGTGTGAAGCTTATGTGCAATCTTTTACAGTGAAATCAACGACATGTTGCAGCTATAATTTTGGGAATCCAGTGGTACACTTATTACCATTTTTTTTCTCAATAACACCATCAAATTTAATTTTTATGTTTCCATGAAACCCCATGTATGTTTCTATATGATAAAAATTATGATTCTATAAACATAATTCTTACTTTTTGTGCTCTGTTTTATAAGATTTTCATAGATTTGCTCTACTTCCTCTGATGAATGAACTCATGTAATATTCTCATTCTGACTCTTTATTTTTAAATTATATACCATAACTAAAATATAAATATGTTTCTAAGCATACCTACCTGGCCCCATCTTCATCTCTGCAGTTGCTCATTTCAAATCAGGCCTAAAACCTAGACCTAGTTTCTAGACTAACACTCTTATCCAGCAAAATTCAAAGCAAAACCCTAATTCATTGAGATTATATCTAGAATAAGATCATTTCCTTTCTAGTCACCTCATTTACTGTGAAATTTACATTGAGAGAGTCCTCACTAGTTTTGTAGTGCTAGCTACCAAATCTAAAGATTGGTTTTAGGTTACCTCCTTTAGTCTCCTTTCTCAGTCTTAGGAAACGGAGGGAGTGATAAAAAAATCCATCCTTTTTATAGTATTATTATAATTTATAGTGTATTATCCAATCTTGAAATAAACTAATGCATGTTGTTTATATTTCATTTGTATATTAGAGCAAGTGCAAATGCTAAGCGCTCAACTAGAAAAAGAAAAAGAAAAAGAAAAAAACATATGTACATGGGAGTGGACCTAAAACTATTAAATCAAGAAGAACGTGGTGGGTGGAAGAGGATATGAGAATGCATCCTCTAGACCCAACGAATCATTTCAATAAAGAAGAGGTTGATCAAAAATATATTACATGGGATGTGATTTGTTAAGCGATATTTGATAATATTTCTTTGAAATTGGTACATTTATGATTTATCTAATTCTTTCAAAACATTAAATAATGGTTGTGTTTGTCGACAGGTAGAAGATAATGATAAAAGAACGACTACTAATACCCAAGATCCAACTGGGCTATTAATATTTGTACAATATGATCCAAACCATACCAAGGAAAACATAGCATATTTAAAGAGAAATCTACCACCTGAGAAATTTTAAAAACTAAAGAGATTACAATTCATGGATGGCATGCCACCTAGGCTCACTGATGATGATCATGATATTAAAAATGCACTGCATGAAGAAGGATTGAATTAAATTATTACAATTTTCTTTTGGGATGGAAACAATGATGATAGTAATAATCATATGGTTGACAGTAATAATTACATCAAGGGAAATTACCACCAACATAATGTTTATGATAACAACCAGAAAGACTCCATCAAGCAAGTAGCAAAGAAACCTGTGTTCAAATGGGTGAAAGTAGAACCTCAAAACTAGCATGCATATTAATATTATTATAAATCAATTCACTATTTTATTGGTTAGACAAAGGATTCACCACCCTATTAAAGTGATTTGAAATCTATTTCTTACAATGAATTGTCAATTGGTGTACATAATTAGTAAAAATCCATCAACTTATTTTATATTTATTTAAGGGGATTTTAAAACTATATATTGTATATGAGTAGTCATAATATAGATTTACATATCAAACATGTTCATAGTCGAACATTCAATTGAACTAATATTTGGTAATATTATAGAGAACTAAAAACTAAAATATTTCCTGAAGAGAATGTGTTGCCATCAACTTGTAGAGACACGCGTTAGTTTTTGGTTGAGTTGGGGATTGAATATAAGAAAATTCATCCATTTAAAAATGATTCCATTTTATACAGAGATGAATATCATGACAAAGCATAATTCCCTGTAAGAAAAGAGAAGATATATCGTACAAATGTACAAGTTCCTACAGTTACAAAAAACGTTTTATGTCACATGCCAATTTTACCTAGACTTCAACGAATTTTTTGTTGCAAGTAGCTTTAACAATTTATGGGTTGTCATGCAAAGAATAGGAGTAAATATGGATTCATGTGAATTTTGGGTAACTCCAAAGCATTGAAACACATAGAGGAAAAATTACCTAGAAAATTCAAATATGAACCTCGTAGTATCAGTGTTGGCCTTGCAATTTATTGAGTGTGCCTATTCACTTTCATGACCTAAAATTATATTTTTTGGCCATTCATATTGATATTATACAATATTCCCCCATGGATGAGTGTTATAAATGGGAACCTTATGCTGACTCTCATCATTCCAGGAAAAAATCAAGTTAAAAACATGGATGTTTATCTTGCACCTTGTATATTGAGATTCTACTACTATGGAAAGGCATAAGAATCTATGACATATGATGTCCTCCATCAAATAGGTCCTTCATTTTGTATATTGTGCTATGTTGGAATATTCATGATTTCCCAGGACTTGGTTATTTACACTCATAATTTATTGGCATCCCAACTTTCATACTTAGTTTTATACTATTATTTTTATGTTGTTAACCTTACTTATTGAATTTCAGGGCTTCAAAAAAATGGGATATTTTCATGTCCAAGATGTGAAAAATAAATTTCAAGGGCGGTACTCTAAATCTCTACATAAATTTATTTATGCAAACAAGAGGATTTTTATACAACCAGATCATAGGGTCAGAAACCACCATAAGAATAAATTTGATGGGAAAGTTGAAAATATAGGCCTTCCCATGATTATGGTTCCAGTTGATTGGCTTAAGAAGTATGAATATGTTGAATTGAAATCTTGGCGGGATTTTTTTTATGGGGGTGATTCTATTGAAGAACCAGAACAAGTTGTAATTAAGATGAAAATGTTAGAAAATGTAGCAAGAAAGGCTCAATTTTACTTTAGCCTTAGTCAAATTGAGTAAATTTAATTTCCACATCACGAGGACAACTTGGAAGAAGATAACTAATGTGGCATGGCTCTTGTCACTTAGTTAGATCAACAAATTTGAGTTATCAGACTTGGAGACCAGTCATGCATGTGCTAATTGCTAAATTTTAGCAATCTAGTTCAATTATTTTTAGTTGTACTCAGTAAACTAACCGATGACAATTAATAGAGTCACTTGAAGGTCAATTGTGTAGTGAGATATCAGTTTGACTTAGAGATGTTTTAGTTAACAGATCAATCAACCCAAACTATATCATGCATGCATGGAATTCAAATATCTTAGCCAGAGTGGAGGATAAAAAGGCTAGTGTAACATGAGTTATATGCTAATTGAGTGTACAACTGTTTCATATAGTCAGGTGATCAATTACTTGGTAATTGCGCAAGGAAATAGGGACTTCCTTATTTTTTAGGAGCTCTAATTAGCTCATATTTTTGTGATGAAACAGGAGGTTGGAGAAGGCAGAAATTGGATAAGTGTTGTCCAAATGTTCTCATTCAAAAGAGAGAATAATTTTTCTTTTGCATGTTGTGTTCACATCTAGAGCAAGCAATTGTATTATTTTATTTATTAAACTCATTAATCCAAAGAGGCTTGAGGTATTTTTCCCAGTTGAGTTCCCCTAGAAATAACTGTGTACTTGTGCTTTTTCTTGATGCATGTCTATGCATGTTGTTCTAAATTGTGATTTCCATTTCGTAGATTAGTAGAGTATAATTTGTGTCTCTTATTTTAAATTCAAAATATTAATAAGTTGAAAATTATATCAAATTTATACATGGTATTAGAGCCTCTAAGATCATATTATAACCAATACTTCAAATTTTTCCCTTGGTAATTTCAAATTTTCAGCTTCAATGTAGCAGTTTTTCTTCATAATCGGGAGAATTCCTTTCAATGAACTGAGATTGGAGTACGCCCTGGAGAGTAGCTCGATTTTCATAGCCTAGAAGGATCGAATGGAAGCAGTGATTGATGATAATGGTGTGTTATAATATTTTAAAACTGATATTGTGAAACTACTGTAGTATGATGCACAACAATTATCCCACTGGAATAAGCATGTTGCAAAGGCCAAGAGAATTATTTTGGAAGGTGTGAGAGACCATGTGGTCTAAAATTTTCATGGAAAAGAAACACCATTTTCTATGGAATTTTGTCCCTGAAAGACAAAATTCGAAACATTAAGATGTAGAAAAATGATATCATCCCAAAATATCTCTCTAGATTCACTCAAGTTCGAGATGATCTTGGAGGGGTTGGCGTGAATGTTGCAGAATATTATCTGGTGAGCCTAGCTCTTCTAGGCCTTCCAAAATCCTAGCACAACTACCAAGACTATGTGAATATAAGGGAAAATTACCAAATTGGGAAATTTCGTGGTTTGATTTGGTTCAAGAAGAGATCAGGAGAAATACCAGAGATGGAACATCATCCAGAGCAGAGGATGCAGGAAAATTTTCCTTGGTTGGGAAGTGGAAGAAGGGAAAAAAAAATGAGACCCAAAGAAAACCTAAATCTAACTGAAACAATGGCAATGAAAAAGAATTGAGTAAGATAAAATGTTTCCACTTCCACGAATACAAGCATTATGCAACAAAATTTCTGCACAATAAGTCTAACAAGAAGCCTTTAGGAGGAGAAAGAGGTGAAGCACTGGCTTCATAATTCGAATTATACTTCACCCTAATAGCATACATGGGAAAAACTGTCATGGGGAGTGTGTGGTACCTTGATTTTGATGCCTCATTCCATATGACAGGGTGAAATGTATTTTTCAGTAGCCATAGGAGAAGGATCTCCAAATGCATATTGAATTGGGGGATGACGGGAGGTACAATCTTAATTGGTACTTTCACCTTGAGAGGGATAAAGCCTCCCCTTTTTTCCTCAAATATGTTATGTTTGTACCATGTTTGAAGAATAAACTACTCTTTGTAGTAGTATTGGAGGATATAGACTATGATGTTATTTTCAGTAAATGGAAAGCCTTTCTGAGACACATAGCTACCGGGAAAGTGAAGCAGATTAGAGTTTGAGTAAAGAAAATATACAAACTTGAGGTGGGAGAATGCACTACATTGGGCAGAAGGCAGAAAAAGTGTAGATTCAAGATGTTAGATAACTCTGGCATTGGATATTGGGTCATCTACACCATGGTGCCTTAAAAATCATGTAGCAAATTACCATCGGTCTCCCTAAAGGCTCTCTTGTCCAAAAATATTTCTACAAGGGTTTCACTTTGGGGAAATATGTCAAATCCACATTCCATGGCTGAGATAGTAGAGAAAATGAAATCTTGGAGTGATTCCACTTTGATGTTTGTGGAACCCCTTCTACAACCTCCATATAAAAACATAAGTAAATTGTAATTTTTATTGATGATTTCACTAGAAAATGATGGATTTTCTTCATGAGAAAAAATGTTGAAGTGTTTTCCAAACATGTAGAATTTAAGGAATTAGTTGAGAAGGAGTCTAGAAAGAATGTGAAGTCTCTCAGGAGCGACAATGGAGGTGAGTTTTTTCCGAATGCCTTCAAGGATTTTTGTGCCAAAGAACATATTCGAAGAGAAAATATAGCACCCCATAACCAAAAATAGAATGGGGTAGCTAAAAGGAATAATAGAATAATTGTGGGAGAAAAAAAAACCATGTTGCATGATTAGGGTTTTCCATTACATCTATTGTCAGAAGCATGAAATACTGCAGTTTATTTGTAGAATAGGAGCCCTCATAGAATACTTGGTATGATTTTACTAGAGGAATATTTCTCTGGGAGAAAGCCTGATGTGTCCCATTTCATAATTTTTGGAGCCTCATTTTATTGTAATGTATCCAAGGATTCAAGGAAGAAAATTGAACCTATAACATGTTGAGATCCAACAAGATGATGATCCTAGTGAAAATTAAGCACCATCAGGAGGTGGGGCCGACAAGCTATTTTTAGGTATATGTTTATTTTTATAATGGTGAGCATATTCTAAAATTAGCAGGAGACTAATTCTATATGGTTGAACAAATTCTATCTTTAGATGAGTTTCTATTTTTAGAACATGGGCGAAGTCTATTTATAGATCGCAAGTCTAAAAATAGAATGCATGTCGATTATTATTAGCCCTTAATAATAATCAGAAAATAAATAATATCGTACTCTCTTGAAGCACTTGATTTCAGTTAACTGATGTGGAAAAATAGTTAGCTGAAGGAATTTCACATTCCAATGTTGGTTGGTGGGACATGCACAATGGACTTCGTTGTAACTGATAGTGGAAAAGTTGTAACAGAGTTGGAAGAGTAGTTATGTGGGTTGTTATTTAGTTTAACTCAGTTGTACTAGTTTTAACTAAATATACACTAGTGAGAGATGAGTGAATTAATTATTTAATTAATTCACAAGAAGTGTCTTACTTGCAATTGAAGAAATACAACACTTAACTACTTGCATGTTAGATCCAGTGGAGACCCAGTGGAGAGATAGGTGAAAGGTTGTGTTTGACTATCAGTTGTGACTATAGTGATGAATTCAAGGCATCTACACACACATTGGAGTTTCCAATGAGGATTTTACAGTCAAGGCAAGGCAAGATAGAATTCATTCAGTGTTCTTCTTCAGTAGGGATTGTGCAATGGAGGCAGGCTGTCAAGAGGTAGTAAATTGGTGCATGTGTGAACCAATTTTTTTATGACAATGTGAGACGATTGTATATTGTACTGAGAACTCTAAGAACTAAGCGTTTTATGATATTGTTTCATGATTCCATGATATACATAATATATGATATTTGGGGTTTTTAGGTTTAAGCTTTCCCAGTAAAAAAACTTCTGTGTTATGTGTGATTGATTTTTCTTCATGTGTTTGCATTTGGTGATTTAATTTCCACAAATAATTGAGTAGAAGAATTCTATATTTAATAGTGGATTTAATTTTTAGATCAGGGGAGTTTGGAAATACATTATTGTGTTCATAAATTTCTACATGGTATCGGAGCGACGTTAATCACTAAATATTGCAATATTGAAGTAGTGTTGAGTTTTGTTGGTGGAACAATTTGAATTTGCTGCAGGAATTTCTTGGTTCGACAGTTGAGTAAACATTGAAATGGATTTCAATGGATTACGGTTGGAGTATGCACTTGAGGGAAGCTCGAACTACATAGCCTAGAAGGACGGGATGGAAGCGGTGCTTGAAGATAATGGCTTAAAGGATTTCATCAATAGTGATGTTCCTAAGCCCACTTCGACGAATGTTGCATTACTCGATGCCTTCAAAAAGAAAGTAGCGAAGACGAGAAGGATTCTATTGGAAGGTATGAAATACCATATTGTGTCAAGTCTTCACAGGAAATCCACTCCATTTGCAATGTGGAAGGCTTTGACATATCTTTTCCAAAGCAACAGCGACCATAGGAAGTTGGCACTGAAAGATAAACTCAGAAAATCAAAATGGAGAAGGGCGACAGTCTTCCAAAGTATCTGGTGAATTTTTTCCAATGTAGGGATGAACTAGGGAGTGTGGGAATAATGGTTGCTGATGATGATTTGGTGAGCTTGGCTCTCTTGGGTCTTTCAAAGAGTTAGAATAGTTATCAATACTGCAATGGACGGGAAAAATTGCCAGATTGGGAATGACTGTGGTCGGATCTAGTGCAGGAGGAGTTCAAGCGAAACACATGAATGGCTCTTCATCAAAGCATGATGATGAAGAGGATTTTTCTTTGGCTGCCAAATCAAGGAAAGGGAAGGGGAATAAATCCCATTCAAAATCTAAGGCTAAAGGCAAGAAGCTGGATTTTTCCAAGGTGAAGTTTTTTCACTGTCACGAACATGGGCATCTCGCCACTAAATTCCCACAAAAAAATAAGAACAGGAAGGCTTCTGGAGCTATAGCTGGTGAGGCCCTTGCCTCGCAATTTGAACTTTATTTCTCTTTGATCGCATGCTTAGTTTCAAGTGCAATGGGATCGATGTGGTATCTTGATAGTGGTGCTTCCTTCCACATGACGGGACATAAGGAGCTTTTTAGTGACTTGGAGGAGAAATACCTCCAAATGCATATAGAGATGGGTAATGATGGACAATACAGTGCGAAAAAAATTGGTACCATTACCTTTGAAAGGGATTCAGGTAAACCATTTCTATTGAAAGATGTTATGCATGTTCCAGGTCTAAAGAAGAACTTTGTCTCAGTCACAATGTTAGAGGACAGAGGTTATGACGTTGTTTTTAGCATTGGAAAATATTTCCTGTGACATAAAACAATGGGTCAAACCAAGAGTATAGGGATTCAAGTTAAGAATCTCTACAAGCTGGAGGTATATGGTTGTGCTGAAATGGTGGGAAAAGAAGAAGAAGTGGTGATCCGAGATGAGGGTGAATTATGGCATGGGCGATTGTGCCATCTTCACCATGGCACCATAAATATTTTGTAGTAGATTTCTACTAGACTTCCCAAGGGTACACTTGCGCAGATAGATCAGTGCAAGGGATGTACTATGCGTAAGTTTATGAATACCACCTTTCATGAAAAGGAGAACCATGCTTTGATGATCCTGGAGAAAGTTCACACAGATGTGTGTGGGCCATTCTCGGTTGCTTCAACATCAAAATATAGGTATTATGTTATTTTGGTTGATGACTATTGTTGAGCCCCAAGATTGTGCTTTCTTTCATCTTACTTTACCTCATTTTTCTTTGTCCATTGTTATCCCAGACCCAAATGATCAATGAAATTAGTTAAAAATACTTTTAGAATGATTAACATAGCTAACTTGCTAAGTTTTGTGATTTTGTCATTGTAATGCATTTTGACCGGAACTAGCTGCAGAATGCAGACATTCCGTAGCTAACCGGCAATTCTGCAGCTGTCTTCACATTCAAGCATGTTCCAGGTGTCCTCTCAGGAAATGCCACAAATGGGTATATTCCACATTATGTCCTCATTGTTCGTTGCTCACCATGAAGACTGAACCGAATTCTGGACGTGGTTTTGGTATGTGGGAACTCATTCAAGGAGGCAGACTTCTAATAGTACTGTCCTAGTCCAGATGTTCTTTGTTCCTTTACACTGCCATCTTTAGAGTCCTAGTACGATTTTGATAAGGAAAGACAATGATCCTCGTATTGTTGCAAGTTCTATTATGTAAATTTGTTATAAAAGCACTCGGGAAACCGAGAGACAAGCTCTAGATTTTGTTTAGATTTTATGTATTGACTGCTATATTTCTGAAGACCGAGACTACTCTGTTTCAAGTTATTTTCCTTTAATGAAGAAGACAGCATTGCTTTGAATGCGTTGAGTTGATTTTGAGTTAGATTCTGTCTGGTGGTAGAGGGCCCCTGCCTCCTGCACGGCTTTACTTTCGTAATCTAGATAAGTATCTTAGTCGTTTTCACATTTTTGAAGTTTGAGTTCATAGTTAATTTCATTAGCCACTATAGCTATACTTGTTCTAAGAAACTCTTCCAAAATATCATGATAATGAATGGGAAATGGCTGTAGTGTTGTAGGATTTATTTTTAATTTCTTTTGTTCATTATCACAGTTGAACTTATACTAAGCAAACTCTTCCAAAAAATCCTTATGATGTCTAAGGCATGACTGTGATACTGAATGTTTTAGTTGTTTGTTTACACTAAGTAGCATAGCTGATCTTACTCTTAAAACACTCTTCCAAAATATCATAATGATGGGTAGGAGATAGCTATGATGTCTTAGTTTTTAAATTGCTTTCAGTCTTTATGTTTGCATTTGCACTGAATTGTACAGCCAAGATAGTTCTAGCAAGCTCTTCCAAAATACCATTCATGATGGACAAAACAGGCTGTAGAATCCCATAGATTAATGCATGATAACTTAGTTAGGGTACTTCGGAGTCAAATTGCATTCAATTCATGCTCTGTTATTTTATTTTAAGTTTGATAATGACTTGATAGTTCAACACTGTTTTAGACTAGTGACATCTTAGTTCAGTTTTAGCTTAGCACATTGTATTTTCATTCCACATTTAGTTGTCATCCATTGCATATTAGATTACATTAGTTGTTAAACTTAAACAATACGACCTTCATTATTTACAAAATCTCTTTTGTTCCAAATCCATAATTGACTCATAACCATCTGAACAGAAGATAGTATCATCTCAAGGCCTGAAGTACTTTTGCAACTTCTTCATAAACAAAACCTTTCCTCAAAAGACTACTTTAAAAAGAAATCCATAACTTTTGAATAAGGTTTAGTGATGTTAAACTAAGTTGCAGAATAGAATTAGGAGCTAGTCTTAGAGTAGAGATCTTATGATGTTACCAATATTCTCCTCCAAATATGCTTCAACAAATATTTAATCATGGATAAAATGTTGTATCATTATAAGCTGATTGTTTAATTGTTTGGTTAGGAGAATTTGTATACTTAGCTGACCATTTCTCAAGCTCTCCAAAAATACCTTTAATGAAGGAATTGGACAAGTTAAGCTTATGTTTTGATTCATTTTCTTGAAGTCATTATCAAGCTTTGTATTATGCTTAGTCATAGTTTAGGTTTGATTCTGTTTCAGTATTTGCATTTGCATTTGTCATTTATCATCAACCAATTAGGCTTCACTCTGTTTTTAACCAGTAGCTTCTTTCCACTAGCTTTTTAGTCATTTTCCTTGTGAACATAAAAACCACCAAAAGACCAAAAACATCATAAAACACTAAACACAACGCATTAAGAGACAAACACCTAGGCACATACAGTGCACTTCACTTCAGCAATTTACCAACCCTGGTTGACAATTAAATGAACTCAATTTAGGAGACTAGGTTGAGCACAAACATTTTGGCGCCGTTGCCGGGGAAGTGAAAACTCTTAATTCCAAAAAACAATTATATGCATAGAGAGAGAGATTCAAGGGGTAGATTCATAAGCAGCAGAAATAGAAATTTGATTCTTAGAACACCACTTGTTTCACCTAGACCAAGGGCTAGTACACCTTCAACTCAGACCCATATTCCATCCTTTACTGATCCTGGACTTCTAGAAGACCTAAGATTAGATATCCCATTATAGAAACCTTCCACTTCATCCATTGAACCTGCCTTAGAAGAAGATCTAAAGACTCCTGTCAGGGATACAAAATTTTCCACCTCCACAAGACAGTCAAACATGGCAGAAGAAGGGGGAGGAGGAGTCTTTAATGGAGAACACACATTATTTGGAGGTAGAGGTAGAGGTATAGGAGAATGAGGTAGAGGAGAAGGAGGTAGAGGTGCAGACGGAGGAAGAGGTAGAAGAGAAATAGGAAACTCTTTTGGGTTCCCTATAATTGATGAAGAAACCAATACAACCATGTAAAACATTTCACCCTCTGTCCTTCCAAACTTCTATGGAATTAAAACTAAAGATCTTGAAACCTTCCTATTTGAATTTGAAATCCTGTGTAGAAATTATGACTACTTACAAGATGCTCAAAAACTTAAATTATTTCCCTTCAACATTGAAAGGAGCGACATTGAAGTGGTTTATGAGTTTGATCAACGGTTCTGTGGGACATGGGAAGACATGAAACAAACATTTCTAGAGGTATTTGGATTATTGTATGCCAGTTAATCATAAGGAAGAAGTGTTCAAGATGTTACAAAAAGAAGATGAAAATTTGGAAGATTTGTTGGAAAGATTTCATTACAACATCAAAAGGGCAAAAATGGAAAATCTAGATCAAGACACCTTAAAATCTCTTTTGTTGAAAACAATTAGGGATGAATGGTTGGATATCCCAAACATGATGGGAAAAGGGGATATATCACAACTCACATTACCTGAAATATATGAGTTATGTATCAACCTTTTCAATCTAAAACATAAAGGTCCGAGACCTTGCTCTTGCAAGGGCAAATAAATCTACAGCTGGAACAGTAAGTAGGGCAGAAATAGGTAATATGCTTGATGAATTCAAATCTGACATTTTAGGGAGTCTTAGTGAACAAATAGACACCCTTAAATTACAAAACAAGAAAAAAGTCGAATTTGATGCCTTAGCAATCTTTTGTCCCAAATGTAGGAAGAAACATGCCTTGAGAGAATTCCCTTTGGATGTAAAAGTTGTAGAGACCTGTGTCATTTGTTCTGAAAAACATGAGACCAAGAATTTTCCTTCCCTTACTGGTCTCAAAGCTATCTTTCAAGAGGAAACTCCTACAAATTCCACAGAATATCTCAATTTTGTCTCTATAAGGCCTTGGCAAGGACCTCAAACACAAGGATTCCATGATCAAATGTATAATCGACCTCCACCTTGGAATTCTTGGCAGCAACCTTGGCCTCAATTTCAAAATCAATCTCAAGCTTGGGCATAAGGAGCACAAAGTCCCTATGGAAGATACTCTCAGTACTATCAGTATCCACCATCCTATCCACCATACCCACATTTTTATCCTCAAAATCCTCAACAAAATTTTCAACAAAATCCTCAACAACATCATCAGAACCAACCTCATCAAAATCAACCACTTCCATTACCATTCCCTCAAAAATCCAATCAACTACCAGCTCAGCCCATACCAAACCCCAATAATAAGAATCCTCAGAATACATACATGATAGAAGGACAACAATTTCCAACTTATTTAATTACTCCTCTAGACCTTAGTGATGTTCAACTTAGGTATGGAAGGATACTTGAGAAGAGGAAACCTTCTGTGATCATACAAGAACAAGATAATTCTGAGGAAGACTCCCTACGGGTTAATAAAAAGTCTTGAAGAAGACACATATTTTCAGGACCCAAACATTGAAAAATCAAAATAGAAAGAACCAATAATTTCAACTCCTGTATTCGAGCATCCATCAGCATCCACTCCTACACCTCCCTTTCCAGAAAGATTACAAATTGATAGAGGTGTAGAAAAACAAATTATGGTGCCGAATTATGATTTCCTAGATGAGCTAAGAAATGTCTGTATTAAGATTCCATTATTACAAGCTATCAAGGAAATTCCAATTTTAGCAAAGACAATAAAGGAGTTGAGCATGAAGAAAACAAGAAAAAGAATAAGAGAAACCAAGAAAATTCAACTGGTAGGACAAATAGCAGACATTATGATGGGAAAGATTTCTATTCCAAAGTATCTTGACCGAGGAAATCCAGTTGTCAAAATTCACATCAATGGAATTGAAATTCAAAACACACTCATTGATTTAGGAGCAGCAATAAATATCATGAGTAGACAAATCATGGACAAACTGAAACTTCCTAATCTTCTCTTTACACCCACACTATTACAATTAGCAGATAGATCTGTGATCAAACCGGATGGGGTAATAGAAGACATTCCAGTGTCCCTAGATTCTTGGGAGTACCCTGTGGATTTCATGATCCTAACTCCTAAGAATAATATAGGAGGCCATCCTGTTATATTAGGAAGACCTTGGTTGGCTACGGTTGGTCACTCTATTAATTTGTAGATCCGGTGATATGTACATCTTTGATGGTAGTTCAACTAAGAAATTCACTTTATATCCTCACAGCTAGGACAATTACGGATCTAGATGACACTCAATGGATAGAGGATGAAGAATATTTACAACCTCTCTTCACAATTTCGAGAAATTAGTGAAGATAATCAAATTACGAATACTCTAGAAAACTTTGAATCCTCTCAAAGACACAAACATGAATCATTTCAAAGAGGGATCTAATATTGAGTTTTTGTCATCAAGGCAGATGTCTCTTCATTCTATGGATAAATTTGGCAGCTCTACAAGTGAGATATTTCCAGGAAAAACTTTGAATATAAACAAGAACCTAGAAAAATCTCAACAAGAAGAGTTAGTCAAAATATTACAAAGACATTCTTCTGCATATGCATGGGAATACACTGACATGAAAGGGATAAGCCCCAAGACTTGCACTCATCACATCTATATAGAGGAAAATTGCAAACCAATCAGACAACCTCAGAGACGGATGAATCCAAATCTTAGGGAGATTGTTAAGGAAGAATTGTAGAAATTGTTAAATGTTAACTTCATCTATCCCATTTCAGATAGTCAGTGGGTTTCTCCTTTAGTAATTGTGCCAAAGAAAAATGGTAAATGGAGGGTATGTATTGACTACCAGGAATTAAACAAAGCTACTCTTAAAGATCATTTTCCCTTACCTTTCATAGATCAGGTGTTAGATACATTAACTAGCAAAAAGTACTTCTCATTCCTAGATGGGTTTAGTGGTTATAATAAAATCCAAGTAGCACTGGAAGATCAAGACAAAGCCACATTTACCTATCCTTGGGGTACCTGTGCCTACCGAGTATTGCCATTTGGATTATGCAATGCACCTGCAACATTTCTAAGGGCAGTACTAGGAATTTTTTCAGATCTAATACATGATTGTGTAGAGGTATATATGGATGATTTCACAGTTTATGGAAACACATTTGAATAAGCCTTAGAAAACTTGGAAAAAGTTTTAAAGAGATGTCAGGAAGCAAATCTTTCACTTAGTAATGAGAAATGTTTCATGATTTTGACTGAAGGTATTGCTTTAGGACATCACATTTCAGGGGATGGGATTAGAGTTGATGAGTCAAAAGTTGAAGTTATCTCTAACTTATCTATTCCAAGTTATCAAAAATATATTAGGATTTTTCTAGGATTTACAGGATATTATCGAAGATTCATAGAAAACTTCACCAAGATAGCATCTCCACTCTTCAAATTACTTACCAAAGACTGTGAATTCAAATGGAATTTTGATTGCCAGTTAGCTTTTGAGACCCTGAAAACAAAAATTTACGAAGCACCTATTTTAAGGGACCCTAACGGAAGTTACCTTTTCATATCTCAACGGTCACTTCGATACGGCTCTAGGAGCGATATTGGGACAAAAAGAACCTGATTCCTTATGCACCATAGGCATCTACTATACCGGTAAAATTTGACTCTACTTGATTAAATGCTCTTGTAATGAAAACGAGTTTTTAGCTGTTGTTCATGCCATAAACAAATTTAGACATTATATAACGGGCTATGAAACTTTCGTTCACACTGATCATTCTGCAATTAGATACTTAATGAACAAATCAATTACTAATGGCAGAGTCATAAGATGGTTATTGCTTTTACAAGAATTCAACATTACCATTCTAGATAGGCCTGGAAAATAAAACATAGTATCTGATTTCCTATCTACACTCCAAAACATCAAATATGACACTCCAGTTGAAGATCAATTTCTTGATGAATATCTTTTTGCAATTTCTACTCAAACTCCTTGGTTTGCTGACATTGCTAATTATTTAGTTTCAAGAAAATTTCCTTCAATATTGAATGCAAGAGATAAAGGAAAAATCATTTATGACAGTGCAAAGTATTCATGGGTTGCTAATGATTTGTATAAGACAGGTCCAGATTTGATCATTAGGAGATGTGTTCGTGAAGATGAGATGCCTGAGATTCTCAAAGCATGTCATGATGAACCTTGTGGCGGACACTTTGCTGATAAGAGGACGATATAAGATCAACAATTTAGGATATTATTGGCATCCTTGTTTAAAGATGCTAAAGAGTATGTCAAAAGGTGTGACAGTTGCCAAAGGGTAGGGAAACCTTCTCCTTCAGGTGAGATGCCATTACAACCTCAGGTACACATTGAACCTTTTGAAAAATGGGCTTTGGATTTTGTAGGACATATTAGTCCTCCATCAAGACAAAATAGATATATATTAGTTTGCACTGATTATGTTACCAAATGGGTAGAGGCCAAGCCATTACTTTTTTCTAATGAAGCATATGTAATTAATTTTATTTTTGAGGATATTTTTACTCATTTTGGTGTCCCAAGGGAAATTGTTATAGATCAAGGAGCTCAATTTACATCGAGGCTAGTGGAACAAATGATGGAGAGGTACAAAATTAGGCATAGAAAATCTACTCTTATCATCCACAAGCAAATGGTCAAAGTGGAATCTACTAATAAGGTCATTGAAGAGTCCTAGCAAATACTTTGTTCATTTACATAGAAGAGATTGGGTAGATAGGCTTCACAGAAATAACTAACAAACCTATAGAACTACATGGAGAAACATATTTCTTATTCTACAAAAATTTATCACATGTGAAGGTAGATATGGCACATTTTATGTTTACCATATTAGATTGATAATGCATTTTCTAGAGGAAGAGCTAAATTTTCCCTATTTCTTGCTTCAAAGTTTGAAAAAGATTGCTTCTGGTGTTCAAAGGAGAGTCCAATTCCTAGAGACAACTCTATACCATCATGGCTTGGTTAAGATTTTAATTGAACACCATTTAGCCAAAACAAAAGACACTTGGGATAATTTCTTGGTAAGAAACCACTTTGAGGAATCAAAAGAGCCCTCACCTGAACATTAGTCTACAAGGAGAAGCAGAAAATGGAGAGCCTCTAAAATTGAAATTGACAAAATAGTACAGGAAAGTAGTGAAGAAATAATCTCTGAGAAGTTGACTCAAATTAAGAGACAACTTAAGAAAGAAAGGGTAATCAGGAAATCTTCCACAGAAAAAGGAGAGGGATCATCCCAGCCAAGAAGAAGCCATAGAATCAGGGGGAAACTAAGGAAAACACAGATCAAACAAACAGGGGTGATAAATATAGAAGATGAGGAAACATCTATTGAAGATGTTGAAGAAGATTTTAATGAAGAAACCAGTGTCCCCAACTCGACCAAGAAGTTTATCACTATGTTGAAACATTAGAAAGGAAAGCTTCAGAGAGTAGAGATAGAACCCCTAGTCCTCCACTCTCTGAAATAGATGTGTTAAGAAGGGATAGGTATGAGATGGAAGTACTTAATAGACATATCAAAACTGAGAATGATATTCTAAAGGAATAAGTCAAACTCAAAACCAGTATGAACTCAACCTTATCTCTACAAATGGACAAAGTGGAAAAGGCTAATGAAAAGGTGAAAAAGAGGAACAAGAAGCTAATCAGGGCACTTATCAACTTAAGGTTCAAACTAGTCATCAGAAAACCAAGAAGACCTTTAACTTCCAGGCAAATAAGAAGGAGAGGGTTGGATGTTCTTGCAGAAGTCTCTGAGTTTATGGAATAAGTTTCATGAGGACACGCAATAAGTCAGCAGTGGGGGTATGTTGAGCCCCAAGATTATGCTTTCTTTCATCTTACTTTACCTCATTTTCCTTTTTCCATCGTTATCCCAGACCCAAATGATCAATGAAATTAGTTAAAACTACTTTTAGAATGATTAACATGGCTAACTTGCTAAGTTTTGTGATTTTGTCATTGTAATGCATTTTGACCAGAACTAGCTGTAGAATGAAGACATTCCGTAGCTAACCGAAAATTCTGCAATTGTCTTCATGTTCAAGCATGTTCCAGGTGTCCTCTCAAGAAAATCCACACATGGGTATATTCCACATTATGTCCTAATTGTTCGTTGCTCACCATGAATACTGAACCGAATTCTGGACGTGGTTTTGGTACGTGGGAACTCATTCAAGGAGGCAGAATTCTAATAGGACTAGGACAGTCCAGATGTCCTTTGTCCCTTTACGCTGCCATCTTTAGAGTCCTAATACGATTTTGATAAGGAAAGACAATGATCCCCGTATTGTTGCAAGCTCTGTTATGTAGATTTGTTATAAAAGCACTCGGGAAACCGAGAGACAAGCTCTAGATTTTGCTTATATTTCATGGATTAACTGCTATATTTCTGAAGACCGAGAATACTCTGTTTCAAGTTATTTTCCTGTAATGAAGAAGACATCATTGCTTTGAATGCGTTGAGTTGATTTTGAGTTAGATTCCGTCTGGTGGTAGAGGGCCCCTGCCTCCTGCACGACTTTACTTTCATAATTTAGATAAGTATCTTAGTTTGTTTTCACATTTTTGAAGTTTTAGTTCATAGTTAATTCCATTAGTCACTATAGCTATACTTGTTCTAAGAAACTCTTCCAAAAGATCATGATAATGAATGAGAAATGGCTGTAGTGTTGTAGGTTTTAATTGCAATTTCTTTTGTTCATTATCATAGTTGAACTTATTCTAAGCAAACTCTTCCAAAAAATCCTTATGATGTCTAAGGCATGACTGTGATACTGAAAGTTTCAGTTGTTTGTTTACAGTAAGTAGCCTAGCTGATCTTACTCTTAAAACGCTCTTCCAAAATATCATAATAATGGGTAGGAGATAGTTGTGATGTCTTAGTTTTTAAATTTCTTTCAGTCTTTATGTTTGCATTTGCATTGAATTGTACAGCAAGGATTTTTCTAGAAAGCTCTTCCAAAATACCATTCATGATGGACAAAATAGGCTGTAGAATCCCATATATTAATTACATGATAACTTAGTTAGGGCACTCCGGAGTCAAATTGCATTCAATTCATGCTCTGTTATTTTGTTTTAAGTTTGATAATGGCTTGTTAGTTCAGAACTGTTTATTGTAGACTAGTGACATCTTAGTTCAGTTTTAGCTAAGCTCATTGTATTTACATTCCACATTTAATTGTCATCCATTGCATATTAGATTACATTAGTTGTTAAACTTAAACAATACGGCCTTCATTATTTAAAAAACCTCTTTTGTTCCAAATCTATAATTGACTCATAACCATCTGAACAGAAGACAGTATCATCCCAAGGCCTGAAGTACTTCTGCAACTTCTTTACCACTTCATAAAAAAAGCCTTTCCTCAAAAGACTACTTTAAAAAGAAATCTATAACTTTTGAATAAGGTTTAGTGATGTTAAACTAAGTTGCAGAATAGAATTGGGAGCTAGTCTTAGAGTAGAGATCTTATGATGTTACCAATGTTTTTCTCCAAATATGTTTCAAAAAATCTTTAATCATGGATAAAATGTTGTATCATTATAAGCTGATTGTTTAATTGTTTAGTTAGGAAAATTTGTATACTTAGCTGACCATTTCTCAAGATCTTCCAAAATACCTTTAATGAAAGAATTGGAAAAGTTAAGTTTATGTTTTGATTCATTTTCTTGAAGTCATTATCAAGCTTTGTATTCTGCTTACTCATAGTTTAGGTTTAATTCTGTTTCAGTATTTGCATTTGCATTTGTCATTTGTCATCAATAAATTAGGCTTCACTCTATTTTTAACTAGCAGCTTCTTTCCACTAGATTTTTAGTTATTTTCTTCCTTGGTGTAAAACCATCAAAAGACCAAAACATCAAATCATCATAAAAGACCAAAAACATCATAAAACACTAAACAGCACGTGGGGAGACAAACACACAAACTTGCTATAGAAATTTGCTGAATAATGATTAATTATCCACCGAGACTATCCTGATCACATACACTTTGAATTTATATGCAACACATAATCTCTTCCACTCAGATCATCACACATGCGGAAATAAAACAAGCGATAGCACATCAATTCATCATACACATTAACAAATTATGTATGGGGAAAGCTTATAGCTGAAAACCCCGCAGCTATTTTGTATATTACAATGGAGAAATCATGTAACAAAATCAGTACAATACTCCTCACAAGTACTCAGTACTATCTCATGAAGTTACACACAAACTAGCTTGGTTTTGAACAGGTTACTGGTTCAAAACTCACCACTAATTGCCTTGCCTCTATTGCGCAATCATGGCCTGTCTAAATAGAGATCCAAGGTTCAAATATCCTTGGCTTGACAGCGCAATCATCATGGGCAATTCCTCCAAGTGTGGTGCAAATCTCATGCACAACTGATGTCGCCACTGATAGCTAACTCCACCCTTTCATCTACCTCTTTCACTGGTCTCCACTGAACTGATCATGCATTGTAGTGAACTGATGTGTTATTGAGTTGAATAATGAGTTACTAATTAATGAATTAAATAATATTTAATTCACTCCACTCATAACTAGTTGATTAGCTAGTTAAACTAATCTCAACCAGTTCAACTAAATTAAACCGAACACAACTCCACTAGTTGTCTCATTAACTCCACCAAACTTCTGCCACTGAAGTCCTAACTAAAGTCAACCATGCATGTGCTCACCAAACCCTAGGAATAGCGTAATTCCTCTGTCAGATGCATGAGCCACTTCCAAGGCTCGAACTGAAGTGCTCCAAGAGAGTAAACTGAAGTTTATAGTCTAAATATTATTAAGAGTAAATAATATTTGACTTCCCTATTTTAAGGAGAGGCAGTCTAAAAATAGACGTCGACCTATAGGTCCAAAAAATAGAGTCCCATCTATTTTTACCAACATGAACAATACTCCAATAATCTCATACTGCAATCCCCGGACCATGCTCCATATGTCTAAAAATAGACATAGTCTAAAAATAGATTTTGCGCCAGAATTTGCCTGCGGGCCCACTTACTGAAGGCGACTTCATTTCACTAAGCTCCATCATCTTGCTGCATTTTCAACACATACAGTGCACTTCACTTTAGCAGTTTACCAACCCTGGTTGACAATTAAATGAACTCAATTTAGGAGACTAGGTTGAGCACAAACATTTTGGCGATGTTGTCGGGGAAGTGAAAACTAGGTAACCTTTGTTTCTTAATTCCCAAAAACAATTATATGCGTAGAGAGAGAGACTCAAGGGGTAGATTCATAAGCAACAGAAACAGAAATTTGATTCCTAGAACACCACTTGTTTCACCTAGACCAAGAGCTAGTACACCTTCAACTCAGACCCATATTCCATCCTTTACTGATCCTGGACTTCTAGAAGACCTAAGATCAGATATCCCATTAGAGAAACCTTCAACTTCATCCACTAAACCTGCCTTAGAAGAAGATCTAAAGACTCCTGTTAGGGACACGAACTTTTCCACTTCCACAGGAGAGTCAATCATGGTAGAAGAAGGGGGATGAGGAGTCTTTAATGGAGAACACACATTATTTGGAGGTAGAGGTAGAGGTAGAGGAGAAGGAGGTAGAGGTGCAGATGGAGGAAGAGGTAGAAGAGAAATAGGAAACTCTTTTGGGTTCCCTATAATTGATGAAGAAACAAATACAACCATGAAAAACATTTCACCCTCTGTCCTTCCAAACTTCTATGAACTTAAAACTGAAGATCCTGAAACCTTCCTATTTGAATTTGAGATCCTGTGTAGAACTTATGACTACTTACAAGATGCTCAAAAACTTAAATTATTTCCTTCAACATTGAAAGGACAAGCATTGAAGTAGTTTATGAGTTTGATCAACAGTTCTATTAGGACATGGGAAGACATGAAACAAGCATTTATAGAAAGGTATTTGGATTATTGTATGCCGGTCAATCATAAGGAAGAAGTGTTTAAGATGGTACAAAAAGAAGATGAAAACTTGGAAGATTTGTTGGAGAGATTTCATTAGAACATCAAAAGAGAAAAAATGGAAAACCTAGATCAAGACACCTTAAAAGCTCTTTTGTTGAAAACAATTAGGGATGAATGGTTGGATATCCTTAACATGATGGGAAAAGGGGATATATCACATCTCACATTACCTGAAATATCTGAGTTATGTATCAACCTTTCAAGAGGGAAATCTAAAACTATAAAAGGTCCAAGAGATCTTGCTCTTGCAAGGGCAAGTAAGTCTGCTTCTGGGACAGTAAGTAGATCAGAAATAGGACATATGCTTGATGATTTTAAATATGACATCTTAGGGAGTCTTAGTGA
Organism: Pinus albicaulis; assembly: GCA_034641835.2. NCBI lineage: Eukaryota > Viridiplantae > Streptophyta > Pinopsida > Pinales > Pinaceae > Pinus > Pinus albicaulis. The sequence continues at coordinate 1,322,634,156 of CM076579.1, read as the reverse complement.
ACAAATAGACACCCTTAAGATACAAAACAAGCAAAAGGCTGAATCTGATGCCTTGGAAATCTTTTGTCCCAAATGTAGAAAGAAACATGCCTTGAGAGAGTGTCCTTTGGATGTAAAAGTTGTAGAGACCTGTGTCATTTGTTCTGAAAAACATGAGACCAAGAATTGTCCTTCTCTTCCTGGTCTCAAAGTTGTCTTTTAGGAGGAAACTCCTACAGATTCCACAGAATCTCTTAATTTTGTCTCTAGAAGACCTTGGCAGGGATCTCAAACACAAGGATTCCATGATCAAATGTATAATCAACCTCCACCTTGGAATTCTTGGCAGCAACCTTGGCCTCAATTTCAAAATCAATCTCAAGCTTGGGCACAAGGAGCACAAAATCCCTATGGAAGATACTCTCAGTACTATCAGTATCCACCATCCTATCCACCATACCCACATTTTTATCCTCAAAATCCTCAACAACATCATCAGAACCTACCACATCGAAATCAACCACTTCCATTACCATTTCCTCAAAAATCAAATCAATTGCCTACTCAACCCATACCAAAACCCAATAATAAAAATCCTCAAAACACATACATGATAGAAGGCCAACAGTTTCCAACTTATTTAATTACTCCTTTAGACCTTAGTGATGTTCAACTTAGGTCTGGAAGAATACTTGAAAAGAGGAAACCTTCTGTGATCATACAAGAACAAGATAACTCTGAGGAAGACTCTCTACGGGTGAATAAAAGTCTTGAGGAAGACACATCTTTTCAAGACCCAAACACTGAAAAATTAAAGCAAAAAGATCGAATAATTTCAACTCCTGTATTAGAGCAACCATCCACATCTACTTCTATACCTCCCTTTCCAGAAAGATTACAAATTGATAGAGGTGTAGAAAAACAAATTATGGTGCCTAATTATGATTTCCTAGATGAGCTGAGAAATGTTTGCATTAAAATTCCATTATTAGAAGCCATCAAGGAAATTCCAATTTTAGCAAAAACAATAAAGGAGTTGAGTATGAAGAAAACAAGAAAAAGAATAAGAGAAACAAAGAAAATTCAACTGGCAGGAAAAATATCAGACATTATGATGGGCAAGATTGCTATTCCAAAGTATCTTGACCCAGGAAATCCAGTTGTTAAAATTCACATCAATGGAATTGAAATCCAAAACACACTCATTGATTTAGGAGCAGCAATCAATATCATGAGTAGACAAATCATGGATAAAATGAAACTTCCTAATCTTCTCTTTACACCCACATTATTACAATTACCAGATAGATCTGTGATCAAACCAGATGGGGTAATAGAAGACATTTTAGTGTCCCTAGATTCTTGGGAGTACCCTGTGGATTTCATGATCCTAACTCCTAAGAATAATCTAGGAGGACATCCTGTTATATTAGGAAGACCTTGGTTGGCTACAGCTGATGCTTTTATTAGTTGTAGATTCGGTGATATGTACATCTCTGATGGTAGTTCAACTAAGAAATTCACTTTACATCCTCTAGCTAGGACAATTACAAATCTAGATGACACTCAATGGATAGAGGATGAAGAAGATTTACAACCTCTCTTCACAATTTCAGAAATTAGTGAAGATAATCAAATTCTGAATACTCTAGAAAACTTTGAATCCTCTCCAGAACACAAACATGAATCATTTCAAGAGGGATCTAATATTGAGTTTTTTTCATCAAGGCATATTTCTCTTCATTCTATGGCTAAATTTGGCAGCTCTACAAGTGAGATATTTCCATGCAAAACTTTGAATATAAACAAGAACCTAGAAAAATCTCAACAAGAAGAGTTAGTCAAAGTATTACAGAGCCATTCTTCTGCATATGCATGGGAATACACTGACATGAAAGGGATAAGCCCCAAGAATTGCACTCATCACATCTATATAGAGGAAAATTGCAAACCAATCAGACAACCTCAAAGACGGATGAATCCAAATCTTAGGGAGATTGTTAAAGAAGAATTGCAAAAATTGTTAAATGTCAACTTCATCTATCCCATTTCAGATAGCCAGTGGGTTTCTCCTTTGGTAATTGTGCCAAAGAAAAATGGTAAATGGAGGGTATGTGTTGACTATCGGGAACTAAACAAAGCTACTCTTCAAGAGGGATCCAACATTGATTTTTTGTCATCAAGGCAGATGTCTCTTCATTCTATGGATAAATTTGGTATCTCTACAAGTGAGATATTTCTGGGCAAAACTTTGAACATAAACAAGAACCTAGAAAAATCTCCACAAGAAGAGTTAGTCAAAGTATTACCGAGACATTCTTCTGCATATGCATGGGAATACACCGACATGAAAGGGATAAGCCCCAAGACTTGCACTCATCACATCTATATAGAGGAAAATTGTAAACCAATCAGACAACCTCAAAGACGGATGAATCCAAATCTTAGGGAGATTGTTAAAGAAGAATTGCAAAAATTGTTAAATGTCAACTTCATCTATCCCATTTCAGATAGTCAGTGGGTTTCTCCTTTGGTAATTGTGCCAAAGAAAAATGGTAAATGGAGGGTATGTATTGACTACCAGGAACTAAACAAAGCTACTCTTAAAGACCATTTTCCCTTACCTTTCATAGATCAAGTGTTAGATACATTAGCTGGCAAAAAGTACTTCTCATTCCTAGATGGGTTTAGTGGTTACAACCAAATCCAAGTAGCACTTGAATATCAAGACAAAACCACATTTACCTGTCCTTGGGGTACCTATGCTTACCGAGTATTGCCATTTGGATTATGCAATGCACTTGCAACATTCCAAAGGGCAGTATTAGGAATTTTCAGATCTAATACATGATTGTGTAGAGGTATATATGGATGATTTCACAGTTTATGGAAACACATTTGAAGAAGCCTTAGCAAACTTGGAAAAAGTTTTAAAGAGATGTCAAGAAGAAAATCTTTCACTTAGTCATGAGAAATGTTTCATGATGTTTACTGAAGGTATTGTTTTAGGGCATCATATTTCAGGGGATGGGATTAGAGTTGATGAGTCAAAATTTGAAGTCATCTCTAACTTATCTATTCCAAGTTGTCAAAAATATGTTAGGAGTTTTCTAGGATTTACAGGATATTATCGGAGGTTTATAGAAAACTTCACAAAGATAGCATCTCCACTCTTCAAATTACTTACCAAATATTGTGAATTTAAATGGAATTCTGATTGCCAGTTAGCCTTTGAAACCCTGAAAACAAAAATTTCTGAAGCACCTATTTTAAGGGGACCTAACTGGAAGTTACCTTTTCATATCTCAACAGATGCTTCTGATACAGCTCTAGGAGCAGTATTGGGACAAAAGGACCTGATTCCTTATGCAATCTACTATACTAGTAAAAATTTGACTCCTGCAGCGTTAAACTATACTGTAACTGAAAAAGAGTTTTTAGCTGTTGTTCATGCCATAAACAAATTCAGACACTATATAACAGGCTATGAAACTTTTGTTCACACTCATCATTCTGCAATTAGATACTTAATGAACAAATCAATTACTAATGGCAGAGTCATAAGATGGTTATTGCTTTTACAAGAATTCAACATTACCATTCTAGATAGGCCTGGAAAAAAAAACACATTAGCTGATTTCCTATCTAGACTCCAAAACATCAAAGATGACACTCTAGTTGAAGATCAATTTCCTGATGAATATGTTTTTGCAATTTCTACTGAAACTCCTTGGTTTGCTGACATTGCTAATTATTTAGTTTCAGGAAAATTTCCTTCAATAATGAATGCAAGAGATAAAATAAAAATCATTTATGACAGTGCAAAATATTCATGGGTTGCTAATGAGTTGTACAAGACAGGTCCAGATTTGATCATTAGGAGATGTGTTCGGGAAGATGAGATGCATGAGATTCTCAAAGCATGTCATGATGAACCTTGTGGCAGACACTTTGCTGATAAGAGGACAGCTTATAAGATCCTTCATTTAGGATATTATTGGCCATCCTTGTTTAAAGATGCTAAAGAGTATGTCAAAAGGTGTGACAGTTGCCAAAGGGTAGGGAAACCTTCTCCTTCAGGTGAGATGCCATTACAACCTCAGGTACATATTGAACCTTTTGAAAAATGGGCTTTGGATTTTGTAGGACCTATTAGTCCTCCATCAAGACAAAAGAGATATATATTAGTTTGCACTGATTATGTTACCAAATGGGTATAGGCCAAGCTATTACTTTTTTCTAATGAAGCATCTGTAGTTACTTTTCTTTTTGAGGATATTTTTACTCGTTTTGGTGTCCCAAGGGAAATTGTTACAGATCAAGGAGCTCAATTTACATCAAGGCTAGTGGAACAAATGATGGAGAGGTACAAAATCAGGCATAGAAAATCTACTCCTTATCATCCACAAGCAAATGGTCAAGTGGAATTTACTAATAAGGTCATTGAAGGAATCTTAACAAAGATTGTTCATTTACATAGAAGAGATTGGGTAGATAGGCTTCCTAAAGCCTTGTGGGCCTATAGAACTACATGGAGAAACACAACAGGTCATACTCCTTATGAACTTGTTTATGGAAAGCAAGTTTTGTTTCCCATAGAGTTCCAGATTCAAACTTTCAAAATGGCAGTTCAGCTAGGACTTGATTTAACGGAGGCACAAAAGCATAGATTGGAGTAGATTAATGAATTGGATGAGATCAGACAAGATGCAGTTCAGAAAACAAGTCTAGTCCAAAAACAAAGGACTAGATGGCATGATAAGTACATCAAAGAGAAGAAATTCAAAGAAGGTGACTGGGCTCTCTTGTTTGATTCAAAATTCAAGGATTTTCAAGGTAAATTTCAAACACATTGGCTTGGGCCATATGAAATTGTTGAAATTTTTGACAATGGAACAGTAAAAATCAGGACAATAGATGAAGAAGAGGTCACTTTTCTTGTGAATGGTCATAGATTGAAGCTGTATCACAAACCACTCTCAAGAGAAGAATTTGTCAAGAAGTTCCAGGAAAACAATGATGTGAAGTTAATGAAGAAGAATATTTCTTCTTCATCAACTTAATTGAATTTTCTGAAGTCATTTCTTTTGAAAAAAAATAAAAAAATAAAAATAAAAATAAATAAAATAAATAAAATAAATAAAAATAAATAAAAGTATAAACATGAAAACCAATCACTAATTGGCATGTTTATACAGAAAAGATAGGATGAAAATCAGATTCTTTCTGACACTCTAACTTTTCCATTTTGTTTCTGCAAGCAACTATTACAAAATCATAAGTTCAGATCCATTGCACTTATGATCCATCTCATTTCATTCCATTTACTTATCCATCCATACTCCATTTCATTCATTTATTCATACTTCACTTCATTCCATATTTCATTCATCTCATTCCATACTTCATCCACCTCATTTCCATATCAAAATTTAAAGTTTGATGTTTTTCTAAAAATGAATAACACATGTCATGGATTGCAAGCCATTTCCTATATTCTTCCACTCCATTTCATAAATTATAATCCATCCCACTCCATCATTCACTTCATACATATCCCATTTTACCATGTTTCATCATCTATCTTCACCCATTCCATATAATATTTCATGTATATTCCAAACCACTCCATTCCATGATTAAAACTCTTTACAGGTACATTCTGCAGCTAAACAGACATTCTGCAGCTAATCAGACTTTCCGTAGCCAGGCAGTCATTCCGCAGCTACAGATCCGGAAGGCACTGATCAACAGACATTGAATTGTAACAAGATAATCCAGTATATCCATGGACAAGAAAAATTAAGAAGGATTATGAGGACTCACAAAGTAATGGTTTCCACAGGAGAACAAAGTATATAGAGACCACAAAAAGCAGATGAAAAGCAAAGGTAAAAAGTTCTGGTTATAATGTCATATCGTAAACTTTATTATAGTTTTAGTTATGAATCCTTCGAAAAGTTGTTTTGATTATTTTTATTGATCATGCCAAATATACCCTCCGCAAAACTTTGGATAAAAATCCTTCATTTCAAATTATATACCCGATCATCATTTAAGCGGTTAAAAGGTTGAAGTGTTTGATTTCCTTACGTCACCTAGCCAAATCATTTAATGATGATTTTTGAATCCATTGTAAATAAATCTCCGCAGTCTTTTCACTCATTGATTTGTTTTCACCTCATTTCATTAACTCGTTCCGTAACCACTCCCTATTACTCCATTCCGTAGCCAGCCCTTCATCATTTCATTCTGCGAAACAAAGGTATCTCTATCACCGTGAGCAGAGGTATACCAGTTTGAAATTTGAAGCCATTGTCACCGTGAAGTAGAGGTATATCAGTTGAGAGTTGAAGCCACTGTCACTGTGAAGCAAAAGTATATCAGTTTGAGGTATACCAGTTTGGAATTTGAAGCCATTGTCACCGTGAAGAAGAGATATATCAGTTTGAAGATTGAATCACTATCATCGTGAACCAGAGGTATATTATTTTGAAGGTTGAAGCCATTGTTTCCGTGAGAAGAAAGAGTAGTAATCTAAAGATTGAAGAAGAAATTATGGGCCTCATTGTAAGAACTAAACCAGTGGGCACAAAATACCTGGAAGGATACCCTCAAAGAAGAGAAATGTTGCAACAGGCAAGATGGCTAGAATTCCTTGAAAAATTTAATGGCTTCCACAAAGAAGTTACTAAAACATTTGCAAGGTCATTCAAAGGAGCCGAGGTTGAAGTTGGAGATGTTAAATTCACTGTCACAGAGGTTTTCATTGCAGAAGCAACATGATTGCTTAGACATGGAGAAATATGGTTTAAAAGCAAAGAATTTCATAATGAATCATGGAAGCAAATCCTAAAATCACCAGGTATGGATGTCACTGTGTTTAAAAAAGGGAATTCCAAGCTCTGCATTAAAAAATAAATGGAGAAACATATTGCTTATTCTACAAAAATTTATCACTTGTGAAGGTAGATATGGTACATTTTATGTTTACCATATTAGGTTGATAATGCATTTTCTAGAGGAAGAGCTAAATTTTCCCTATTTCTTGCTTCAAAGTTTAAAAAAGATGGCTTCTAGTGTTCAAAGGAGAGTCCAATTCCTAGATACAACTCTATACCATCATGGCTTGGTTAAGATTTTAATTGAACACCATTTAGCCAAAACAAAAGATACTTGGGATAATTTCATGGTAAGAAATCACTTTGAGGAACCAAAAGAGCCTTCACCTGAACATCAGCCTACAAGGAGAAGAAGAAAATGGAGAGCCTCTAAAATTGAAATTGACAAAACAGTAAAGGAAAGTAGTGAAGAAATAATCTCTGAGAAGTTGACTCAGATTAAGAGACAACTTAAGGAAGAGAGGGTAATCAGAAAATCTGCCACAGAAAAAGGAGAGGGATCATCCCAGCCAAGAAGAAGCCATAGACTCAAGGGGAAACTAAGGAAAACACAGATCAAACAAACTGGGGTGATAAACATAGAAGATGAGGAAACCTCTATTGAAGAAGATGTTGAAGAAGATTTTGATGAAGAAACCCCTGAAATTGACCCTGCACAGCAAGAAGTTTATGACTATGTTGAAACATTGGAAAGGAAAGCTTCGGAGAGTAAAGATAGAACCCCTAGTCCTGCACTGTCCAAAATAGATGTGTTAAGAAGAGATAGGTATGAGATGGAAGTACTTAATAGACATATCAAAACTAAGAATGATATTCTGAAGGAACAAGTCAAACTCAAAACCAGTATGAACTCAACCTTGTCTCTACAAATGGACAAAGTGGAAAAGGCTAATGACAAGTTGAAAAAGAGGAACAAGAAGCTAATCAGGGCACTTACCAATTTAAGGTTCAAGCTAGTCATCAGGAAGCCCAGAAGACCTTTAACTTCCAGGCAAAGAATAAGAAGAGGGTTGGATGTTCTTGCAGAAGTCTCTGAGTTTATGGAATAAGTTGCATGAGGACATGCAAGAAGTCAGCAGTGGGCGTATGTTGAGCCCTAAGATTGTTCTTTCTTTCATCTTACTTCACTCCATTTTCCTTTTTCCATTGTTATCCCAGGCCCAAATGATCAATGAAATTAGTTAAAATTACTTTTAGAATGAATAACATGGCTAACTTGCTAAGTTTTGTGATTTTGTCATTGTAATGCATTTTTAACTCAAAACTAGGTACAGAATGTAGACATTCCATAGCTAACCGCCAATTCTACAGCTTTCTTCATGTTCAAGCATGTTCCAGGTGTCCTCTCAGGAAAAGCCACACATGGGTATATTCCACATCATGTCCTGATCGTTCGTTGCTCACCATGAAGAATGAACCGAACTCTGGACGTGGTTTTGGTACGTGGGAACTCATTCAAGGAGGCAGACTCCTAATAGGACTAGGATAGTCCAGATGTCCTTTGTCCCTCTACGCTGCCATATTTAGAGTTATAGTACAATTTTGATATGAAAAGACAATGATCCCCGTATTGTTGCAAGTTCTGTTATGAAGATTTGATATAAATGCACTCGGGAAACCGAGAGGCTAGCTCTATATTTTTCTTAGATTTCAGGGATTGATTTCTATATTTCTGAAGACCGAGAATACTCTGTTTCAAGTTATTTTCCTTTAATGAAGAAGACAACATTGCTTTGAACGCGTTGAGTTGATTTTGAGTTAGATTCTGTCTGGTGGTAGAAGGCCCCTACCTCCTGAACAGCTTTACTTTCGTAATTTAGATAAGTATCTTAGTCGTTTTCACATTTTTGAAGTTTGATTTCATAGTTAATTTCATTAGTCACTATAGCTATACTTGTTCTAAGAAACTGTTCCAAAAAATCATGATAATGAATGGGAAATGGCTGTAGTGTTATAGGTTTTATTTGTAATTTCTTTTGCTCATTATCACAGTTGAACTTATTCTAGTAAACTCTTCCAAAAAATCATTATGATGTCTAAGGCATGACTGTGATACTGAAGGTTTCAGTTGTTTGTTTACACTAAGTAGCATAGCTGATCTTACTCTTAAAATGGTCTTCCAAAATATCATAACAATGGGTAGGAAATAGCTGTGATGTCTTAGTTTTTAATTGTAATTGATTTCAATCTTTATGTTTGCATTTGCACTGAATTGTACAGCCAGGATTGTTCTAACAAGCGCTTCCAAAATACGATTCATGATGGACAAAATAGACTATATAATTCCATAGATTAATTGCATGATAACTTAGTTAGGGTACTCCAGAGTCAAATTGCATTCAATTCATGCTATGTTATTTCGTTTTAAGTTTGATAATGGCTTGTTAGTTCAGCACTGTTTATTGTAGACTAGTGACACCTTAGTTCAGTTCTAGCTTAGCTCATTGTATTTACATTCTACATTTAGTTGTCATCCATTGCATATTAAATTACATTAGTTGTTAAACTTAAACACCACGGCCTTCATTATTTACAAAACCTCTTTTGTTCCAAATCTATAATTGACTCATAACCATCTAGACAGAAGAAAGTATCAGCCCAAGGCCTGAAGTACTTTTGCAACCTCTTTACCATTTCATAAACAAAGCCTTTCCTCAAAAGACTACTTTAAAAAGAAATCTATAAATTTTGAGTAAAGTTTAGTGATGTTAAACTAAGTTGCAGAATAGAATTAGGAGCTAGTCTTAGAGTAGAGATCTTATGATGTTACCAATGTTCTTCTCCATATATGCTTCAACAAACCTTTAATCATGGATAAGATGTTGTATCATTATAAGCTGATTGTTTAATTGTTTAGTTAGGAGAATTTGTATACTTAGCTGCCCATTTCTCAAGCTCTTCCAAAATACCTTTAATGAAAGAATTGGACAAGTTAAGTTTATGTTTTGATTCATTTTCTTGAAGTCATTATGAAGCTTTGTATTCTTCTTAGTCATAGTTTAGGTTTGATTCTGTTTCAGTATTTGCATTTGCATTTGTCATTTGTCATCAACAAATTAGGCTTCACTCTGTTTTTAACCAGTAGCTTCTTTCCACCAGCATTTAGTTCTTTTCCTTGTGAACATAAAACCATCAAAAGACCAAAAAAATCATAAAACACTAAACACAACACATTAAGAAACAAACACGTAGGCACATACAATGCACTTCACTTCAGCAGTTTACCAACCCTGGTTGACAATTAAATGAACTCAATTTAGGAGACTAGATTGAGCACAAACAATAATGTCATCAACATACACTACCACAATTAGGAGTTCATTTTCATGGGATTTTATGTATAGATTGTTGTCTACTCCACCTCTCTTAAAGCCTTTTTTTTGCAAATATTTGTCCAGTCTTGAGTACCAAGCACGGGGAGCCTGTTTTAGTCCATATAGAGCCTTTTTCAGTCTGCACACATAGTCTTCTTTGTCTGTTAAAGAGAAACCTTCTGGTTGTTCCATGTAGACTTCTTCTTCTAGGTCTCCATTCAGAAATGCAGATTTAACATCCATTTGATATACTTTGAAGTTTTGGTAGCATGCAAATGCCAGGAACATTCTGATAGCTTCCATTCTGGCTACAGGGGAAAATGTTTCATCATAATCAAGTCCTTCGATTTGTGAATATCCTTTGCAGACCAGTCTGGCCTTATTCCTGATTACCTGTCCTTCATCATTCATTTTATTTTTGAATACCCATTTTGATCCTATGACATTTTTCTCAGTGGGTCTAGGAACTAGTTCCTAGGTATTGTTTTTCTCAATTTGATCCAATTCTTCATTCATTGCATTCACCCAAGACTTGTCCTTGCTGGCTTCTTCAAACTTCTTTGGCTCTATTTGTGACAACATCGCTATGTATACCTCTTTAGTTTGTTCTATTAGCTGCCTTCTTGTTTGGACCCCTGCTTTCTTGTCTCCTATGATCTGATCTTCGGGATGATTCTTCTGAGTGTGTCTTGAGGGGGTTTTTGAGTTCAGTTCAGCATTTTCTGATTTTTTTCTTGTTTCTTCATCATCTTGGTCCTCTTCTTCATGGTTTTCAGGATGGCTGTTGCAATATATATCTCTTGTCTTGTTTGGAAGTTCTTCATCAAATCTTACATCAATACTTTCTACAATTTTCCGAAGAGTCTTGTTGTAGCATCTGTATCCTTTAATTTTGGATGCATATCCTAGAAATATCCCTTCATCTGCTCTTGCATCAAAATTTCCAAGATTTTCATCATTATTCTTTATGTAACACTTGCTACCAAAGATCCTAAAGTGTTTGATTGAGGTTGGCTTTCCATGCCACAATTCGTAGGGTGTCTTGTCACTGCTTGGCCTTAAGTGAGCTTTGTTAAGGATATGTACTTCTGTGTGCACTGCTTCTGCCCAGAAGGTCTGAGCAATATTATTCTCTTGCATCATGGCTCTGGCAATTTGTTGAACAGATCTATTTTGTCTTTCTGCTACTCCATTCTGCTGAGGTATTCCTGCAATAGTGAATTGTTGTTTTATGCCATGTTCATTGCATAGGTTAGCAAAGTCATAATATGTAAATTCTCCTCTTCTATCTGATCTGATACATTTTAGCTTGCATCCAGTTTGATTTTCTGCTAATGCTTTGAATATCTTAAACTTTTCCAGTGCTTCTGATTTGTTCTTGAGAAAAGCAACCCATGTAATTCTGGAGAAATCATCTATTATCAGCATGAAGTAGGATTCTCCACTTGGTGTCTTAGTTCTTGCAGTTCCACACAGATCCATGTGCACAAGCTGTAGTGGTATTCTTGTTTATAACTCCTCTTTGGCCTTAAAGGATGTGTGGTTCTGTTTACCCAATTGACAAGATTTGCATATGGTATTAGAAGGCCTCTTAATTTCTGGCATGTCTCTGACAGCTTTCTTCTTACTTAGTCTGATGATGTGATCGAAGCTTAGATGTCCCAACCTTTTATGCCATAACCATGACTCTACTAGCTTGCTAAGATGACATGCTTCATCTCCCTCTTTCACAATGTAAACATTACTTTCTGTTCGAACACCCTTGAGCAGACTCTTACCTGTGGTGCTGGATCTGACTTCACAATCTTTTGCTCTAAAAAGAACTTCATAGCCTTTGTCACACATCTGACTAACACTTAGTAAATTTGCTTTCAGCCCATCTACAAATAGTACATCTTGGGCCTTTCCTCTACCATTTTCTATGCTAAATGAGCCTTTTCCTTTTATTTTTCCTGATTTATCATTGCCGAAGGTAACATTCACAGATTTCTTTCCATCAAGAGTTATAAACTTTATTTTTTCTCCTGTCATGTGTTTAGAGCAGCCACTGTCCAAATACCATTGACTCTTCAAATTTTGAGTAGTTAAAGCCAAGTCACATTTATTCTCCTTCTTTATCCACTGGAGGCCCCCTTTTGTTTGGTATCTTTTGTGAGATGATGAATTATATCCTTTTAGAGAACACTTGGAGGATATATGTCCAACTTGATTGCATATACAACATTTGATTATAGTTTTTGCATAATTGTGAGCATGAACAAAATTACTTTGACTCGTAAACCTCCTTGAGGTATTGAACATCAGTCTTTGTCCATACTTTCTACATTCACTAATTCTATGGCCAAAATCCTTACAATAAAAACAATAACCATAGAAATTACTTGCATGCCTGATGTAAGGTTGTCTCTTCCATGCTTGCATCTTTTGCTGGTTTGAATCATTCCTCGTTGCATGACAATATGCAGCAATGTGTCCTAGCTTGTGGCAGACATAACAGGTGGCATTCTTCATAGGAGGCAAGAATCTCCTTTGATGGCTTCCAAATTTGATATACTCAGGGGTATACGATCCTTTCTCTGTTGTCTTATTATTTGTTACAATCTTTGTTATTAGAAGTTTCTTCTGGTCTCTTTCTTTCTCATTACATGTTTCTTCCTTTGTAGGAATTATTTGAGTTGCTTCATCAGCCTTATTTGCTTTCACAAAAATTATATTTTTGTTTTCCTTTTCTTTTCCTTTACTTGATTCTCCTTCATAGCCTATCCCAGTTTTTATTAGAGGAGATCTTTGAACATCTAAGATTTCATTCAACTTACCAGAACTTGTCATTTGAGAAGGGTATATAGAAACTTTCTGTTGAGCATTTTCTAATTTCTTTCTCAAACACAGAATTTCTTCTTCCAGCTTCTCTTGTTCTCGAGTTTTATCTTTGATTTGCTTAAGTAACATATCTTCTATCTTCTTGGCTTCTTCAAGCTTTACCTGCAGCTGCATGAGGACTTCTGAATTTTGTTCTTCTTTCACACATTTTAGGAGAATCTCTTTTTGTTTTCTGCATTTTAGTTTGAGTCTGTCAATCTCCTCCAGAGCACTTCTTAGCTCCCCCTCAAGGTCGACTTCCCCTTCTTCTTATTCTTCTATCAAGAGTCCTTCAAGATCTTCTATGGCCATCAATAAAAATTTAGAGGTTCCCTCTTCTCCTGAGGATTCATCTGAGTCTTCAGATGCACTGCTGTCTTGCTGAGCATAGAAGGATTTTCTGCTGAATTTCTTTCCTTTCTTCCAATTCTTTGATGTGTCTTTCTCCGATTCTTGAGCTTGATTTCTTACTTTCTTGTGAGGACACTTAGTAGCATAGTGTCCCACTCTTCCACAGTTAAATAATTTGAATGGGATTTTACCTTTGTATTTACCTGAGCCTCTTTCCAATTTCTTGACAAACTTCGCCTCTTCTTCATCTGAGCAAGAGCATATGTCTCCCTCTTCTTCTTTCTTATTTTCTGTTTTAAAGGTTGTTTCCCTTGTACTTGGATTTTTCTGTGGGAGCCTCATTTCATAGGCTATTAGATTTCCAAGCAACTGGTTCATGGTCAAGGTCTCCCAATCAGCTGTTTCTTCTATTGCAGACACCTTGGGATTAAATCTGGATGGAAGAGATCTTAGAATCTTTTGCGCAATTATACTCTCTGGCATTTTTTCTCCAAGAGCTTTCATATTGTTAATAATTTCTGCAGCTTTTAGGAAGAAACTGGCAATGTCTTCATCATCATTCATTTTTAAGTTTTCAAACTGGGATCTATAGACTTGAAGTTTGGCAGTCTTTACTTTTTGGTCTCCCTCATGTATGTTTTCAAGAGTATCCCATATTTTTTTGGCAGTGTCTTTGTGCATTACTTTAATAAACTCTTCTTCACATAATCCATTCAGGATGGCATTCATGGCCTTTGCATTAGCCACAAAATCTTGTTTTGAGTCCTTTTCTGTGTCAGTTTCCTTCGGGGCATATCCTAATTCCACAGCAACCCAGACTTCTATTCCTAGAGACATTATGTATGTCCTCATTCTGATTTTCCAGAAAGCATAATTTTCACCAGTGAAGAAAGGGGCTTTATTGGTTGAGCATCCTTCTTTACTAGCCATATTGGGAACCTAGGATCTCCTTTCAGTTGTTAGACTTGTACAAAGGAAACCTGCTCTGATACCAATTGTTGGACCTTTAATTAAACTGAGAGGGGGGGGTGAATCAGTTTAATACATATTTAACAATTCTAAATTTTCACCAAACTTATTTACAGCTTAATATGTGAACAGTCTTAAAATGTTACAGCCAGTATTAAATTAATGTGACACCATACTTATGTTGAGAGCAACAAACAATTAAGAAGATTGAAAGAATCACATCAACACAGAAGAAACACACATAGAGACAACAGATGTAAGTGGAAACCCAAAAAGGGAGAAAACCACATCTTATTATTGTTGTGATGCAAAGGCAAGCTCCAACTCCCTCTCACCACTGTTTTCTGCAAGCACCAAGCTACAGGAGGCTCTATCCTCAATTCTGCAAGCTACAACTTGCAAGGAAGCACCAACTCCCTTCAATTTTCTGCAGGCACCAACCTACAGGAGGCTCCAACCTCAGTCAGCTACAACTGACAGCTATCAAGCTGCAACTTGATAGGGAAGTTCCAACTTCCTCAATTTATCAAACTGAATGTTTGTTGATTTACCTTAGATATCAGCTCTGTTATGTATCTGCTCTTCTTCTCTTAATCTTTTCTGCTTTATTCTTCTATATTCTGCATTCTCTATTTTTCTCCCTCTCTCTCTCTCTCTTACTCCTCTTGAGCTTATAAAACTTGATATTATATATAGAAATTCTCACATGACTGTTTGTATTTCACAAGGAATCCGAAGTGAACAGTCATGACTCTTTGGCTTCTGTCTTCTTATTCCTTTTTCCAACTCCTTTTTAGAATTACTACAATATGTACAAATTTCCAAGCTATAGTGGGATTTTGTCTTTTCCTTAGGATACTTGCCTTTGCATCACAAACAATAAAAACAATTAAAATATTTACATTCGAATTACAATGTGAACTCCAGCTCAACTCATTTAGTCTTTTGAATCGCTACGCATTTGTTTTTTCTCTGGCTGTCTTTGTCTTTTCTGTGACTGTGGTTTATCTCCTTTCAACTCTGTTTTCTTTTCTGTCCTCTGTGGGGGTGTAATTGCTGCATACGTGTAACTGAGCCTTTTAAATAAATAAAATGTAATTGCTGACTTTTAAATCAGGGCAATTCCAACCCTTTTCATGCCACGAGTGTCTTGTTGATGTGGCAAGTTCCGCAAGCGGAACATATGTTCATCACAATGGTTTGATATTAATAATCGCCCTCCCATTAAGCCGAGCCATATATATATATAACCCACGGACCACGCGGCACTTTTTAATATGATCGCAACAACTTTACGTTAACAATTGCCCTCCACCTTAAGCCTTTGGTCTTATATTACAATCCAATAAATCGGATCACATCCTCTAATATATGAAAGGATCGGGCCCCACATCCGATGGTGGACAACACGTCGCAACGGCGATCAGAGGATCAAACAAAAAAAAATGCGCAATGTAAAATTTGCGAATGGCGATGTTGTGATGGTGCGATATTGTGATTTCGCGATGTTGCGATGGTGCGATGGTGCGATGGCGTGATGTTGCGATGTTGGAATGGTGCGATGACACGATGTTGCGATGGTGCAATGGCACGATGTTGTGATGGTGCGATGGTGCGATGGTTCGATGGTTGCGATATTGCAATTGTTGCGATATTGTGATAGTTGCGATATTGCAATATTGCGATATGCTCATACTGTGATGCTCCGATGCGATTAGGAAGGGTCCCACCTTATGGTACTTTGGTTGTTTGTTTATAAAGCACTCCACTTATGTATATGACCTTTGTTTATATGATGCGCTGCACATATATGTAATGCGTTGCATATATACTCCAGCATGGGTAGCGATTCCCAGAATTTGTGTTTATGTTATATGTAACGCTCTGCCTCTATATGCGCTGCCTCTGCCTCTGCCTCTACCTCTACTGCTGTGATAACGGTTCTGCCTCTATGTTCACGACTCTACCTCTGCCTTAGCTGTGCTTCTTTCTCTATCTGTGCCGTTGCTTCCGTTCTATTGTTTGACTGTTACATTTCAACCTTCTCTTTCGCCTGTCTCCTTTGCTTTCTTTGTTCCATCTGGTCCTTGACTCCTTCATTCTCCTTTTGCTGCCTCTTCTTTAAATGACCCTGTCTCTGCTGCTCGACCCTATCTACATCTTGCTGCTATGCTGCTCTCTTTTCCTGTCTCTATCTTTGCTGCCTCCTTTTCCACTAATGAAAATATTTCCAACAACATGAATAGTTCGTCTCCTTCCTTGCCTGAGTTGAAAGCATTTTTCCAAGGAGCAAGTGAAGAAAACGTGGTAGACTAGTTGTAGTTCATGAGGTAGAAGAAGCTATGGAAACCTCGACCACCGGCTATGAATCCATGTATGTTTCAAGACCCATCCTAGTACTTTAACAATTTTAACATGAGTCCCCAATCTACACCATTTTCAACCATGTGGTCTCAATATTAGTATCCCCCTTGGCAATAATGGGTTCCTCAAGCCAGTCTGAATCCTTCATGGAATCAGACTTGGTGTGGACCCTCTCCTACTAGACAGTTTCCTCAGCCTATGCCTTAATAGAAACTTCAGTTGCCTTCCAATTCACCCCCAGGAAACCCAGCCATTAGACCCCAGCTTCCTATCAAGCCTAACCCGAATCCAATCAATAAAGGGGTCCAACAAATAGACACTTTGAACCTTCTTACATAATTTCTACTGCGAGACTTAATGAAATAAATCTACGGCCTGACCGGGTAGTAAATGCACCTACTTCGCCCATCACTACAGAACAATTTAATGGTGAAGATAGAGAACCAGAACAAAGAACGGTGAGGGAGAATTTAGATCAAAACGTAATAAATCAGACACCTTCCCCAGTTGTTCCTAATCACGGTCATTTAACTTCTCCTCCATACCCTGAAATATTGACCTTGAGTAAGCCAAAATCAGAACTGTAGAATCTCTTTGTTAAAATACCCCTGTTACAAGCTATGAGGGATGTACCTATATATGAAAAAACTCTGAAATAATACTACTCAAAGAAACTAGGGAGAAAACCTAAGGATCTATTAACCATTCATGTAGTGGGAGGAATATCCGATATCATGCTAGGAAAAGTCATGCCTGTAAAATATGAAGACCCTGGGAACCCGATTCTCACAGTACAAAGTAATGGGGTTGAAATCCCAAACGTATTGGTAGATTTTGGAGTGGCCATTAACATTATCACTCTTAAAAAAATGAACACATTAGGACTTGGAAACATTAAACCAACCCCTACTATCCTCGAACTTGCAGACAGATCCACAATTAAACCAGTGGGGAAATTAGAGGATGTGATAATTTCGGTAGACTCATGACATTACCCTATGGATCTCCTTATATTACAGACTCAATATTTAGTAGGTGGTCACCCATTGATCCTAGGAAGACCCTGGCTTACAACTGCAGATGCCTACATAAGGTGCTGATCTAGGCACATGATTATAACAAACGGGACAATTACAAAAATTCTCAAGCTTTATCCTCCTACAGAGCCAAGCCCATCTGAAAAATCATTGCCCTGCCATAAACCTCTACCTGTAGAAGAGGCTAAACCTGAAAATGAAGATGTTAGACCTATCCCCACTATTGGGCAGGCCCGCCAATTTAAAACAGAAACTGAAGATGATGCCATTCACTCTTTCATTAATGATTCCAGTTATGTTTCTGATTCAACTCAACATATTCTAGAATTTTCTATGAGCTGTGAGACACAGGAAAACATTGAACCAGAAGATGACATTGAAGACATTCCTGTAACCTATTCCCATGATAGTACTCCAACTGAGATTGGACTAGGGGAAAAACTTAATATCAACCCAAACCTGTCCGAATCTCAGACAAATCAGCTTTTGAAAGTCCTTCAAGATCATCAAGAATATTTTTCTTGGGATTATACCGATATGAAGGGTATCCCTGCTAACTTATGCACTCATCATATTTATATTGAAGAAGATTACTGCCCTGTAAGACAGCCTCAACGGAGGATGAATTCTGCTCTCAAAAACATTGTCAAGGAAGAATTGAAAAAAATATTAGATGTAGGATTCATTTACCCCATCTCAGATAGCCAATGGGTATCCCCGCCACTTATTGTTCCCAAAAATAATGTAGATTAGAGGGAACTAAATAAGGAAACACAAAAATACCATTTTCCTTTGCCATTAATTGACCAAGTCCTGGATACCTTGGCTAGGAAAAAGTTATTTTCCTTCCTAGATGGATTCATTGGATACAACCAGATCGAGATAGCCCCAGAAGACCAGGATAAAACAAGTTTTACATGCCCTTGGGGAACCTTTGCATGCAAGTTCCTCCCATTTCGCATGTGTAGTGCTCCTGCTACCTTCCAGAGGGCAATCTTGGGAATATTTTCTGATTTGGTCGATGGTAGCGTTGAAATCTATATGGATGATTTTACTACATATGGAAACTCATATGAAGAAGGATTGGAAAATTTAGAGAAAGTACTCAAAATATGTAAGCATACCCATGTATCTCTGAGCACAGTCGAATTCCATATGATGAGGGAAGAAGGAGTAGTATTGGGACATTTGCTCTCAGCTGCTGGAATTCATGTTGATCCAGCTAAAGTAGAGGTAATATTACACTTCCTGGTACCCAAAACACTAACATAGGTACGTAGCTTTATTGGTTGTGCTGGTTATTACAGGTGCTTTATAGAAAATTTTGCTAAAATAGCACATCCATTGTTTCAATTTCTAAATAAAGATGCAGAATTTTTGTGGACTGAATATTGTGAGACAACTTTCACAAAAATTAAGGGGCTGGTGTGCACAGCTCCAATCCTTTGAGGGCCTAATTGAGCATTACCATTTCACATACATACTTATGCTTCTCAGACAGCAGTAGGGGTTGTTTTAGGATAGCAAGTAGACAAAAAACTGTATGAAATTTACTATGTCAGCAAGAGCTTAATTCATGCTGAATTAAATTATACTGCGACAGAAAAGGAATTCCTGGTTGTCATTTATGCTTTCAATAAGTTTCGGCACTACATTACTGGGTATTCTACTATTTTCCATATTGATCATGCAAAAATCAGACATTTGATGAATAAACCTATTACTCCTGGCCATATTACAAGATGGTTACTATTGCTTCAAGAATCTGATATTACAATAGCAGATAAGTGAGGAAAAGATAATGTAGTAACTGATCTCCTATCTAGAATGGATAGCAATGATGAATGCACACCTATAGAAGATAATTTTCTCCATCAACATATTTTTGCAGTTTCTACTAAACCTCCATGGTATGCATATATTTCTAACTATATTTCTACAGGGAAAGTGCCTCCTCATTTTTCATACAAGGAAAAATGGAAGATTACTCATCATAGTGCCCGATATTCTTCAATTGCAAGGTACCTTTTTCATATAGGAGCAGATAAGAAGATCTAGCATTGTGTGTCTGAGGATGATATTTATGAGGTATTGAAAGCTTCCCATGATGGCCCTTATGGAGGGAATTTTGCAGACAATACAACACGCCATAAGGTGCTACAAATGGGATATTTTGGCCTTCCATTTTTCGTGATGCTCAAAATTATGTTAGGAGGTGTGATAGTTGCCAATGAATGGGGTAGCCTGGTCGAGCTGACGAAATGCTTTTGCATACATAGGTAGTCCTTGAGCCTTTTAATAAATGGGCTATTGACTTCGTTGGAATCTTTAACCCACCTTCCTATCAAAAAGTCCACATCTTGGTCTGTACTGATTACATGACGAAGTGGGTGGAAGCCAAAGCTGTTGTGAAAGCAACAAAGTAGGTGGTCTCAGATTTTCTATTTGAAGAAATTTTTGCTCATTACGATACTCCAGGAGAGATTGTTTCAGATGGAGGAGGAAAATTCACTTCACACAAGATAGCAAAGCTCGTGCAAAAATATGGGGTCAAGCACAGGGTGACATCTCCATGCCACCCCTAGGCGAATGGACATGTGGAAAGCATGAATAAGACATTGGAAAATATTTTGACAAAAACTATGGCATGCCATCGTCCGGATTGAGCTCAAAATCTCTCAGAAGCTCTTTGGGCATACATAACAACATGGCAGAATGCAACCGGGTTTTCACTGTTCGAGTTAGTTTATGGGAAATCCCTGTTGTTTCCAATAGAATTTGAAATTAGTACACTCAGAACAACTCTGGAAGTTGGTTTAGATTTATCAGATGCCAGAAACATCGACTGGCTCAGCTCAATGAACTTGATGAAATCTATTCGATGGCTATCTAGCAAACTACTGCTATCCATCAACAGAGATGAAATGGCACGATAAGTTTATTAAAAATAAGGTGTTTCAGAGAGGAGATTGGGCACTACTTTATGACTTCCGTTTTAAGGATTTTAAGGGGAAGCTTTTCACTCGTTGGATGGGACCTTATGAGGTGGACGTTGTATTTGGTAATGGAATAGTAGACTAGTTACAATTGATGATACACGTGCTTAAATCATAGTCAATGGACATCGCCTGAGATTATACCACCGCCAGGCCTCTAAGGATGCTTTTATTAAACAACTCTCCGAGAAATCTAGTTTGAAGGCCATCAGCACAGAGAATCCTTTCTCTACACTCGAGTTGTAAAAAAAATAAAAATGATAATAATAATAATAATAATAATAATAATAAATAAATAATGAAATAATGAAATAATAATAATAATAATTAAAGAATAAAGAATTATATTGTTTATCTTATTACCTTTTTGCAGGAGTTACTATTAAGGAGTAAAAATAATTTCTATTTTATTTTCCAAAGTATCAATTGCTGCTACACCGGATGTTGTTACTCGGATGCTACTATTCATGGTGTTGTTACTCGGGTACTGCTACAAATGTTGTTGTTACTCAGTTGCTGCTACTCATGATACTGTTACACTGCATGTTGCTACTCGATGTTGGTACTCCTTGCTTGATGCTGCTATAGACAATGTTGTTACTCGCACTATTGTTACTACAGATGCTATTACACCAGATGTTGTTACTCGCATTGCTGTTACTCCAAATGCTGCTACTTGAACTGTTGTTACTCCAGATGTTATTACACCAGATGTTGTTACTCCTTTCTCAATGCTGCTATATCAGATGTTGTTACTCCGATGTTGTTACTTCGGATGTTATTGCACCACATTTTTGTTACACCAGATGTTCTTACTCTGATGCTGTTACTCCGATTCTTTTATACCGGATGTTGTCACACCAGATATTGTTACTCTTATGAAGTTACTCCGGTGTTGTTACACTAGATTCTGTTACTCCAATGTTGTTACTCTGATGCCGTTACTCGTACTATTGTTACTCCATCCACATCATTACTGCACCGTCATCCAACCAACTGTCACTTCGTCCAGGTAGGCCATTAGGTACACCTCCACATGAATTTTACCGATTTAATTAAATATCCCATGTGAAGATCTTAATGTCGCGAATGGAAAAACATTTATGTTTGGGGGGGTGCTGTCATAGTCAAGGATGACGTAATAATTTCCTCATAAATCAGTATGACAATCTGTTCATGGTACACCTTACGATTCCCATCCACATGTAGTGTCATCATTCAATACATATTGGGATCTGTAATATGTCTCGTCCACTCTAGACGAAACAATTATTATTTTTATTCACCACACTTACCATATTATTTTATGATTTTTCTCGGTTTCTGTGAGTTACCATCAGTATTTACTGTTACCACCTTTCCATTTTCACCATGTTCTTTCCCCGAATTTGGTACCCACCACCTTGCCCAACGGCCTGCTATTAAAAGCAGTGCTGCTACAACTCTCCATAGTATAGGTGTGTTGGCTGTGCGGCATGAGCCTGAAAACATAGCTTTAGCTTGCGGCAATCCAGATGTATGGCAAATATTTTTTTTTCAAGGCGTGATACCTACCTTGACAGATTGCAGGTGTTTGATGGAGGAATCAAAATGGAATTCACACTCAATTTAGAGGAGAACTAATCACAGGTTAGAGGTCTGGAAGTAACTGTCACAGAAGAGGTAATCGCAGAGGTTAGCGGGCTGAGACAGTAGGGGTAGCAATGGTTTGCTCATAAATTTTCTCTTCCGAAATTTCCTGAATTGTTCTTGTAGGTAGGAGAGAGTGTCGTTCAAATGGGTAGAGGATACGATCACAGAACTGTGTCGTATCCTTGAAACGAAGTTGCAGGTTTCATAATAAAATACATAACCTGCGAGGTCCAGGCCACAACTCTATTTAAATATCACTTTAAAATTCTAACGCACATTCGATTTCCACAAGATCAGGTGCATGCATTAAACATGCTCTTCTTCCTATTGAAATAATTACATCATATGGCATAATCTTCTCGGCACTCTCACCGAATGCTGGTAGTACTTTCTAACAATGGATTGGTTTGATTATTGGTTGTGCATGCAATAAGCAGGCTTCGGGTCTCCTGGGTGAAACTTTGTGAGTCCTCTGAAGAGGAAGTAGCAGCCATTATTGCTGCTAGAAAATAAGAACCAGCCTCTCCCGCTGGACTGGTAGAAGAAGAACGTTTGGAGGGAATTGACCAAGTGGAACCTAAGGAAATGGAAATGGAAGTTGATTAGGAGGAACCTGAAGAGATTATAATGGAGGAGATAATTGGCGACACGGTCGAGGCTACCACACAAGAACCAACCTCGGTTAAAAAGCCCACAGAAGAAGAAATGAGAATGGAGGAGGTAATTGGCAACACAACCGAGGTTGTCACACAAGAACCAGCCTTGCTTGAAGAGACCATGGAGGAAGAAATTATGAATATCATGTAGGAAGTCGATACTGTTATACAGTCATCGAATTTTGTCAATGAAGAACAACGGAATGAAATTGCGGATAGAGAAATGGCAATTGATGATGTTTTGCAAGAAACAGCATCACCTTCCCAAACAGATATGGATGTTGATACAAGTGGGGGTGTTACACAAGAACCACCCCCAATTAGGCTAGAATAGGAGTCAGCCTGTGAAATCAATGTTGGCTCTCAAGAACCAATATCAACCTAGGAAGAGGAAATGGTGAGCAAGGAGAAAGAGGACAGAAGGGAAATAAGTCGCGGAATTGATGCTGCTCCACAACAACCAACATCGACCCCGGTTGAGGTAGTAATGCACAAATTTCTGGCTGAGATTGGAAATGAAAGTGATGAGTCTGTCCCCTGTTCTCCGTTCCAATCCCTGATGCCTAAGGGGGTAAGGGGATTCCACTTGCCGAAACAATTAATGGAGGAAGTATTTGTTCCCCCAGTGCTTAAATTTGTTGACGCGGCCAAGATTGGCCCGACCACTATTGAACCAGAACCCTTAGAGGGTCGTGAAGAAGATAGAGTTCCTGTGGAAACACCAGATCACAGAGTGGTCAATGAAATTTTCGACCAAACAACAGAAGTTCCCAGAGGAAACATAGAGGAAGAAACCCCTACAGATATGGAGCCCAACCAGAAGGGCTTGACAAGAGAATCTGCTGAGAATACTGACAGCATTATGCGGCCTGCTGAGCCTATCATAGGCCCAAAAACTGAATTTATTGTTAAACAGGAATGGGTTGAACAATGTGAGAAAAGAAGGTTTCCTGTCAAGAAGAAGTATCAGCTACAGTTCTCTGACACAATGAGACTAAAAGGGGAGGTTCAGGATTTGAAAAAGAAACTTTCCCGGCTGAAAAGGAAGGTAAAAATCTACAAATGGAGGGAAATAAAGCTGAAAATTGAGGTCTCCACTGTAGCTACCTAGACCAGACTGATTGAAGAGTAGTTTGAGATTCAATAATTTGTATTAGCCACTGAGATTCAGAAATGGCAGTCTGCTGTGAGCGACCATAAAAAGGAAACAAATGGGGTTCGAGAATAGGATCTCAGAGTCGTCATAGGGTACATGGATCAACTATACAAGGCACGACTGAAGTAGGCCAAGCAGAAGGCGAGAATAGAGGAATTGGAAGAACAAGTGCAGTTGTTGAAGAGATATAAGGAGGAGATGTTCTCCCTGGCACAACAGGTAATGGCCTGCAAAACCCCTACACATAGCTATGCCTTATTCCTTCACAAAAAATTTCTTTTCTTTTGTCTTGTTAGTATATATAAGGAGATTTGGTACAAAATTGAGGACCCCATTCAATTTCTCCGTATTTTAAATATTCATGATATCATAGGACAACACTTAATGTGTGAGCTCTACATGCATGGGTATTACTTAAGGCATGGTCATTCCTTTAACCCTATTCCATTCATGGGGGACATCCATTTAAGAGCTTTCACCTCTTATACCATCAATCAGATTAACTGGAGAAAGGCCTGGGATACATTTGAAGAAAATAAAGCTGGAAGGCCATTAATGATGAGAAGAGAGCATGGTCAATCCTCAAACATTATAACAAGAATTATACATTTCTACAGATTAAGGGCCATAAAGAGCACATGTTGGTAACCCAGAAATGGTGCACTGACCCATGTGTTGGCCAGATTACAATATTTCACAAGGTAGTACTAGACAGTTGTCAGAAAAGGTGGGTGTTGTCATCCTCAGCCGTCATAGAAAGAAAACCATTTGGGGCACCCAAATTTGCATGGGCTTTAGAGAAAATGCAACGTTTCATGACATGCATTCATACCTGTGGGGTCAGATGGATGGGCTTAAGGTTTCAATTTCCCCCTCTCTGGTTGCTAGTCGAGCGATATACTCCTGCATACAATATTGATCCAAACTTGTGAAAGGATGTTGTTTCTACAGAGGGATATAAGCCACAAGGAACTGAAATGGCTATAGAATATGACCTCACACAACTTCATGCTGATCAGAGTCGGTCCAATCTAGATATGAGGAGATGATGAGCTGCATGAGAACATGCAGATAGACCAGTTGGGAGGAGATGTTGGGTACCAGTTTTCTATACTTTCCCCTCCCATTTTACCCTCTCTTTATATCTCTTTGTGCCATTATTACTCTTAAACGTATGAGGTAAAACAATTTTCCTTATCTTTTGTGGGATATTTGATTAATGAGGTATTTGTCATGGAGGTTTTAAATTTTTACATATTAACTCTGATATTTCTTTAGATTTAGCTAAAACAGGAGCGTTGCTACCATGAGTCAAGGAACAACCCATCATCTCCAGTGTTTTCCTTATTTGTTGTTAAAATGTAACAAAATTGTTTGGACCAGCGCCATTTCAGGCCTTTTTATGGTTTCCTTCAGCGCAACTAGGTTGTCGTTGTAACAAGACGCATTTTTTTACCTATGGGTTTGCTGAGGGGAATCAAGGATTCCAGGACATTTGTATAAAGAGGTCTACATGATGTGAATCAGGGTTAATCCCTTTTACATATAGGTATTGTAACAAATCTCTTTTATCATTAATCAAATGCACATCATCTTGTTGTTTCTTCTGTAGTTCGTGAGTTTACCGCAACCCTAATCAGAGAGTTGGGCCCACTCTTCTGATCAGGTGTTGTATCTTTCTTTCTTGCATTGTTTTATTATTTAGTGTGATTTTATTAATTATGTTACAATTTAATTTTCATTGCTGTGAATACCCTTTAAATCCTGCAGTTTATTTAATTGTTGTTACAGTGGTCTATGTGTTATGGATTTAAACCTGTGATCTATAGCAGGTCATGTGCTTGTATCTTCATATACTTTTTTTTTAGTCTTTAAATAACTAATGTCCTCAGGTCAATAATTTATGTGGATAAAGGGTTTAATTGTGTTCATATATGAACACCAACAAAGAGTACAAATTTAGTCATAGTTTTCTTTGGTATTATGATCCCCTTGGAATAATCAGCAAAATGAGAGTCAAGTGAAAATTGACTCCATACATACATGAGAAGAAACATGATATTGAGAAATTCTCAAACCAATCTAAATGGTTAGAGAATACACTAGTAGAGCCTGAGAAGCAAAGTGATACTAGTCAAGCTTTGCAGACTCCAGCCCAGGAAGATAGAAGTATGAAAAGAAATAGGGAAGAAGGGTCTTACACAAATGAGACTACTACAGAGACAAAATTCAACTCAAATACAACAAAAAGCCAAATATTAATCCTACTAGCAAATAAAGGGAGACAATAGAGGTCACAGACAAAGAGATTGCAGAAAAAGAAACTGCGCCTCCTACAGTAGTTGAAAATGAACAGTAGCCAACCACTTCTAATACATAGTTGATTAAAAAACAACACAGTATAGAAGTATCTTAATCAAATAAAGCAGAAGAAAATGATATGGACACCAAGGAAAAATATAACGAAATTAAGGCTAAAAATGAAGAAATAAAAAATGAAATACATTCTCAGTACTTAAAGTAGACTCCTAGCATTTAGAAGAGACTGTTGTTAGCCTTTGACTACAAGAACAAAAAGATGTGGATGACAGTTTTGCAACCCACACTTTTAGCTTTTAAATCGTCCTCTAATTATAAAAAGACTAAATTTGAAGTTCTAGTTCAGGATATTCATCCTCTGGACCAAATTGAATTTCACAAACACGCCGGATAGATGATTTACTCCACCATGACCACCAAGGCCATGCATGCACATAAGCTTCAAAATGCTTTGATAAATGTAAGAGATAATCTCAAGCTAGAAAAAGTATCATCATATGTAAAAGATACCAGAATCAAATCTTTAGAAGAGCTAGTAATTGAGGTAGGGTATGATCCTCAGAATATAAAAGTTGTCGAGGAATTAATTAGAAAGAAAATTGTTGATATTGCTGCACTTAAGAAACATTTGAAGTTTCTACCTACTGTGCATCCTCAAGCTAAGGACATTTTATAGGATTATAATAAAAAATATGAGGTGATGACTCTAATTTTACAACTCACTACCCAGATTAAAGTAATGGAACTTGAGATGGAAAAATTGGTCCAAGAAAAAGAAGCCAACAAAGCACAAGAAGTTCCTTCCACTGTGATTCCTATAGATACAACATTAGTACCATATAATTTTGCAGAAACACTGGCTCCCAATATTCTAATGGCCACAACAGTTCCAATGACTTCATCAACAACCTTAGTTACTCAATCTTTAGCAACAATAGCACAACAATCAGATGAGGCATGTAAATTGGTAAAGGCAATGCAATACATGTCTATCCAAATGAATGAGATAAACAGGTTAAAAGAATAGATTAAAAATATCGAAGATGCTAAGAAACTTGCACAAATTAATGCCAAGAATGAAGAAGAAAAGGCCAATAGGTTGAATGAACAACTCAAGGAGTTGGAAAAATAATTAACTTTGAAAGAACCTATGGCGCATGTTAAGAATGATTTATTGTCCAATATCATTGAAGCATTCAATGATACTTGGCCATCCATAAAGGTAATATATGAGAAAAAATATTTATTGAAACCAACAAGAGAAGCAATACAAAAGACAAAAGAAGAGCTAGGTAAAAAACCTAAAGAGGCCTTAGAAATTATTAAATTCCTCAATTCCAAAAATAAAAAGGAACTAGATGAAATTGGAGTTATAGATAGAATAGATACCATCCTTGAAGTAAGGAATGTAATATCCAAAAGAACTTTATGACACAATTAGAGGAAAAGTGCCAAAACATGGAAATGGCAATCACAATATTTATGATCAAATTTAATATTTTAAGGCAAAAAGGCCTCCCGAATCCTCTAGTAATAAATGAAAAATCAATGAAACAAGAGGATTATGACAAAAATATGAGAGAGTTTTCCAAAGAAAATATAAATAAATCAGAGTTGGAGGGAATCCCAAGGGGGAAGGTATGGTATAAGAATTTTGAAAATTTGTTTTACTTGCAGCATGAAGTAAAACACCTATTTGTGAACAAACCAACATTTTCAAAATACACTGAAGCTGATGAAAAATTCAGAAGGCTTATGAAGATAAATTTTTTAGAAGCTGCTTTATGGGATAAGTTGACTGATCTAATATAAGATCAGATTACAGTGAGTACAAAGCAGCAAAATGAAAAATAAAGTTTTTTTTTTGTACATCCGTAGTAACAATTTTGCTAGTAAAGAGTATCAGGATGAAAGTGTATGAGTTAAAGTGTATAAGATAAAATATAAATACAAAAGAAGATTAAAGATAAAATTGCCAGCATGAAGGACACCTTATTTTTCCAACTACATCCTTCATCAAATAGAAAAGAGAGAAAGCAGTGATAAAATCAAAATAGAAATCAATTTTATTTCAATAAAAAGGACGGCTAGCAAGTAGTTAGGCAGTTGTCACTATCTTCTTGCATGAAGATATTTTTTTCGAAGAAAAATTCCTGAGTTTATTCAAGGATATTTTGTACAAGTTTTTGCATAAATACTTCATGATTTCAAGTATTGAGGGTGATGAGTTGCTGAACATTTCTGTAGTTATACTTTTATGAACTTAAGGGTTTTTGTATCAATTTCTAGTTAGGAGACTGGATTACAGGAAATGAAGAACCATATTACAGGATTAATGTGTTGGGCCACTGTAGTGAAGTATTTTCAGTTGTTATCTTGTTAATTTTATTATATTTTCCATCTATTCTTAAATGTGTTCTAAATATAAATGATAAATCATGAATTGTATTTCAGAATATGTTAAAAGGACTCCATTTTGACTGATTATAATTTATATGTTTTCTACTGATATCCAGATTAGGGAACCCTTAATTGCTCCCCGATTTCAATTGACCTCTACCTTTTCATTCCTAATCTAGATTTAAGAACCCTTAATTTCTCTTTTATCTTGATAAATACCATTCCACCACCAGCCTTGAAGATTTGAAGTGAATATTCTATCATGCCGTGTAAAAATTTACCTTTAGACCTTGATCATGATCTGACTGCTTGACATATTGACTCCATTTTCCCAAGGGGATACAAATCTATAACTATCCATCTAAGTAAGTGATTTTACAAGCAAATCAAATCCAAAACCCAAAACAAATTTGCCCTATATAACTAGCCTAAAATCAAATATAATCAAAAAAGCTAAATCATATAGAGAGAGCCCTCTCTAAGGATTAGGAATGCTAGAACCTAAGGCTTAAAAGTAGGTTTGTGGTTACCTCTGATATTCTTCAAACTAAAAATATCACAACTTTAAGAATTATTGGAGTGATAACACAAACCAAGATCTTTTTCATCCAGATAGCCTCACATGAAGCTTGATTTGCTGCCATGTACTCTACTTCCACTAAACTGAGTGCCACAAATCAATGCTTCCTGCTGTACCAAGAAACTTTTGTCAATCCTATGTTGAAGATTCCCTCTGATGTGCTCTTTCTGTTTGATGGTATACCTACCCAATATGAATTTGTGAACCCTTTAAGTTTCACTCTCTCTGTCTGTCTGTACCATAATCCATACTTTGATTTGCCCCTAAGGTATCTCAAGACATGCTTCCCTTCCCTGAAAAATAGCTTGGTAGGCTTACCTATAGCTTGACTCAGCTGGTTAACTGTGTAGCAAATGTCTGGTCTAGTGTTCACTAGTTACATTAGTGAACCAATTAATTGCCTGTAGTCAGTAACATCCACTGCCTATATAGAATTAGCATCCTCTTTCCCCCAATTTCCTAGAACAGGAGTGTCCATGGGTTTTCATCTCTCCATGTGAAACTTACACAATATCTCTATGGCATACTTGCCTTAATAAAAAAAAAATCACCATCCCGTTGCCATATTTCCAAACCAAGGAAATAATGGAGCAGTCCCATGTCCTTCATTTCGAACTCCCTCACAAAATCCTCCTTCCATGAGTGTATCCGCTGCTCATCACCAACCAAAATTAGATCATCAACGTAAAGTGCAATAATCAATAGCTTACCCTCAACCAAAATCTGGTACATGTTAGCATTAGCTTCACTTTTGGTGAAGTTGAGTCTGGTGAAATCGATGTTTATCCAAGTGTACCAAGCATGAGGTTCTTGCTTTAGGCCATACAGTGCTCTATTGAGTCGACACACATGCAACTCATTGTCTAAGATATTGAAACCTTCTAGGTTCTCTATGTACACTTCTTCCTCAACAACTCCATTTAGAAATTTAGTTTTCACATCCATTTGATGAATGCACTAGCCCATTTGAACTGAGAGTGGAAGGATGGATCTAATGGAAGAGTACTCTGAAACTAGTGCAAAATTCTCATCATAGTCGATCCCCTCAATCTGTGAGAATCCACGGGCCACAAATCTGACCTTGTATTTCTCCACACTCCCATTAGTAGCTTGCTTTACCTTGTAGATCCATCTAGATCCAACCACTGATTGACCAACTAGTCTTGGGACAATCTCCCATGCACTGTTCTTGAAAATGGCGTCATACTCCTCCACCATTGCATCAACCCAAATTGGTTGCTACACTACCTTCTGAAAGGAAGATGATTCAGTCACAATACATTTTCTCATAAGAGCCATGTATCTAGTAAAATTGTCTAGAGACTTTCGTTGACTGCATTTTGAAGTAGGGGCTCCTACATTCTTTGCAACATCAAGTCTCAATCATGGATCTACATGAGTGTTTTCTGCCACTCGATGATGCTTCACATGTGGCTGCTCCACATCTTCAGGCTCATCCTTAGGAACCAAGAGTTCTTCCTCTGCATGAAAATCCAGCTCCCTCTCAAGGGACAATCACATAACTTTCTCCTCATGAAATTTTATATCTCGTTTCTTAACAATCATTCTGCTATTTAACAAATGCACCCAATAGTTCTATGGATTTTTAGTGTAGCCCACAAAAACCCAAATCAGATTTGTTGGTTGTAGCTTCTTCTTGGAATATTTAGTCACATGCACATAAATAGATGACCCAAAAATATTAAAATGTGAAACATCAGGATCCTTACCAGTGAAAGCCTTTTCTAGTGTACTCATGCTAAGAATCCTAGGAGAATAACGGTTTTTCACAAATACCGTTGTGTTGCATGCTTCCACCCACAGATGCATTGTGAGGAATTTATCATGCAACATCACTCTTTCTACACCCATAATTGTTCTATTATTTCTTTCAGTGACCCCATTCTGCTGTGGGTTATGAGGCGCTATCTATTCTCTCTGAATTCCTTCTTTTTCTGCAGAAGTTATTAGATTCATTAGAGATGTACTCACCTCCATTATTTCTCCTAAGAGCCTTCACTTGCTTCCCTGTGTCTTTCTCAACCAGTGCTTTAAACTAAAGAAACCTAGAGAATGTTTGATCTTTCTTCTACATGAAGAATATCCATCACTTACGAGAAAAGTCATCAAATCATTAATATCACATAGTACTTATGTTTTTCTATTGAAGAAACAGAGAATGGTCCACACATGTTTGTGTTAACTCTCTCAAGGATTCCCAAGGCTCAGTTCTCCATCTCATGAAAGGTGGCCTTTACATATTTTCCCATAATACATCCCTTGCATGCATCTAACTGCAAAAGTGTACCCTTGGGAATACCATCATAAATCTGTTGCATGCATTTTAAGGATCCATGGTGAAGAACGCCCAATCTCCTATGTCATAACTCACCCTCATCCAATATCACCACTTTGTCTCCATTACCCATCAATGTTATGCATTCATCTACATCCATCTTGTAGAGATTCTTAACTCGAATCCCAATATTATTGTCTTGTATTTTTATTATTATATATATATATATATATATATATATATATATATATATATATATATATATATATATATTTTATGTCACAAAAAAGACCTTCATTCACTAAAAACAACATCATAGCCTCTATCCTCCAACATTGCAACTGAGAATACATTTTACTTCAAACCTAGTACATGTATTACATATTTTAGTTGAAAGGGTTTGTGTGATTATCTCTGGAATATAATGGTACCAATCTTGGTATCACTGTACCACCCATCATCACCCATTTTGATATGCATCTCGAGATCCTTCTCCTCCAAGCTACTAAAAAGTTCCTTGTCTCTCGTCATGTGAAAGGAAGTGCCACTATCAAAATACCACACAGATGTCGATGAACCTGACACCATGGATGTGATGAATGAGAAGTCAAGCTCAAATAGTGAGGCCAAAGCCTTACCAATTTTAGATCCTGAAGCCTTCTTGTTCTTCTTCTTTTGTGGAAAATTAGTAGCATAATGTCCATGCACATGACAGTGAAAATACTTCACCCTCGACATGTCACGCTTGTTTCCATTTTTGGACTCGGATTTGGAATGGAACTTCTTTCTTTTCCCCTTCTTTGCCTCAGTAGACAAAGCACAATATTCTTCATATTAATTCTTATATGAAGATCCATCTCTGGTATTCTGTGTGAACTCCTCCTGCACCAAATTTGACCACATTTTTTCCCAATCTGGAAGCTTTTCCCTTCCATTGATAGAGTATTGATAAATGTGCAAACTATTGGGAAGTCCTAGGATAGCTAAAATCACCAAATCATCATCATTGAAAGTTATGCCAATGCTCCCTAGCTCATCCTAAAATTGGTCAAACTTTGTTAAATATTTTTCCATGGAGTCGCCTTTCTCCATCTTGATCTTCCTGAGTAGATCTTTCAGTGCCAATTTACTATGGTCACTGCTAGTCTGAAATAGATCCGTTAAAGCTTTCCAAATAGCATATGGTGTCGCTTTTCCATGTATACTTGAGATAATGTGGTCTCCTACTCCCTCTAGTAGGATCCTCCTCGCCATCACCACTTTATTTTTCCATGCATCAATATTTGCAGCATCTGTCACAACGGGCTTAGGAACATCATTCCCAATGAATTACATCAAGATTTTTTATTCAAGTACTGCCTCCATCTCGTCCTTCCAAGAGATATAGTTAGAGTTTCCCTCAAGTGCATACTCCAATCTCAAGCCATTGAAATCCATTTCGATCCTGAATCAGCTGTAGCACCAAGAAAGTCTTTCTACAAATTCGACTTCTAGTAAATCACCAACTCAACTCCTCCTTCACTATTGTCATTTCTTGTGCTTTGATACCATTTATAAATTATATAAAAAGCATGTATATCATGGATTCAATCAAATCTAACAATTTCATAAAGCTAGATACTAAATCACTTCTACAAATCAATTGTGGAATTAAAAACACAATCGCCAATCACATGATGCAAAGAATAATCAATCAAACCACAACATAGATAATTTCATGGGAAAATATCACTGCTCAAGACCCCACTATATTCTATTGTATATTCAACATGGATAGATGAAACAATTACATACAACTCTTCTCACAAGAGCCCTCCTATACTCAGCTAACTATCTCACACTATCCTGGATAAAACTGGCCAATACATAGCCAATTTTCTTCCTCCTAATAGCCTACCTTTCTTGCACAATCCCTGATGAATTAAATCCCTATTATTTAGGAATGTTTCCATTCCTTGACTGGGCAAGGATCATGGGAAATCCAAATGGGTGTTTGGTTGCATGGGTGCCACCCAATAATCCTACAACTGATATTCAAATTCCTTTTCACCTAAATCTCAATTAGGTCTCCACTGGAACTGACATGCATGCAACTAATAATAGTAAATCCACATTTTCATGTGAGATCACTGATTATGAATTCAATAATATTTAATTCACTTGATCTCTCACTAGTGTATCTAATAATTACAACTAGCACAACTGTGTTTAACTCACTTAACTGAGTTAAATTGATTACAACCTACATTGAGTAATGCACCACTACACTTCAAAATTTGTTACAATGAGAATTACTCTACATGCCTCACCAACTCCCTTAACTTGAAATTCATGAGCTGATTGAGTTTATTACACTCATTTAACTATTACAAGCTATTTTTAGATTACATTACATTTTATTTTCCACCATAATTAAGGGGTATATAAAACAAACATGCACCAAATTTATCGCACACCAATGTATGTTGAATTTTGCAACAAGAAACAGTGAAGGAGGCATCCTGAAACATCATCCTTGATCCTAGTTGGAAAATAATCACCTAAACTACGTGGGGCCCACACAGGCTATTTTTAGGTGTATGTTTATTTTTAGACATGGTGAGCATATTCTATATGTAGCAGGAGGCTATTTGTAGATGGTTGGTCAAATGTGAAAAATAGATGAAATTATATTTTTATAATATTGGGCGAAGTCTATTTATAGAGCGCTGATCTAAAAATAGATGCATGTCGATTATTATTAGCTCTTAATAATAATCAGACTCTAAACAACAACTTATTCTCTTGGAGCACTTCAGTTCAGTGCACAAATGTGGCACATCAGCTGACAGAAGGAATTACACAATTCCTAAGGGTTTATTGGAGCTAATGCATGGAGGACTCAGTTAGAACTCAAGTGGAAAAGCTATGACACAGTTGGAAGAAGTAGTTATGGAGTTGTATTCAGTTTAACTTAGTTACACTCAGTTGAGCTAGTTGTATCTAGTCTAACTAATTGATACACTAGTGAGAGTGGAGTGAATTAATTAGTTAGTTAATTCACAAATAATAACTCATTAATCAACTAAAAAATACAGCAGTTAACTACAGTGCATGTTAGTTTCAGTGGAGACTAGTGGAGAGATAGGTGAAAGGGCAAGATAGACTATCTGTTGTGACTACTAGTGATGCACGAATTGCATCTACATATACGTTGGAGTTGCCAATGATAATCACACAGTCAAGGAGAGTGGGATTGCATCAAATTGGTCTTTGTAATAAGCTTGGATTGCATAGTGGAGGCAGGCTAGCAGGTGGCATAGATCGATGCATGGATTTGCAAGATTGTTCCTGATTAGTGTATGAAGATTATATTGTACTGAGAGCTTAATAAGCTTTGTATGAGGATTGTCATATGATTCCATGATAAATAATATATAGTTGGAGTTTTTAGTTTTATGATTTCCCGGTTAAAAAATGTGTTATGTGCGATTGATATTTTTGTTTATGCTTCACATGTGTGTGCAATTAGTTTTTCCGCAAAAGATTAACAAGTGGAATAGATTCAGTATCTTGCATAAATTTAAATAGTGTGAGATCAGGTGGATCTTGGACATATGCATGCTTAGTGCATATAATTTCTACATTGTATCAGAGAATTTTTTATTGAAGATTGCAATTGTGAAGTGAGTTTGTACTGGTAGACAATTCGAATTTGCTACAGAAGATTCTTGGTGCAGAAATCGAGTATACATTGAAATTTCTTTCAATGGGTTGAGATTGGATTATTCCCTTGATGGGAGCTCGCATTACATATCATGGAAGGACAGGATGGAGGTTGTGCTGGAGGATAATGGGTTGAAGGAGTTCATTGATAGCGATGTTCCTAAGCCGGGATCTAGCGATGCTGCACTACTTGATGCATGGCAGAAGAAGACTGCAAAGATAAGGAGGATTCTGTTGGAAGGTGTGAAGGACCATATTGTGTCCATCCTTCACAGGAAAGCCACTCCATTCTTAATGTGGAAGGCTTTGATAGATTTTTTCCAAAGAAGAAGCGACTAGAGGAAGTTGGCGCTTAAATACAAGCTCATAAAATAAAAATGGAGAAGAATATTTATAGATTTGATGTAGATGGGAATTCTACATAGCTTTCTACTGTTGGGAAGTGCAAGAAAGACATGCAATTGAAGCTTGAGAGGGAGCATGATTTACATGCAAGTAAGAGTGAACCTCGAGATGTTGAGCAACCACAAGATGAGGATAATGGAGTGGGAGGAACCACTCATGCAGAGAAATTTCGTGCCAGATGGGTAGAGGGAGTGCATGCATCTATACCACCAGGTGAGAGGTGGGGCGACATGCATGAGTAATCCCAAGAGGATATTTCTGGGTAGGATTCATTGAGATGGTGTAGATATCATGAATTGAACCTGGCTACGAGGTGCCCACAGAGCAGCAGTAGCATGATCGGTTGGATTAATGCAAGCGATCAAAGTGACAATGTTGGATACTGGAGCACGGTTCAGAGTTGACAGCATGTGCAGAGTGAATGGGTGCAGAGTTCAACAACGCAAGGGTTCCTGAAGA
The DNA here is from genome assembly GCA_034641835.2 of Pinus albicaulis. Classification (NCBI taxonomy): domain Eukaryota; kingdom Viridiplantae; phylum Streptophyta; class Pinopsida; order Pinales; family Pinaceae; genus Pinus; species Pinus albicaulis. The sequence continues at coordinate 1,322,597,777 of CM076579.1, read as the reverse complement.
CATGTGTAGTTGGTACGAGCAGAAGTCGAAGACTTTGATGATAGATGTGTTAGAATGATTGAGTTATTTGGAGCCTTTCAGTTTCGGAACTGTTGCAGGAAAGGTTGCAGGGAAAATGCATGGAGTTGCATGTCGCATGCAAGGAAAGTTCTTTATTTTTGAGAGGGAGTGTTGAAGTTTGCAACAAGAAATAGTAAAGAAGGCATCTTGAAACATAATCCTTGATCCTAGTTGGAAAATAATCACCTAAACTAGGTGGGGCCCACACAGGATATTTTTAGGTGTATGTCTACTCTTAGACATGGTGAGCATATTCTATATGTAGTAGGACTTTCTTTGTAGACGGTTGGTCAAATGTGAAAAATATATGAAATTATAATTTTACAATATTGGGCGAAGTCTATTTATAGAGCGTTGTTCAAAAAATAGATGCATGTCGATTATTATTAGCTCTTAATAATAATCAGACTCTAAGCAGCAATTTATTCTCTTGGAGCACTTCAGTTTAGTGCACAAATTTGGCACATCAGCTGAAAAAAGGAATTACGTAATTCCTAAGGGTTTACTGGAGCTAATGCATGGAGGACTCAGTTAGAACTCAAGGGGAAAAGTTATGACACAGTTGGAAGAAGTAGTTATGGAGTTGTATTCAGTTTAACTCAGTTAGACTCAGTTGAGCTAGTTGTATCTAGTCTAACTAATTGATACACTAGTGAGAGTGGAGTGAATTAATTAGTTAATTAATTCAAAAATAATATCTCATTAATCAACTGAAAAATACAATAGTTAACTATGTTGGGAATCACGATTACCGTTAGACCAAAACCCACAGGTGTTAGTCAATGATCACATCGCCAGATAGAAGGATCCATGAAAGGTGATTAGTCCATGTCGCGAAACACACGGGAAGCGTTGGTTTATCCGATGTCCAAAAATCTCCCCCCCAACACGAGCCGGGTGTGTATCGAACTCGTGACCTACACTCTGATACCAATTTTTGAACCCTTAGTTAAACTGAGAGGGGGGGGGGGTGAATCATTTTAACACATTCATGGACATTTAAAACTTTCCTTTAAAACTTATTTACACCTTAATTTCATGATCAACTTAATATGTGAGCCATCATAATATGTGAGGAGCAAGTAGTAAGATAATGTAACAGCAGACTTAATATGTGAGCAGCAAGCATTAAGCAGATTGGATAATGTAACAACAATATTAACATGTGAACATCAAGCATTAAGTATATTATATACACCAAATCAACACATAAACATCATGCACATGCACACCAAATATAAGTGGAAACCCATAAGGAAGAAAACCACATGTTATTATTGTTGTGATGCAAAGGCAAGCTCCAACTCCCTCTAACCACTGATTTTCTGTAGGCTCCAAAATAGAGGAGGCTCCAACCTCAATTCTGCAAGCTACAACTTGCAAGGAAGCTCCAACTCCCAACTATTTTCTGCAGGTACCAACCTACAAGAGGCTCCTACCTCAGCCAGCTACAACTAACTTCTATCAAGCTACAACCTGATATGGAAGCACCAACTTCCTCTACTTTCTGTAGGCTCCAACCTACAGGACGCTCCTACCTCAGTCAGCTACAACTAACATCCATCAAGCTACAACTTGACAGGGAAGCTCCAACTTCCTCACTTTTTCATAAAAAAACTTGCTGATTTACTTGGATATCAGCTCCGTTATGTACAATCTTCACTGTTGTGCACCAGCCTTCATATCTTCCCTGCATCATCTCTACATTTTCACAGATTCTCTATCATCTCCTCCTTATTCTTTGCCTCACTGCTTCATTTCTTCATTCTCTAACCTCTCTATGCATATCTATGAGATATTATTTATAGATATTTCCTTATGAATGTTAGCATTCCTCAAGGATTGAAATGGACAGCCATGCCTCTTTGACTTCTGTCTTCTCATTTCTTTCACCAGCTCATTCAGAAAAAATATAACAATATGTACTAATTTCAATATTACAGTGGGATTTTTGTTTTTCTTCGGAGACTTGCCTTTGCATCACAAACGATTATAAAAACAATTAAAACATTTACATTCACATTTTTAGTTACATATATAAATTTCACTCAGCCCTTTTTTTGGCCTTTGGCTTTGATGGTTTTATCTTTTCTGTTGCTGTTAAGTAACTGTTCTGCATACCTCTATTGTTCACTACCTTTTTCAGTTTCTGCACACTCTCCTGCTTTCTATGCATGTACATCTATCAAACCCACATTTTCATTCGTGTGCATATTCACCTGTTCACTACAATTGTGTATCTGCTGCATATATACCTGTTTTACAGGTTTAGCTCCCCAACAACTCTCAAACTCTCATTGTATATGAAAATTCCTCTCCATTTATTTGTCCTGGACTGATAATTAAAACAAATGTGTGCGGAAGCTTTTCTTTTTACATTTTCTAGTTATCAAAATAATTTAACCCCATTGCGCTCTCTGATCTGGGAAATTATTAATAGTGATATGCGAAAGCTACCTTTTTGTTCTCAACACTATGGTCAGAACCCATCAATAAAATAACATTAGTCTTCATATACAAAAGCTTATTTTAATACTCTATGGTTAAAGACCATAGTCAAGTCTATTTCACGAATATTCAACTTTTGACTTTGTTATCATTCAATGCAAGTCTCTACCCTCACACATATTTATATATATATGATAATTATTTATCAACTCATCATATATATACACCATACAAATATTCCTTTTGACTTACAGTCCCGACTTTGGATAAAATAGAAACACTATATAATAGCATCTGGTCCACACTAATAATTTGTAAATGTAAATGTGTTTCACCCGCTTCCACTGTCCTGAATGCAATTAAACATTTTGTTGTGTAACCAGCTCCAAAAATAGAAGAAAAGAGATATCAACGCCTTAGAAATGATCCACTTCGAGGGGGCAACCTCCAATACATTACATAAATGAACAATTCTTGGATGATACAATTTACAAAACCTCCTTTCTATATATAGGAGTCGATGGGGCCATAATGTAATCCTAGTGGGCCACAATGTAATCCTAGCCGACCTAAAAATACTAATTTAAGGGCACAATAATAACAAAATGGGGGTTACAAGGGTTCAATAATAACAATAAGGGGGTTACACTAACAATAATAAGGGACTATACTAGTGATATAGGGACCTAACATGCCCCTCTCATTCAAAAAAGTGTTGTCCTCAACGCTTGAGTAGCTCTGGGTGCTTCTGTATAAAATTCTCATCCTCCCATGTAGAATCTTCAGTGGGTAAGTTCTTCCACTTGATGAGATACTCTGAAATTGATCGATTCCGTAGTTGTCGAGTTCTTGTTTCCGTGACCGCTTCAGGTTCCAATATGATTTTTCCTTCCTCATCGAGTTCTAGAAATATTGTTTGAACTGGAAGATTTTCACTTATAACCTTCTTAAGCATGAAACATGGAAAACTGGATGTACTCGCGAAGAAGCAGGAAGCTCCAATTTGTATGCCATAGTACCAATCTTTTGCAACACCTTGTAAGGACCATAGTACTTTGGCGATAATTTATTATCCTTCTTTGCTTGCTTGAGGGACATTTTTTTTTATGGTTGTAGCCGTAAAAATACCCAATCTCCTACATCAAAACTTCTCTCGCTACGATGTTGATCTGCCTGTTGTTTCATTCGATTTTGTGCCAAATTCGGGTTATCCTTTAAGAGTTGGAGAACTTCTTGCTGATGCTCGATGTGATCTTCCACTGCTTGAACCTTCGAATTTTCCCTTAAAGATGATGTGATGGATGGTGGATTATATCCATAAAGTGCCATAAATGGGGTCATTTTTGCTGCAGTATGGAAGGAAGTGTTATACCACCATTCAGCAAGAGGTAACCACTTGATCCATTGTGTTTGTTTATCAGATACAAAACAACGAAGATATCCTTCCAAACATTTATTTACTATCTCAGTTTGACCATCAGATTGAGGATGATAAGATGAGCTATGAGCTAATTGAGTACCCAAACAAGAAAATAACTCCGTCCAAAAATTTCCGGTAAAAATGGGATCTCTGTCGCTCACAATAACCCTTGGGCTTCCATGTAGCTTTTGAATTCTGTCCATAAATGTAGTAGCAACTGTACTTGCTTTAAATGGATGAGATAATGCACAAAAGTGTGCATGCTTGGTAAGTCTATCAACTACCACCATGATGACACTCTTTCCTTCGGACTTAGGTAAACCTATGATAAAATCCATTGAAATCTCCTCCCAACGTTGACTTGGAATGGATAAAGGTTGTAGAAGTCCCGGGGTCTTAATTGTTTCCACTTTATTCTGCTGGCAAACCAAACATTCTGCCACAAACTTTTGAATATCGGATTTAAGGCCATCCCAAAAAAATTCTTTCTTCACCCTGTGGTAAGTTTTTAAAAATCCTGAGTGTCCTCCTAAAGGAGAAGTGTGCAATTCCGGAAGAATATTTTGTTTTAGTTGGGAATTCTTACAAAGATATAAGCGATCTTTGTACCATAAGGAATCATTTTTCCAACTAAATGTATCAGATGTACTAGGATCTTGCTGCAACTTTTGAATGAGTGTCCATACATATTTGTCCTTATTCCATTCATCTCTTGCTTCGGTTATCCAATCTGGTTGGATAATAGAAATGGCACAAAGCAATGCTTCCACCTCTTCATTCTTTCTTGAGAGTGCATCTGCAACAACATTAAGCTTTCCTTTTTTGTAGATTATTTAGAAGTCATAACCCAACATCTTTGTGACCCATTTTTGTTGCTCTTCTGACGATAGTCTTTGTTCCAAAAAGTGTTTAAGACTATCATGATCAGTTTTTACCTTGAAGTGTCTTCCCATTAGGTAAGTTCGCCACTTCTTTAGTGCATGTAGTATTGCTAACATTTCCTTCTCATAAATAGGTTTCTGTAAATACTTTCCTTTGATTGGATGACTTTCAAAAGCAATGTGTCTTCCTTCCTGCATTAAAACTGCACCAATTCCATTTCCTGAGGCATCACATTCCACAATAAAGGTTTTTGTGAAGTCTGGTGTAGCTAAGACCGGTGCTAGGCACATTGCCTCTTTAAGACATTCAAAGGCCTTAGTTGCTTCAGGAGTCCATGAAAATGCATCTTTCTTCAATAATGTTGTTAGAGGTGCTGCTATTCTCCCATAATTCTTAACAAACTTGCGATAATACCCTGTTAACCCGAGAAATCCTTGCAACTTCTTTATAGTTGTAGGGAATTTCCATTCCTTAATGGCCTTAATTTTGTTAGGGTCTACTTTCACAACCTCGTGAGATACAATATGACCCAAATATTCCACCTCTTGTACTCCAAAGAAACATTTGGATTTTTTTGCATATAATTGTTTCTCCTACAATAGTTTGAGCACCCTGTCAACATTTTCAACATGATCCTTCCAAGACCTGCTGTGGATTAGTATATCATCCAAAAATACTAGCACAAATTTTCTAAGGAAGGGTTTGAAAATGGAATTCATCAACCCTTGAAATGTAGAAGGTGCATTGGTAAGACCAAAAGGCATGACCAAAAATTCATAATGACCTCATGAGTTCGAAATGCTGTTTTTGGAATATCTTCAGTCTTCATTCTAATTTGATGATATCCTGAACGAAGATCCAACTTGGTAAAATAAATTGCTCCATGTAATTCATCCAATAATTCATCAATCACAGGAATGGGAAATTTATCTTTAATGGTGAGCTTATTGAGCTCCCTATAATCCTAACACATGCACCATGATCCATCCTTCTTGTGTACCAATACTACAGGAGCAGAGAAAGAACTTTGACTAGGTTGAATTATACCCGCATCTAACATTTCTGCAATCATACGTTCAATTTCGCTCTTTTGGAAGTAAGGATATCTATAAGGCCTGATGTTTGGAGGAACACTTCCTGGAATCAAATGAATAGCATAATCCTGATCACGAATAGGTGGGAGTCCTTTGGGAGTTTCAAACACCTTGGAATGATTGTCCAAGACTTGTTGGAGATCTGCAGAAATAGATGATTTTGATGTCGTAACTTCTAGTGAGCATAATTGTGCAATTACGCCTCGTTGTTATTTCTTTAGAAGCTTTGTCATGACATTAGAGCTTATTATCCTTCCCGGCTTCCCTTCAATACCCTTTAATTCGACTTCCTTTCCTTCTGAAAAAAATTTCAAGAAAAGTTCTTGAAAATAAAAAGCTACCGTCCCCAAAGATTGTAACCATTGTACTCCTAGTACAACATCAGCACCTCCCATAGGAATGGAAAGCATTGGACTAGTCAATACATATTCCCCCATGGTTAGCTTAATATTATGGCATTTTCTAGAGCAATTTATAGTTCCTCCATTTGCAACCATCACTTGACATTCTCGTGCTGGGTATAGGAAACAATTTAATTCCTTGGCTACCTTACAATGAATAAAATTATGGGTGCTACCTGAATCAATCAACACTATTACCTTTTTCTTCTTGATTTGTCCTTGTATCTTGAGAGTTTGAGGAGTGGTAATTCCTGCCAGTGCATTACACGATATGGTCGGATTCATTTCTTCCTCTTCTAGGGTTGGGTCCTGGTGTATATCCTCTTCTTGTTCATTTTCTTCTTCCTCTTCACAATCTATGTAAAATAATTTATTCTCAGCACACTTATGACCTTTAGTGTATTTGCTATCACAACTGTAGCAGAGCCCTTTTGCTCTTTTTCTTCCAATTGTTGTGGTGTCAACCTTGTAGGTTGTGGAAATCTAGGCGTAGCAACACTTCCTTCTTTATAGAATTGAGTGGTAGGCTTCCTTGTCGCCATTATTTTACATTCAACTTTTCTTGCCAACCTGAATGCCTTCTCCAATGAATTTGGTTCCAAAACACGAACTTCATGTTGGATGTTATCCTTTAAAGTGCCTATGAAGAGATCGATCATGTGGTCCTCTGGAATATCAGTTACCCTTATATTCAATTTTTGGAAGTCCTCAATGTGTTGTCCCACTAAACCCTTTTGTTTGAGATTTATCAATTGGCTAAAGAAGGTGTTGCTCTTTGTATCCTCATAATGTGCTATCATTTCCTTCGTAAAAATTGACCAAGTGACAATTTTTTTACGGGAGCAAACCCATCGATACCATACAAATGTATTTTTTTCTAAATGTAATGTTGCAATGTGTACCTTTTGTGTGTTTTGCACATTATGGAGATCAAAATATTGCTCCATCTATAGTATCCATGTTACAGGATCCTTTCCATCAAACTTCCTCATATCCATTTTTGGAATATGGTGGTTCTTCCCACCAACATTATAGGTTATGAAATCACGATTAACATTTATTTTGTTCTCATCATGAGGTTCTTCTACTATATTTCTGCCATTAGGAATTGTTTCTTGTTTTAAGCTTGTCATAAAGCCTTCCATGTATGCTTTTAGATCATTCTTCATATCTTTCATGTTTTCATCGATCTTAGATTCCATGTCATCAATATTAGCTTCCATGCCCACTTCCATGCCATCCATCTTAGCTTCCAAATCATTCATCTTAGCTTCCACGCCTTTCTTCAAACCATCCATCTTAGTTTCCATGCCTTTCTTCAAAACTTCCATTTCATTTTTTGTTGTTCTTTGCGAGAGCGAAATTTGTTGTTGCACTTGCTCTTGTAATTTTGATATGTCATGTTGCCATTCTTCGTCTTCATGAGTCATAGTAGAGCCTTCTAAAGGCTTAATGGGAGTTGAATTATTTTTAGGGGCCATTTTAGAATCCAATACTGATATATATTCTACAATATTCCCATGGAATCAATTCAACTTGATTCTTCAAACAAAACTTATGCAATTGGAAAAAAATACACACCTTTTACTTGCTTTTTAGGAGCTCTGTATTGAAATTGAATTATATCTGAAATTGAGAATCTTCAATATCTGAAATTCACTTCTGTAGTAGCCTTCTGAACTGTCTTTCAAATGCCACAGATATGATCTGATTTAGATTCTTCAAGACAAAGTTATTTCCAATCTCCCACAATGACCCAACTTTGGACTGGTTCAGTAGAGCGAACTTGTACGGCTTTCCACGTGTCACTGTTTTGTCCTTCGTCTCTGAAATTGATATCCAAGAAACTGCAGTCTGTGTACTTGCAACCACTTTTTACGGAACTCCAATCCGATGCCCAGAGAGAGAGTTATTGAACTTTTTCCACGATCACCTGTTTGAGATGAAATTCAGGAGCCTGAAAAAGCACTACCTTCCACAGATTATATCTCAAAAAATATTGTGAACCAAGCTCTGAAATTTTTTGAAGACTTTCTTCAGGATTTCAGCTTCGCACCATATGAATTTCCGATTCTGAACCTTCGTAGAAATTTTTTTATAGCGCAAATGCCACGATGACCTGTTTAGGAGCCTGAAACAATACCTAACTTCCACAGATCATATCTCCGAAAATATTGCGAACAAAGCTCTGAAATTTTTATACAAACTTCCTCAAGATTTCAACTTCGCACCCTAAAAATTTCAGCTTCTGAAGCTTCGTAGAAAAGAAGTTATAGCGAAAATGCCACGATGACCTGTTTGGAGCAGCGAAACCCTAGAATCCAAAGCTCTGATACCAAATGTTGTGTAACCAGCTCCAAAATAGAAGAAAAGAGATATGAACGCCTTAGAAATAAGCCACTTCGAGGGGGCAACCTCCAATACATTACATAAATGAACAATTCTTGGATGATACAATTTACAAAACCTCCTTTCTATATATAGGAGTCCATGGGGCCATAATGTAATCCTAGTGGGCCACAATGTAATCCTAGCCGACCTAACGATACTAATTTAAGGGCACAATAATAACAAAATGGGGGTTACAAGGGTTCAATAATAACAATAAGGGGGTTACACTAACAATAATAAGGGACTATACTAGTGATATAGTGACCTAACACATTTCTACCTCATAATGCATATATCAAATGGGAATTTTGGGCCCACAACTCTATTCATGCTTCATAAAACCCAAATTTCAATATATACAAATAGTGGCTCACACTCACTTATCATAGACCTTTAATTAAAACAATCCTGGGCATTTTGATCTATAATGATGGACTTTCAAAAGTCGAAAGGTTTATTATAGCTTGGATATTATATTAAGTTTTCCTATCTATGCCTTGACCATATCACATTTCAGTCATTTTGTACCATGTTGTAATGTTTCACATGTCCTCGCGGAATTTATCCATGCGAACATTTCGATGCCAAAGTTTGACCTTGGAGATTTATTACAAATGCATATAACTATTATGCCGCACTCAACAACCCAATTTCCGAGAACTTATATTAAATTAATAGATCCTGGTATAGTTACATATATATGTGCCCTTAATGCACAAGCACCACATAATCGAAATGGACTTCTCAACCCACCATTTATCACATAATTAAAGGTATGGACCACAATTCAGGAATACACATATCGATTCTTTTTACAATATGGCGAATTGAAATTCAACCATTACCACCAAAATCGCATTAAACTTTGACCCTGACCAACTATATATGTTCGCATACAAACTCATCTATACGAGGTTCGCCTATATATATATCAACTCTTCCCAATAAATTGTTATAACACGTTAATAAGCCAACACATAAGGCCTCATTCGTATACTTTTGACCCATTTAACTTTTAAATAAATCATTTAATTAAATGCTTCGGGCCGACAACATTGTTGACTTACCTTGCCACTAATCTTTGAACGTCACGCAAATGTGGCCACCGTAGATCTTCTAGCACTGGCAATCGAATGAACATGATGAATATCGTCTTTTTCCCATGACCAAAATTTAACTCCCAAAAAAAATGCGATGTAAGTGGTTTTCCATTACCGCCTTTTTCCATGCGTCATCCATCTAATGGAATTGTGTTTTTTTTTCACAAATATCCTTACCACTTATGCGACTATGCAATACCACCAGTTTTCAAACTCAAGGCTTACTGTAGCTTCAAGGTTCTGTCCATTAACTTGAGGTTCCGATTCCTTCCACAGTCACCGTTTCATTTCAAACAGAGATTAACTCTCTGCGTACACCATTTTACTGTGTCATTCTCATTTCTCGCATTTCTACAATTGAGCCATCGCTCAGCATCTTGGCATCTCAGCAATCAACTGATCCCTTGGTTCATTTCTCAGTGCAATGTAACCTCTCAATGTACAACGTTGTTCATCAATTCTGACTCGATTCACCATACGGAATCTACAATTCTCTTTACTGGGTTCCTGTCCCTATGTAAAACTACATTATTTCTATATCAATCCAGTCTATCAGTGCAAATCTTTATGTGAGTCCTCAATGCCTCCTCAAGAATTCCTTACCCAGGCTCACAATTATACCAATTGGATTCCAAAAGATTAATTCTTTCCACACAAAGTCACTGATTTAGCCAATAACACAAAGATTCACACTAGCCTTCAGAGCACAATAAAAACCCTGAATTACAGAGTCTCTTTCAGAGCTTATCATATACTTATTGAAACCAAGTATATTCACATAGAATTAACTCAATCAATGCACATGTAATACTCCCCAAAGAAATAACTTCTTTCACATATATACAATTGAATTCACTTACAAACCTCTGGTCTTCGACCAGATATTCAATTCTAGTGGCCTTCTACTCTCAATCTGTCCACTAAACAACTAAGGACAACTCTCTACCTCTCCCGCCCCCTACTCTGTTTTTCCTAGTGTCTTTAATTCTCCCTACTCTGCACAACTCTACAGATCTCTCTAGTTGCCTCTGCTACCTCTCTTTTGCCTCTGCCTCTCTACTACTTTGTGTCTCTCTTTGCCTTGTTGCTGTTTTATGTGCTCCTCCTTTGCCATCTCCTTTGCCATCAATGAAAACATTTGCAACAATCTCCCCCTTTGGCATTGATGGCAACAGATCCACCAATAATCCAATGCTTCCTCCAAGTCTTCCTTTGCTTGCCTTTTAGAAGACCCTTTCTTCTGTTACTTACTTTTCCTCCCCCTTTGAGATCAATGGAAATGGGTTGAAAATTTCCCAGTTTGTATTCTATCTTTGCATTTCCTCTCTCTGAGTTGTGTTTAGACCTTCTTCTTGTTACTTTGTACCATGTTGCTCTAAACTGGTGTACAAGATTTGTTGAGAGAACACTTTGAGGATTATTGAACTTGAATATACACTGTAAATTGATACAATCCCAAAGCATAGACTCATTTCACTTGTATAACGTTGAAATTAAGATAACGACACTTCATAGAACACATTGTACTAGCCTTATCTAATCAGAGATGCATGATTGGATCGAAACTAAAATACTAAGAAGGCTTCAAATATGCTTCAGTGTCTAGTATTATCTTCATCATAAATCTATATCTGTTGAGGAAGATTGTAGATGGAATATGTCTTCTTCTGCAATACACATCTGTAGTACAACACCTGTTCAATTATGATGATGATGCCAATATATCTTTTATAGTTGTGGTTCACCTTTCATGCCTGTTGGTGATGGTATGAACTAGGATGTTGATAATGATATTACACTTAATAGTTGAAGGTCCTTGTTACTGATGTGATCAATGAGTCAAGTTAGAGTTTACAACTTATTGTGATATTAGATGATATCTTTCAATCTAAGAGACCAAATGACTTTACTGCTTGTACAATGTATTTAAAAAAAAAAACCTTGAGGCTAGATGCATTCAATTTATTGTTCGGTCTCACTTATCAACCATGTAATTTTCTTTATGACATAAGGGGGTATGTATGTCAATGATCAACCTATTTTCGATGGTGAATTACCAACAAATACTTTATGCTGAAGTAGGATTTGGATGAATTAATAAAATACTTTGAGCTTCAATGGTAGTCACAACTAGTCCTTCAAACTTTAGATACTTTAACTATCCCGTCATGATGATCTCCCACAAAACATATTCAAGATGTTTAATTGATATCTCAGCAAACAGACTTCACACGGTGTTACGAATGATCTCAAGAGAGAGGCCTGATATATATGCACTGACTTTAGGAAGGAATGCAATTATATATAGAAAAAGATACTGCTTCAATGCTCAATATAATGCTTCAAGTGTAAACAAAATATTGATCCTTTAGCTCTGTTGTTGATCTTCTCATGCTTGACAAATATAGATAATGCTGGGATACTACCTTGATGTTCTTTTTCCTTAATCCTTTGATCCTAAGGACCAGTACCATACCACTGCTCCACTTGGTATACTGTTGATATGCATGCTACTTGTACCAAATACCAATTTATACTCCTTTCACTTCAGCTCACACATGAACCCATATTTAGTTAAGACAATCCTTTTTAATGTGATTCATTGTTAACTCTAGCAGTATGATGCACAATGTGATCATCACTTAATGTGTTGATGTCTTCTTAGCTTACATGTTCATGAATGATGATCTCTCTGCCATCATGGCTGCTTTTTGTCTTCTCTTCTTCCATCAATCTGTCAGCTATTGAATGCTTTTTATAATCTTCTTCCTCTATAGTTCTCTGTTAGAGGAATTTTCCTCTCTCTTCCTGATCTTATAATTGTTCTCATTACATGGAGCTCTTCTTAAATTACTTTTGTGGGGACTGTTTATGAACTTCCCTCCCCCTGGGATGTTGCTTCATATTTATCACTGGTTGGATATTTGCTTTGCTTCCTAGAGTAGCTCCCCCTGAGACTATGATGGATTTACTATGTTATTGATGTAACAGGCTCCCCCTTTCTCTTTTCCTTCCATACTTTAGTGGGGTTCTTCATAATGTCTGCACATGTTTTTGATTCATAGATTTGTTTGATTTGATTAGATTCCATCCTCTGTTTAGAGCTCTTTAATGTATATGGCTATTTACACTCTCTTGCTTTGTGACCAAGCTTGAGGCATGCATAACATCTTATTTTATCAAGGTACATTTGAGCTGATGTATAATATTTTATACCCCTTTTTGAACATAATTTACATTCCACAGATTTATGTCCAAATTCATTGCATGCATAACAATAGCGATGGAAATGATTTATGTACCTGGTGAAAGATTGTCTTTTCCGTTTTCTTGCATGAGGTAGTCTTCTCATTTGCTTCATCTTTTGTTGGTTGAAGTTGATAGGCCTTGTCTTACATTGTGCTGCAATATGTCCTGGTTTATGACAAGAAAAACATGTGATATTTTTCATAGGAGGAAAAAGCCTCCTTTGACATCTTCCAAATTTATTCAATTCATAATCAAGAGTGTGTGAGCCTTTTTTAGCTCACTGATTCATCCTCTCATTCTCTGTCCTTCCATGTTGCTACTTGCTTCTATTTGTTTCTTCACAAATCCTGTTCTTGCTGGCTCCTACTTCTGTAGGAATCTTCTGAGCTGCTTCATTATCCTTTATTGCTTTTACAAAAATAATATTCCCGTTATCTTCTACCTTGGACTTACTTGTTTCTCCTTCATAGCCTATCCCAGTCTTTATGAGAGGAGACCTTTGAACATTTAGGATTTGGTCCAACTGTCCAAAGCTTTTCATTTGAGGAGTATTCATTAATAATTCTCTTTGGGATTTTTCTAATTTATTTCTGAGGCACAATAATTCTTCTTCCAATTTCTCACATTCCAGGCTTTTCTCTCTCATTTGTAGCAGCAGAGTGTCTTCTACTTTCCTTGCTTCTTCAAGTTGTGTCTTCAGGCCAATAATTTATTTCTTATATTCATATTCTTTCTCATCACATAATTGCACCAATTTCTTCATGTCTTTGTTTTCATTCTTAAATCTTTTTATTTCAGTCAAGGAAATGTCGTCAAGTTTGGCTTTTTCCTCAGCTGCAATTTCTTCATGGTTCTTAATTCCATTCACACTAGCATGTACCTCATTTGATTGAACATTTTCCTTTTGACATGAAGTTCTCTTCTCCTTCTTGACATTGTAGTCCTTAGTGTCTACTTCATGCATGAAATGAAATCTATCCCAGATTTATTTTGCAGAGTTCAAATCCATTATTAACTCAAAATCCTTGTTATGAAGACTGTTGTATATCACACATTTTTCCTTGGCATTCCTCTGTTGTTCTTGCACCGTGGGAGAGTCTATGCAGTAACTATCACATACAAGTTTCCATACCTCGGGTTCATAAGCCATTAAATATGTTTTAACCTTATCTCTCCATTCAGAAAAGTTTGTTGTACTTAACACAGGTACATTTTGATAGTCCGTGACTCAACCGGATCTCCTTCAAGCTATTAGGCTTACTTCAAAGGAACCCTCTCTGATACCAATTGTTGGGAATCACGATTTCCGTTAAACCAAAATCCACAGGTGTTAGTCAATGATCGCATCACCAGAGATAAGGATCCACGAAAGGTGATTAGTCCATGTTGTGAAACATAGGGGGAGCATTGGTTTATCCAATGTCCAACAAACTATAGTGCATGTCAATTTCAGTGGAGATTAGTGGAGAGATATGTGAAAGGGAAAGATAGGCTATCTACTGTGACTATTAGTGATGCATGAATTGCATCTACATATACATTGGAGTTTCCAATGATAATCGCACAGTCAAGGAGAGTGGGATTGGATCGAAATGGTCTTTGTAAGTAGCTTGGATTGCACAATGGAGGCAGGCTAGCAGGTGGCATAGATCGGTTCATGGATTTGCAAGATTGTTCCTGATTAGTGTATGACAATTGTATTATAATGAGAGCTTGATAAGATTTGTATGAGGATTGTCATATGATTCCATGATACATAATATATATTTGGGGTTTTCAGCTTCAGGCTTTCCTGGTTAAAAACTGTGTTATGTGCGATTAATATTTTTGTTTATGCTTCACATGTGTGTGAAATTAATTTTTCCACAAAAGATTAACAAGTGGAATAGATTCAGTATCTTGAATAAAGTTAAATAGTGTGAGATCAGGTGGATCTTAGACATATGCATGCTTGGTGCATATAATTTATACAGTGTAGGTGCTCCTAAGACTTATGGTCCGACACTAGTGTGTTTCTTGGACCTCCTAGTCCCACACTACTGTAGGTGCCGAATCTTTTTGTTGAAATTCAACAAAAGTTCCTCTTTCAAAGTTTTGCCTTCAATTTTAAATTTTAAACAATTTAAATGAAATATAATGATAAAATTGATTAAAAACTCACTTTCAAACCTTTTTAGATCTTCAATTTCGTTACATACTTGTTCATAGTCACAGTTGTTAAATTTATAAAGAAATATTGTAATAAATTGATCGAAACTGTGAATTGAGGCAACTGGAAGTGATTGACACCAGCTTCTCGCTTTCGCCAAGAGTGTAAGAGTAAAAATCTTGCATAAAATACCTTCATCAATATCATGAATAGTATAATTTGTAAAATTCTTAATGAATCATAAAGCATGATTAAATGTATAAGTATTCCTCTTACCATTAAACTTTACTTGAGACAAGGGTCTTACCATTTCTGGTGGAGTATTGGAAGATGCATGTCAAGAAATACAACTCCAAATTGGAAGTTTTAAAGGAGCCATTGTAATAAAAATAAAATTTTAGAATAAAAATAATCCAAAGGAAAACAAGTCTCTTCCATCCTTCTAGTGCCAAAATGTTGAAGCCTCTAAATTCACTGCAATAACATGGGGGATGATCACCTAGTCCCGACCTTAAAGAAGTTTCTTTTCCATTCGGAATGGTGGTTTCAACTGGTTTAACTAGGTCCAGTTACCTTCTAACTACCTCCAATGGCTTAAAATATAAATTTTGTCTACCAATGGAGAAGACACATCAGATCATCCCTCTTGTTGATCAGTTAAGAAAGTGATCCTTAAGCTAATTTGGCGCTCAGCCAAGCCACAACTAAAGTTTCTCCTCTTTGGGAAGAGGACTTCTAGTAATGTAGAATTAAATTTAAATACAAAAAAAAAGGAGAATTAGCCTAATCCTATATCAAATTAGGCAGATATAGATCTAACCCAATCAAGAGAAAGATATTTTGAATGATTAAGATTTAAATATATTTGGCTTATAATGAATATCAAGCTAACGAAATAGTTCAATTAACCAATATTATGTATACTAAAACAAATTTTTTTCACAAACCCCTTAACTAATATAATCAACCAATAACATTTAGGAAGAAATTCACAAAATGATATTGATTGTTAAATCAGTAATTTGAATAATTAAACAATAATATGAGGAAATATTTCACAACTTATCACCATTTGTTAAATATATATTAAAAGATAGATTTATGTGTAAATAGTTACTCAGAAATCCGAATTCAACCCATAAGAGGAGAGATAAATAATAACATATCATTGAGTCACATTACTCATATTGACAATAGTGAACAAATATGAATAAAATGACAAATTCCTGCTATCATAAAATGAAACCAGTATTTAAAAGAATAGTATTAGAAACACTAATTTATTAAAACCATTTCTCTGACTCCGGTCTCCAACAGTCCATTATAAAGGTTGATTTTTTGCTTTCAAAACTAGATCTGCAATAGTGCAAACTCTGCCTCTCATACATGATTCATAATGCAAAGGAAAAATCTTCAATAATCCCTAGATCTGAGTTTTATCTCCTCTACCATACAACTCTAAATCCTCTATATAATAGTTCCTTTAAGAAATAATGAATTGCAAAGAAGAGAAGCCACTAATACATTCTACATTCTGATATTTATAAGATTTGCAAAATAATTCCTCAATAGAAAGTTTTTGAAGAGTGAATTTTCTCAAACAATTTTCATTTGGCCAAAATCCAATTTTTTCCTTACTAGAGAATTCTCATTAACTGATATTTTCTTCTTCACATATGTTCAATTGTTTCCTGAAAAAAACAAATCAAACCAAAATTAAAATGAAAAATAAAATCAAAATGCCCAATATCGAATTAAAATAAATCTAATCAAAATTCAATTAAATAAATAATTGAAAAGGAAATCTAAGCTTTATATTGATGCTGGTGATGATCTAATTTGTCAAGGATATCTATCATTGACGAATAGATCTACACTCAGAAGAAGTTGTGGGCAAATGAAAATGCAAAAATAAAACTCAGAAATTAGTTTTGTTAAAAAAATTCAAAGCTTGATCTTCTACTAGATTTGAGACCCAATAAATAATCAAATTTTAAAATAAAACTACTTCACGAATAATCTCCATGATTTTATACTTCTAATGAGACATTTCAGGCCTCATTTGGCCAAGTAAAACTCGATCTATGAGCTTCCAAAGTTGGTATATGAAAATGGACATAATTTTGGAATTTTTGTTGCTTAGGCGAAAAACCAACAATTTTAAATTAAATTCTAATTCTAAATTAGATTATAATATATAATTAATTAATACGAATAAAATACAATTATATTCTTAGTCTAATTTATTTACAATCTAATTCTAAATTAAGTTATAATTATCTATTAATTAATATTTAACTAATTGCATTGTTAATATTAACTAATAAATCAATTGTAACTAGAATTAAACTAATTAAGTTATAATTATCCATTAATTAATACTTAATTAATTACATTGTCAATATTAACTAATAATTTAATTACAACTAAAATTAAACTAAATAAAAATGGACTTCGTGATTAATTAAAATATTAAAATATTATATTAATATTATATTTTAAATTATATTAGAATTATAATATAAATATCATAATTAAAATATAATATATATTATAATATTAATATAATATAATATATATTTTGAAAACATCGATTATAAAATATATATTACATAATGGAGGTTACGTGAGAATGAGGAGGGAGAAGGAGGAAGGTATGGAGAGAGAAGGAGTAAAGGGTGAGGTAGAGGGAGAGATAAGGTGACGTGAGGGTGATGTGAGCGGATTGAATCAGGAGGTATAAGGAGTTTTGAAATTTTATATTATTTTTTTTTAACTTCTTGCATGTAAACCAAAATAAAAATTGCATATCACAAATCAGAGTGAGGTGCTTTGAGGAGCTTGAGTGAAATTTCCATATGTGATATGTGATATTGCAATCACAATTTTCTTTGGAAGGAGTAGAAGGAATGTGTAGTGGGGCCCACATGGGATTAACAATCTTACAAATTGGATTTAAGTTATTTTGCAATTTTGAGGTTTTGGGTTTGGTAATTTGTATTAAAATAACCGATTGGAGTAAATTACCAAGACCCTGAAATGTGTTTTCATCTATTCTACAATTTATCTGGGTCATTTTGTAGGACTGTTAGTCAAAAATGAAAAATTAGTAAAAAATTAACTAAAAATTAATATTTAGAATGAACACTATTTTAATTGTGAAAATAAAAATGGTATACATTTATTTACATTTTTTAACCAAGGCGACACAAATATAATGAAACTTCAAAGGACTTTCATTTACAAACATGCTGACCAAATTGAGTGAAACAAGTATTATTGGAAAGCTTATGAAAAAAATATTCAATGAAACAATCAAAATATAGATCCAATAAAACCAAAAAGTGACAAAATTGTAAGACAATTAACTTAAATGAAAAATATAAAAGATGCTTAGCCGAAAATTAATAAAAAGACTCCTCATTATTAAAGTAAATAAATCAAAAATGGGAGGCGTTAGTTTTTCCCTACAACATGAACCTACAATATTACGACTAACAAAGCAGGCTCATGAGATTCTTGAATGCACTGATTGGATTCAATATCTTGTCAAATTACAAGGATTTCATAATGAAATAACGCTTGAATTTCACAAAATTTTAGAATGGGCGCACAACTGTAAAAGGCAGAAGTATAATAGTCTTTGAAGCAGTCATAGCAGATGTTCTGGGACCAATAAACATGTTCTATTGCATGAAGTAGTCACAATGTTTAAGGATCCAGAGGAGGAACTAATACACAAAGGCAAAGCAGTTGACCCAACATCACTATAAGAACCTTGGCAAGAACTAGCAACCACCATTTAGAGATATATCACTTGCGATGGTCATCAAGATGTGGTAAAGCCTTGACAACTTAAATTGTTAGCAATTCCTAGACAGAAAAGCACAATAGCCTGTTGTTCATTCTAAATTCTATATTCTATGATATTTCTAGTTGAGTTAGAAAAGAAAAAAATCTACATTGTACCATCAGTCATCCTGGCTTGATTAAACTTATTATTATTCATAAACTTGCCCAACAACAATTGACCTGGGATAACTTTGTAAATCCTACTTTACCCCTATCAGAGGAAAACTGAGATGTCTAGGCAAGGGTAGATGATAGGAATATCGATGAATTAGAATAATATACTGAAGAGGAAAACATTCCAAAGAGAGCAAGAGAAAGGAGAACTTCTTGCTTAGCCCCTGGCCAAAAAAAATAGAGACATTATATGAGGCTAAGCTCATGACATGATACCATGAACCTAATGGATGAAGCAGTGTCCTCTCATGAAACCCCTGCAAACCAACATAACATTATTTTATTAGATGAAGAGGAAAGGGTGGTCGAAGTATTAGAAAATTTGGGAACACTCTTTGAGGATGGAGGCCAATTTGAGCATTTTCAAGGTCAATACCACACTCTTAACCAACCTTCCTCTACCGATAGTTCTGGCCACACAAAAAATATCCCCCCTACTAAAGGAATGGAGGAGTTGTAGAAACAAGGGGAACCAATTCCCTTTATAGATGAATTTTCCAAAGGAGAAACTCATGGACAAAGAAATTCTGAATTAGAAAACTAATCAGGTGACATTGCCCCATTGGAACAAGACCCTAACATCGGTGCAACCTCCCTTTTCCCTAAAATGGACACATTTGTTCCCTCCAATAAAGAACCCCATAAAGGAGGAGTAGAAGATAGACGAAGATAGTGCCAAGCTAAAACGATTGAGTAAAAATAACAGAAAATTGAAGAAAATAATTATAGGACATAGAAAATGGTTGAAGGAAGCAAATAAGAACCAAAAGTAGAAAGTAAAATTAGATACTATTACTACCCAGACAGAGAATTGTTCCACTAAGGAGATTGGAAATCAAACTGAAAATATTTTTACTTGTTCATTAGAAACTGAAACAAAATTTTCTATGAATGTTATGAGCATTGTTGTTCAAATCGATTTTGTAGATTGCTGCATTACTGAAGAGATAGTCAATACAGTGGAAACTGTTCTTTATATTGATTCAGTGACAACATGTGACAATGTATCTTAGACAGAGCAAACACCTCAATATGTCCCCCTCTTAAGGGAATCTTTTATCCTGAACTTACGAAATTAATTAACGAGGACCTAGCAGATGTTGGCTCAACACCAAAACCTTTACATACACACCAGGAGTTATTAAAGAAGCATGATACACTTACTGCAACTGAAGACGAGACTTTTTCTAGTCTTAGAAATGAACATGAGAAAGTAAAGAAAATGCAGAGCCAACTTCAGAAGGCCAGGGAGAAAACTGAAACCATGTGTTTGATTTATTCTGATGTTTTGTCTTGTCGATCACCAGCCACTAATTATGCCTTATTTTTATTGGAGAGGTAATTATTATTGAATATTATATCTGTTAGGGCCATTAAACCTATTTAATTCAAGACTACATCTGATTTTGTTGAATCCTACAAGGAACAAGACGAGAACGTAAAACATCTTCTTTGTGAATTATACCTGCACAATTTTTACTTGGAAGATGAAAGGCATACTAATCCTAGTCCCTTTATTGGAGATATTCAATTCCAAGCTTTGCTTTATTTTGTTGAAAATCATCTTGAATGGGCCAAGGCCTATAATAATTTTCAAAAAAGGGATCATGGTCTAGATTTATGGGTCAGAGGAGAACCCACTAAAATTTTACACCATTTTATCCAGTAGAAAAGGTTTATGGAACAACAAGGAGTTGTGGCCACATTGTTACCTATCCATAAAGATGTTATAAATGTTGGAAGGGCATATTTCCAAGAAATTATAGATGATGCTCTGCTGGCAGCAAAGAAAATGTGGAAAGCTTCCACTAAAAATGTCAAAAACTGGGAGTCGTTAGGTTACACAAACTTTAAGGCTAATGTTTCTCGTCTGAATGTGTACAACAATATCATACTATGCAAGGGAACTACTTGGATAGGATGCCATTGCAGGTGTTGTATTATCTGGTATCCCCTTGAGGAATATTATCTTCATTATGATTTACTTGAATGTCATGTGAGTCGTGCATTTACAATGGTTAAACACAAGAATGGTTTTAGGATATATTAGGAAGAAGTTTATCCTACCTACTCTTTGACACAATTACACCTCAACTATATTATTGTATGAGGACATGAAAAAAGGTAAGCAGGGGAGTATGTTGGGTCATGGAAAAGGTATGTTTTTATCCTCATATTAGCTTAATTAATCATTTAATTTTATGCATTTATCTTCATTCTTGGGAACAATATAGTAGAAAAGATAGTGAAAGATGAATAAAATCAATTTTCAACAAATTTTGTGATTTTAGCATAAAAACTAGAACTTTTTCTTGCCTTTATGTGCAGAAATCATAATTGGACAATTGCTTTTCAAGTGGTGGAATAGTAGTGGCGAAAGACAGAAAAAGATCATTTCTTTATCACAGGGGCTAGCGGAAGAAAATTATAATCAAGCTAGTTCTATATTGAAAATCTGATTATTAGTTGAGAAATCCTGAGGATCTCTTAATCCTAAGGATTCACTCTCATCTATTAGTTTTCCATTTGGTCATATAAGGATGATATGTGAAATAGAAGAGGGGATAATTTATGAGTTGTAACTTTGATTTGGACATCATTATTTTTATAAAGACAGATGATTTTCACTATGGTGATATTGTATCTTTTCTACTGTGATTAGTGAGAAAAAGTGTGCTTTCTTCATAATTATGTTCTAAGTATTCCCAGCAGTATCTTCTGGAGGCTTTGGGCCCGGTCGCTAGGAGACTTGCTGCTTCTTTTGTGCCATAATAATTTATGTCTTTTCTATGATTGTTAATTTCTCTATATCTTTATTCCGATTGATGTGTGATGTTAGAATTAATTTGTGTATTATAAATGTTAGTGTAGGCATGGTAAGATGTATCTCCATTGTAGACCTACAATGCGCGTTTCTTATTCAGGTTGAGGTTGTGTTGAGGAGGCATATGAGGTTTCCTACATGGATCGGGATGAGTGAGTTGTAGTTGAGGTTGGGTTGGACATAGTAAAGTAGGAGGTTGGTTAAGTTGAGGCCTCCTACATTGTGATAGGTTTCTTCATTGAGGAGGCTCGGAAGGATATGGCTGAAAAGGATGCTTAATATTTTGAGGAAGATACGGAGGAGTGTAATGCCAAGAAGGAGGTGTGGGACATTAGGGATGAGTGTAAGAATACAAAGGCTACAAAGGTGCATTTTTATTTTAATAGTAATAAGAATAAGGTGCAACTCGCATTACTTTTTGGTATGGTCGAGGTCATTGATGCTTCCTTTGATTGATGAAGCAGAGTTTCTGTGGCCAACATTCCTTTAATTGGAATACATATTTTTCTATTGAATGGTTTTCCTCAGAGACTGAGTAGACTCCTAGGGTGTCTCCTAGTGCATATAGGGAAAAATATAGCTATGGCTCTCTCCACCTCCTCTTGTTTCCTCTTGATCTACATGGTATCCATTTTAAGTGAAAAGGTATGCAACATTTCACCCTTGAAATCCTCCAACATGTTCCTTGTCTCACTTTTGATGGATGAGGTGGAGGAAGATGCACTAGCGAAGCCTTCGTTACTTATACCCTTCTTCCTCACTTCCTTACACTATTATTTTAGCATAGTTTTTATATCAACATAGGAAAACTAATAGATATCCACTACAAATAGCATGTTGAGGGTCTCCAACACTTCTTTCCTAATCGATTCAAGAAGAACTAACTTTAGTGATCCAAAATCAAGGGTGTAGTTGGTCCTCCTGTAGTTAATTTGAAACCTTTCCTCATAGTTTTCTAAAGATTCATTAGGCCTAAGGGTCATCCTAAATATTTGTTCCTCGCTTTATTAAGACCTATGATAATCTATATTCTTATTATTGAAGGAATCCTACATTTGGGACCAGGTAGTTATGCTACCACAAGGAATACCCATGAACGAGCGCAAGGAAACATCCATAAGGGTAGAGGTGAACAAATTCAATGTTTTTTCATTTGTGGCATAGTCATATTTCCTATATACAGCAAAAAATTCAAATATGAACGTGTCAATGTCCCAAGAGGTTAGGCCATTGAAGTGTGGAAGGGATGTAGGGCTGATGTTCTTCATATTTCCCTCAATATTTGTTTCTATGATGGGAAAGGTACCATTGTTTCCATTCTCATCCATAGCTTAGATAGCTGAATTAGGTTCTTCTTCTTCCCCAATTGGTTCTTCAAAAATTTCATGGTCCTCACCTATAGGGTATTTTATCTCACATGTTGTTAGAGAGGGAAGCTCACAGTTACTGAATAATATTGAAGGTTGACTGTGTGAGGATGTTGGGGTTTTTGGTATAAATTTTCCTTGGTTACCTATACTCCTATGAGGAATGAAAGTGATTTTTTGTTGTTTTTTTCACTTTTTAAAAAATAAATGGAAACCAAAAAAAAAGAAAACAATGCTTAAGCATAAACATTCATCTAGTTAGATACCTCCCTAGAAGCGATGCGAAAAAGTGGCAAGCCTTAGTATTGCACAAAGAGTGTTGCAACTCCCAAGGGCTACTCGAATCTATTTATCAACATGTGGTTTGTACAAACTTAGAGGTGAAATTTCTATATGAAAAACATATGTATTCCACTCATGCCACCCTCAAATATGTCTTCTCATCAATAGTGCTTCAAGGCCATTCCTTCTACTGAATTATAGTGAAAAATAGTTGATGAAGATGCAATGTATAAGCTACTTCTAATTGAGAAAAGGGAAATTATATCAACTTCAACTTGAAAATTGTATTGAAACAAATCATGAATAGAAAAAACCTAAACTAATTGCAGAAAGGAAATTACACTATCTTGCAATCATCTACCTAGCTATAAAACCTATTTGCACAAAGGGACTACTTTATCTTACATAACCTATAAAACCATAATTAGAGACTTTAAATACTATTTAACTAGCTCAAACTTGCATATACATCATTATTCTATGAGTTCTGTGATAAAATACAAATGTTGTTTTGTTTTTGTAGCCACAAAAAGGAGGGTTTAGAGTGGCATAGGAGTCTCTACTCGTCATGAAACAACATACGGGGGTAAATAAAATCCTAACCTAAGCTCAATTTGTAACACGGATAAAAATTCGACAAGGAATGAGGATTGAAAACTATGTTATAGGAGGTTGCTACAAGAGCCATGTATTGCTACATGAAGGTTTGCAATGTTATAGGAAGGATGCCAAGAATGTTCAAGAGGTGAAGAATATGGTTGGAAGGCGTGGGGAGGTGAATGGATGTGAATGAAAATGGGTGCAAGGTGACCAACACGTCTATCAAAGCTCAAAGCCCCTTGAGGACCTACTTTGCATAAGAAGATATTCTCTAAGTGATCATGGGAAAATGACCTCATAAAACATAATTTTGATGAAATGATTTGGAGTTTGGAAGAGGATATGGTTGAATCAAAGGCAAAGGTTTTGAAGGTACATATTCGAACAACTCTAAAATCATCACATGCATGTATTCATTGGTCATTGACAAAAAAAAAAAAAAAATAGAAGGAGAAAAGATGAGTGGAATTTAAATGTTACCTAATTTATGCTAAGACTGTGATATAATTGATAAACCAACTCCAAGCTACAATAAAACCACACAAACATGTTTCCAAGAAATCATAAACAAAATTCATTTCGGATATCTCTGGAGGTCCTTCTACTCATGCATCCATGAGGGAGATGAGGAGGATGAAACAATCATAGAGTTTAATGGAGTATTCTTCTACTAAGACACAAGGAAATAAAAAAAACTCTAAAACTAAAGTAAAGGTACAAGTAAGCAAGAGGAACCTAAGCCACTCGGTTGGGCCCAAACCCAAGAGCCTCAACCCTCTAAAACTAACTCAGTAATGAATCAAATAAAAACTTCTCACTATCATTGAATAAAGTTATAATACAACACATAACCTTAAAAAAAGAAAACAATGCCTGAGCTCAATATCTACCTATATTAAAGGAAAAATAAAATCGTAATGAGCTCTTTTACATGTTTACTTATGAACAACTCCCTAGAAAATAGGAATATTTTCTCTTAAAACTCAAGAACAGTGGAGCTTGACTCCTCATGACTTACACTTGTTAGGTTTCCAATGACCTTGAGATGATGTGAGAGATCTTGATGTGATTGATCAAGGGAGTTAAGGAGGTCTACAAATCCCTATAATATCTCTTTTTTGTCTACTCCTAGCACCTACACAGAAATAGTCTAAAACATTTCTCCATTTTTTGTAATTAAACCATATTAGGGTAGATGATATGCCAAACATATTTTACCCTTATCACTAGGCATAATATGACAAAAAATGTAAAAAAATGTGAGAAAGAGATAATTCTAAAGCTATAGGATAGAATTATGACGCCTTATAATGTACCTATTAATGAGCCTCATCATGTACCATTACTTACTAAGAGCAAAAAGAAAGAATAAGGGAAATGGAAACACATGAGTAACATTCATGAGCGGTTATGTTCTAACTTGGTAATCATAAGGAAAACAAATTACTGTAGAGAAAGAAAACACAAACAATTTATGTGTAACCTTGAATAGAAAAGTTTAAGTAATGTTATGGACAAGGTGATGTAGAAAATTGTGAATCATAAATAACTAAAAAAATTAAATAAAATACTCCCTTTTGACCTAGAACAAATTTAATTAAGAGAACGGTAAATATATGTACAAAGTATACCTAAATATCTCCCTTTCATATCTGTAATCCAAAAGATTAATTCCAAAAAAAGAAAATTACATATAGTCCTTTAGGTTCAATTGGAGTCTTTCGTTGGTTCATAATACAAAAACCCAAAATAATATTTGAATACTGGTCGAATAGTTGGTGGCTTGTGCTTCTGCTTGGACCACATGGTCTTATTCCTAAAACAGTAGGAGTCTCGTAAGTAGGAGCCTCTTTAGAATAAAACAATACTAAGAAAATAACTCCAAGAGCTCTCCTCTACATGCCCTTTCCAATGACAACATGCCAATGACAACATGGAGCATGGAAACAAAAACAATGGGTATTAAAGCTTAGAACTTGGGGGTAGGCTCAAAATCGTAAATAAGCTCGAAAACTAGTTTGGGGAGGGGGGGGGTTTGCATTCCAAGTACCTGGAAGATAGAATCTACACATAAAAGAAAAAAGAAAAAAATATAGAAATAAAAAAGTTTTAAGTGCAATATTCAGTGTTCCTGAAAGAGTAATAACTCACAGCATGCATATATAAAGGAAATGACTTGGGAAGGAATCAAAATTGTTAAGAAGGGTCCCAGAGTTAAGAAATTATATGCCAGTAGTCGTTCTCCTCTCCTCATCCTTGAATACACCGCTATGCATCTGCATCGGAAAGCCTCTTGTAACGTCGACCCCTAACAACAAATAATATATAAAATTAGCCAAGAAGCGCCGCTTTCTGTGGTGTCAAAGATGGTTGCAGAGGGATTCTTCCGGTAAAGGTAAGGCAAAGCCTCATCTCAAACGGTGGACCAATAATGACTACAACTCGTAGCATATTAGCACTTACGGTTACCAAACCCTACCCTGGGAAAATCACAGTTGTTGGATGTAGACAATCACAAGTGTAAGTCCTATATTTACTCGAGCCTCGTATGCATTAAATAAACATTAACTCTGAGATTTGACATAACCAATATTTCTATAGAATTCGAAGAGCCGTGAATACATATAGAAAAACTATCAATGTGATTTCCACAACTATCAAAGTGATTTCCACCAACGTTGGCTACAAAATACATTCAATACTCAAACAACCACTATCATAAAACATTTTATTATAAAGATTAGCGCCTCTCGGAATTACAAGGGTACTCTGATTTTCCATAATGATGGTACGTTGGAATAAGGCGATCATATAAAACGCGTAGGAGTAATTTCCTCACAAATGATAACGAGGTTTATAGTACCATGGAGGGTAATATAATTAAATGTTCTCCGAGTCTTAGACAAAAGTAGAATAATTAAATGTTCTACGAGTCTTACACAAAAGTAGAATAAAAAGGAGTTATAACCTAGTCCCAATTAAGAATTTACATTTGGTTGTTTCACTTTTGTGGCCTTGAAATAAATAAAAAAATGGTATACAAGGCACACTGTACAAAGAGGAAAATTATTAAAGTGAGCTAAAGCTTTGTGTTACCGCATTTCATCCTTAGTACTCGATTTTCTATGTATATTTTCAAGTATTCGAAAATAATCCATGCTATTCTAAAACATTATCTCTTATCATATGTAGTCCACTGTCACTATGATTTATATATATATATAAATTAGGTATTGAAGAGGAGAAATTAAAAATGGTATCAGAGCAAAGTTCAATAAATAGAGACTTTGGCCAATCATGATTTCCAATATGACTAACTATTAGTTTTTTATTTGTTACATAAAAAAAGAGAAATTCAACAAATTTAATATTAAAGGAATAGTGAATGAATCATAGTAAAAATTCAAGAGGTTAATCTCATTAGAAATATGAAATATATGATCACTTAGGACACCAAGCTTTGATTCCTACTAAGGAATTGATAAACATGAAAAGGGAGCTACATAATGAAGTAGTTAACCCCTAGATAGATTAAGAGATCTTATAGAAGAATAACATAGGTAAAGAAAAACTAACAATAAATCTATCAAGTTTACTCCAGTCCAACGTTGTAGAAGGAAAAAGGGAAGGAGGAAATAGAGAAGAAACTATTGAAAGGAGGAACATAGGAGAGGAGCTGGGAAGTAGAAAAATTTTGGCGGAAAATGGAGAGCATATACCATCCGAATTTATCAATAAAGTAGAAAAGAAACCAAAAGTGGAGCTACATGGAGAATTTAAGGAAATATGGCCCCCAACTTTTGATGGGGAATTAGAGGAAACAACGAAGTTGTAGTCGTTAGATATAGATCTATATTTCTAAGTTTTTTATTATACATTAAAACATAAAGCTAAATTGACTCCATGCCAACTCAAAGGGAGGGAACTTTTATGGTGGTAATAATTCTTCATAGTACATAACTTAGAAGGAAACATAGTTAGTTGGGAGGATTTCCAGTGTATGCCCCCCAAATTATGATGGGGAATCAAAGGAATAAATGAAGTCCTAGTTGTTAAATATAGATCTATATTTCCAGTATTTTATTATACATCACAACTTAAAGCTAAATTAGCCACACATCAACCAAAAGTGTAGGCATTGTTATGGTGGGAAGAAGTCTCCATAATACATAACCTAGAAGTAAAACTAGCTAGTTGCAAGGATTTCGAGTGATTTTTCAAGGAAAATTACTTGACAAAACACTATTTTGATGTCCGTGCTAAAAAGTTTCACAATCTAAAAATTTGGGAAAATGACTATGGATCAATTAATAACAATATTTACACATTTTCTGCAATATGTTCTATATATTAACAAAGAAAAGGATAAATTTCAAGGATTTGTAATACAACTTCCACTATCCTTCAAAGAATGAATAGAAGATGACAATCCTAAGACCATGGATGAAACAATTTGAAGAGAAATAATATTTTACCAATAAGCAAGACAAAGAAACTATAGCTCAAAATATTAGAGTAGCAAAAGTAAATATCGTACTGAGTTGACTAATAGGGGGGTCAAGAATAGACTCGAAAAACAAAGAAATAAAGGAGGACTGAATTGAAATGTACACAAGAATAATGGACAACCTCAAAAATCTCATACCCAGATGCAAATATGATCAAAGAAAACATAAAATAATAATTAAGTTAATATAATATGTAAGGAACCATTCAAGTGTTGGGGATGTGGGGAACCCCACCTACTAGAGTTTTGTCTCTATACCCCAATGTGTGTGAAAAATATCGAGAAAATTTAGTAATACTCTATGGTGGACCATTGAGCGTGAAATGTCATGCGTGTCTTTGCATTGTTGGAAGAGTGCCAAGAGGAACACCAATCAACCATGACAAAGGTTGAAGGTAAAAATTTTCACCAACCTATTTCAATTCTAATGGATTGGGGCACTAGTTTAAGCTACATTAGCCAAAAAATTGTTGTAAATTAGTGATTGCAAAATTTAAGGTAAGCTAAATTTAGTCAATTTAAGTATATTTTCTATGGGATCGTATGATGTGATTATGGGAGTGGAATGGCTAGAGAAATATAAAGTTTTTGTGAACCATTTGGAGAGAATTGTTGCCTGTGAAACTAATAATGGTGAGATTCAAATTATGAGAGGAATTCTTAGACTAGTCTCTTTAAGATAGATATCAACTTTCAAACTCTGGAAGGTGGCTAGGAGGGGTTGCGAGCTCTTTGATGTCAAGGTACAAGATCACACAAAGAGTAAAATATCAAGGCTAGAAGAAATAGAGGTTGTCAAGAAATTTTCTTATGTATTTCTAGATGTAATTCCTTGATTACCATCTAAAAGGGGCATATATTTATCTATAGAATTGGTGCTTGTAGCTTCTCTAGTTTCTAAATCTTCCTATGGAATGAATGTACTAGAATTAATAGGAATAAAAATGCTATGACAAGAGTTGTTTGATAAAGGGTAGATTAGACCTAGTGTGTCTCCATGGGGTTCTCTAATTATTTTATTCAAAAAGAAAGATGAAACTTTCGAAATCTGCATAGACTACAGATAGTTAAATAAATTGAGTGCAAAAATAAAATAGACTTTTCCCATAATTGATGACCTCTTTGATCAGGTAAGGGAGGCAACTGAATTTTACAAGGTAGATAAAAGATCCAGATACCACAAGTGAAGAATCTCATAAGAATATATACCAAAGACAACATAAAAAACCTATATGGTCATTTCGAGTTCACAATATTTCCCTTTGGTTTAACCAATGCATGGATTGTGTATTTGTAGCTAATGAATGACATATTCAATAAATTCTTAGAGAAATTTGTATTAATTTTCATTGATGACATACTGATATATTCTAAGACAGTTGAGAAGCATAAACAACATTTGGAGATAATACTCCAAACTTTAGGAGAAAATCATTAGTTATGCGAAATTTTCTAAATGTGAATTTCACCAGCATAAAATGCAATATTTGGGTCATATAATTTTGAAGGCAAGGATATTAGGAAACCTCTAAAATGTAAAATCCATACAGGATTTTTCAATCCTGAAAGACGTGGTTGATATGAGATATTTCATGTGAACAACCATCTTTTACCACTGGTTTACAGAAGCCTATCATATAAGGTCCCTCCAGAAAAATTAATTCAAATTCAAATGGACAAAAAAATGTATAGAAATTTGGGAGAAAGTCAAATATCTTCTTAACCTAGCATCGATGTTGAAAATATTAGACTTAGATAAATATTTTGAGGTTTTTATGGATGCATTCTTGGAGAGATTAGTAAGAGTATTACACATGAAGGCCATGTAGTAGAATCCAAATCATGGAAGTTAAAAGAGCATGAGAAAATTTATTCAGTTTATGATTTTGAGATGGAAAGAATGGTTGATTCCGCACGATGTGGAGCGAGTACTTAATTGGAATAAAATTTAACTTAGTTACAAACCATGAGAGTCTCAAATATCCCGTCATCCAATCAGATTTAAATGCTAGACAATCTAGGTGGTTGGATTTTCTAGGCGAGTACGATTTCATGATTAATCATATTAAAGGTAAGCAGAATAAAATAGCGGTTTCC
The DNA here is from genome assembly GCA_034641835.2 of Pinus albicaulis. Lineage (NCBI taxonomy): Eukaryota > Viridiplantae > Streptophyta > Pinopsida > Pinales > Pinaceae > Pinus > Pinus albicaulis. The sequence goes on along the minus strand of CM076579.1, from coordinate 1,322,566,880 downwards.
CTAATCTCAAGTTTCATGTAGGTAAATGAAATCACTGCCAGTCGAAATGAAACAGACCTGTAGGAATTAATCAAAGGAGCTACTAAACTAGATGTAGAATATAAGTTGATATATGAATATATATAGAAAAAGGAGCAGACCTAGAAAAATGGGCAAAATATGCTATTAATGGAAAAGGGTAGTTGAATTTTAAATGGAAATTGTACTTACCCAATGAGGAGGAAATTAAATAGATTATCATCAATGAGATCATCAAAAGCATTATTCAGATCACCCTAGCTACCAGAAAATGATCTCCTCCATGAATAATGAATTCTTCTCGACAAGAATGAAGAAGAAGGTGGAAGAATATATGACCAAGTTCCAAGAATACCAACTGGTTAAAGTTCAACGCTATCACCTTATGGGGTTGCTAAATCCCCTTCCCATACCATAATGGAAATGGGAGGTTATGAATTTATATTTTATCACCAGATTTCTACAAACCTGAAAAAAGAATGATGCCATAATGGTGGTAATGGAAAATTTGATGATGGCTACACATTTTATACCAAGAAAGTCCACATTTAAGCTCTTACAAGTAGTAGATTTATTTATGAGGGAAATATTTAGGCTACAACATGTACCTCAAGTGGTTATCTAAGATAGAGACCCAAATTTTACTTATAACTCTTGGTGTTCATTGTTCACTACTTTAGGCACTCAATTAAAGTTCAACATTGCCTATCACCCTTAGACAAACACACAGACTGGAAGAGTGAATCAAGTTTTAGAAGATATGTTACGCTTGAACTATATGAATCAATGCATGAACTTGGAATATTACATCCACCTAGTGGAATTCATGTACAATAAAATCTTCCATCCATCATTAAAAATGAGCACTTTCGAGGCAATCTATGGAAGAAGGTGTTACATACCTTTGAGATGGATTAAAATTGAGGATAGACTTGTGCTAGGGTGTGGTATTCTTGATGAAATGGAGGGGATGGTGAAACTTATCATAAAAAATAAAAAACAAGCTCACAATTGACAAAAAAGGTATGATGATAAGGTAGGAACCCGAAAGTGAGGTGGGAGAGTAGGTCTATCTAAAGGTTCAACGGAAGAGTTCTCTCAAAATTGGGAAGGTGCTCAAAGTTAGCACGGTGACATTGTGGGTCATTTGAAATCTTGGCCAAAGTCGGTCAAGTAGCTTATCAATTATCATTGCATGTAGTTCACATTAAGGCACATAATGTGCTTCATGTCTCATTGTTAAAAAAACTATCTACCTGATCCTAACCATGTGGTTAACTAGAATGTGATATAGGCCAAACTATAAGTAGAACTCCTAGTTGAACCTATACGAGTATTGGGGCGAAGGGAAGTTGTTGTAAGAAAGAAAACTATCCCTCAAATAAAGGTACCTCTAATATTGTGACTTGGAAACTCACTAACTATGTTTTGTTGGATGATAAGTTTTAATAATTTTAACTCTAAATATTTTATATTGTTGATTAAATTAGAACATTTGATACTAATAGTGGTATTATATCCTTCTCTACGGAAATAAATAAATTCTTTATGGATGACTGTAATTGTCGAAAAGAAAAATGTTAAATGTTATTTGAGAAGTAAATGATTCCTTCAGCCTAAATAAACAATTAGTTAGTTATATTTGCAAGGGGAATAAAAGAAAAAGGATTTCCTCATTGTAGATTAGACCTTTTTTCGGAAAGGTAGGAAATTAAAAAACACCATGGCCTTTGGCTGGAGAAAATTTTCGAGGAGGAATTAAAATAAGAGAGCAGAAGAAAATAATAGTACGAGAGAAATGTTAGCAAATAATAGCATGAGAGAAATGTTTGGTCGTGGTACTCTCATGAGGGGTTTATTGTGCGAGAGAAAGGACGTAAAAATTCTTCTCTGGTGGGAGATAAATACTGGCGAGTCTTGCTATGCTAAGAGGCTAGCAAGCAAGAAAAATTAAGGCGTGCAAGAAAAACATTGTTGAAATGGATGAAAGAAATAGTCTCTTGGGGAAGCTAAATATTAAAAAATAGCTTATGTTTGGGTGCAAGAAAAACGTTGTCGAAATGGATGAAAGGAATAGTATCTCGGGAGAAGCTGAAGATTAAAAAATAGCTTATGGTTTTCAGGGCAAATAAACCTTTGACATATTTTCTATTAAGGTTATGAGATAAGTCTCTATCTCCTTGATAGTAGTTAAAATTGTGAAGTTAATTGCAAAACAAAAGCAATGTGTGAAACTGAATGGAAATGATTACTAATTATTGTATGGAAATTGTACTAATAAAATTACAGAGACTATTAATATTCAATGTAAAAAATCTGGATACTCATCATCCTTTTCTGTTATTATTTCTCTAAATTCCAGATAAGTAAAGAAGAAAAGGAAAAGATACACTAATATATGTGTATTGATCTTGTATATGGTCATAATTTTTGTTTTAGGAACCCAAAACATTTATGGTTGGTCAGGTACATGAAGCAAACAATAGAAGAAAATAAAATAAAATAGAAGGAAAGTCTATCCAACTACATCTTTTTTTTCAAAATATTCATTCTAAAAAAATATCTATTGACATACAAATGTTTCAATTTGGAGAAGAGTGCTTTTTTGGTTGAGCATAGAGATTTATTATACAATTCATTATGAGAGACATGTGTAAGTATGTCATGCTCTAAAAAAACAATAAAATTAATTTTGGAGCATTTCACTCAAAAAAAAAAAAAAAAACATAAATTAAATAAGCATATAAATAAACAATTAAAAATCTATTAACACAACAATTAAGTGAAGTGTTAATATTATGATATTTATCTTAAATAATATAATTTTATAATTTTACATGAATAAAATAATTAAAAATATATGAACTGAAATAAAATTTTATAATATTAATATTATCTAATATATTTCAATGTGAACTTCCTAAGGTGTGTGTCTATTCAGTAGAGAGGCTCATTCTACAATTGTGTATGAGGGAGATGTGTAAATATGTCACATAGTAAAAAAAAAATAACAAAAATAATTTTTGCTCATGTCGGCCAAACAAGAAATCAAAAATTAAATAATCATATAAATAAAGAGTTAAAAATATATTAACACAATATGTAATTCCTACTTGTCTCAGTTGTGACTTTCTATGTATGGACTATGCTCCTATTCCATAGGAGTTTTTCTTTTTTTGTAAATTTAGTAGGACCTGTCTATTTTCTATTTTGTAAAGAGCAAGTTGCTATACAAAAGATGCAATGTTTGGTAGCCTCAATCTGCCCGAAGGAAACCAGGTGTGTTGACCACCTCAGAGAGTTATAAGCCAACCAAAATTGGTATTGTTTCTTCCTTCTAATAACTGCTAGTAATCCTTTACTATGTCCATAGAAACTACATATAAAACATAGAGTAAGCCTAATAGCATCAAAACACATACAAAATATATCTTAAAAAAGAGAGTTAACCATGTGATGAATCAAGAGTTGCAGGGTCTTTTGCAGTTGACTGTGGCATCTCAGCTTGCTGCAGGTTTTGCAATTGTTGCTCCATCCATGCGCATTTGCTTAAATCTACACCTTTGTCATTTCCCTCTTATCTTGTTTCACCTGCTGGAGCTCAAACAACATGGAAAAATTATTAATCTATATGTTCCTATTTTTTTATGTAGTTGAGAAATTTTCTCAACCAAATAATTGTGTGTCTAAGATAGTTTCTTATATTTAGACAAGAAGTAGACAAGAAGTAGTATATTTGTAATCTTATTTTATCAATATAATGTTGTGCATGCTGAGATTTTAGATTTTTAAATTTGTATAATAGCAGGTCTCGGCCCGACTCCCTCACGGGAGGGCCCAAGGAAATCCTGCGAAGAATAAATATGTATAATTTTCAAGAGTGTTGTGATGAAAGTGAACACCGTGTGTCGAGTTTCGCCTGACTGGAGAGCCTACCATGAATGAGAACACTTGAGTTTTCACTTTATCCCCCTTCCCATTCGATCATGTATTTTCCCTCTGTAATGTAATGTGAAATTCCTGCACCTCCTTAGTATTCCTGCCAACAGCTCAATGTTCCACGATGTCGGCGGATGGAGATCTCGCGGTTCAAACGCATTTCCAACGCATCGTCTGGGGTTATCGATGTTAAGGGACTTGAGGTGGGGAGCGACGTCGATAGTGCAAACCATGGACATGAAGAACAAACCAACTTTTGTGAGAGTCTTGTTGCCAGTTGGTTGTCATCATTGGTTTTCGTTGCTGGAGGAGACTGAGGCGAGACATGTCTCGAGCATGGCGTGGTGTTGATCTTCGTCAGAAAACGAGAAATGGAAAACGCTGTGGTGGGGATGGCTTATTTTGTGTCTGGAAACGATGGGTTTTATATCTTCATTGTCATCTACGATGGCTACGGAGGTTCACAGTTAGCGCCTTATTGCGAAGATCAGCTTCACGTGGTCGTGGTGGAGAAAATCTGACTGACGGAGCCTGTGATGGAAGCGTGGAGGTCAATGCTGGAATGATTTGTAGCTCCCACAACATGAATGAAGGTGTAATGGGTTATAAGCCTCTACATAATTTAAGTGTACAATTTTTCAATATTTGTAGTGGATGGAGAGTTGTTTGTTGCTTGCAAGTAATGTGCATTCCCAATCTAGATAACTTGCTACGAGTACGAGCGTAGTACAATATATGCAGTGCATTTCTCATTTGGGTTCGATGTTGAATTTGGGGGCTAAAAGTGCCCCTAGGTTTGAAGAGAAAATCCCTCCAAGTTTTGGTGACGGGTGGAGCTAGATTTGTTGGCAGTCACCTTGTTGACATGCTCATGGAAAGAGGGGACAATGACAATGTTTTTGAAAATTCCTTTACAGGAAGGAAGGAGAATGTTTTGCATCATTTCGAAATCTAAGGTTTGAAGTGATAAGGAATGACTATGTAAAATAGAATTATTTTGCCATTGTTTATAATTTTTAGAAAATGTTATGTCATTGATGTAATTAAGGTTTAAAGAATACGGTCACACATTTTCATCTTTGTTGGAACTTACCATTCTAGCAATAGAAGAATCTATTTGAAAAAATGATTAACTATCACATATAATGAAGACATGGCACAGAATATGGCAACATCAAAGATTGAAGGATGATGGACCATTGAGTTTGTGTGAGTTTTTTGTGAATTTTTGGAATAGACTCTTGATGACGAGTCACACATTTTAATTGTAAGCAAGTGTAGGATGGTTTTGTAATGGTCTTTGTAAAATATGTCCCTGATAACTCCAAGTGTTGGTGTGTGTAATGTAAGCCTCATGAAGCATATGTATCCTCATGAAGTTCGTGGTAATATGAAAACCACTTTGTATTTAAAAATTTGTGGTAAGTCGGAAACCACTTTGTAGTGTCAATTTACGGTAAGCTAGAAACCATGTGTGAGAGTGAAGTGGATACAGATTCATGTAGGCATGGTTTAGGGTCAGTCGAAAAAACCCTTGGGATGGTTGAGGGTGACATGAGAAAACCTTGGGCCTAGTTGACTCAGGTCGCCCATAGTGGAAGGAGTGCCTTAGTGGTAGATTTGTGGCCCATGGTAGCCGGAGTGCCTTAGTGGCTGATTTGAGGCCCTTGGTGGCTGAGTGCCCTTGTTGGCATGGTTGAGGGTAATTTGTTAAAACCTAGAGAATGGTTAAGGGAAATTCGATAAAACCCATGATGATGATGTTCGAGGGAGATTTGTAGGTACAGGTACATGTATGCAGTGATAATGATTAACAGAACCATGTATGCGAAGGAAATCCTACAATATTGGCGGTTCAAGCAGTTGGCACCCATACATTGTGGTGGATGGTTACTCCTTTATATGGATGTCGAAATATCATTTTTTTAATTATGAGGGGTTTCCACAGTGTATTATATTAGATATCATTTTTGAGATTGAACTGCGTTAAGTAAGTCATTCATCTATGACCATTTCCATGAGAGGTAGTCGTACCTGACTAATTTCTCATGATTTTGGAATAGTCCACTTAGCACTCATTGCATTGGGTGATGCTCATAGGGGTGAACTTACTGGGTGCAGGCCCCAGAAGTGATGATTCACACTATGTGATTCATTTCACTAATTTCAATCCCACTTCTTAACCACTTTGATCATCACCTGATGCAATGACTGCTAAGTGGACTATTCAAAAATCATGAGAAATTAGTCAGTTATGACTACCTCTCGTGGAAATGGTCATAGATGAATGACTATGTTTGACCACAACTAGATTTTGTAAATTGATATCGAGATAAGTAGTCATTAAGGAGGTGTTTCGGAATATGTAATTCCTACTTGTCTTAGTTGTGACATTCTATGTATGCAGTTTGTTCATATTCCATAGGAGTTAGCTAAGTCTATATGTTTCTATTTTGGTGTGTGGTTGAGAGATTCTCTCAACCAAATGATTGTGTGTTTAAGACACTTTCCGTATTTTAGACGACACGTAATGTATATATGAAATACTATTTGATTAATAAATGGTCTGCATGCTCAGATTTTAAGTCTTGTTAATATTTCACTTTCACTCTTCAAGTAATGAATAAAATTTTTCGATTTCTATCTTAAATAATATAATTTTACATAATTTTATAGGGATAAAATAATTAAAAATATATATATTTCTCTAATAAATATCTCAATATAGAACTTCAATACATTTTTTGAATATTCATATTAACTAATATATTTTAGTATAAACTTTGTCGAGGCGTTTTTTTATATATATGTGTGTGTATGTGTATTAATGGTAACTTTATCTCAAATGAAAAAACCAATTAAAGTTAAATTAGAGCAGTTACTTCTTAATAAAAGGAAAATGTGTAACTCATTCAATTATTAATATAAAATAATAATAATGATAAAATATCAAAATTTAAAATTTAAAAAATGAAAATTTACCACTATATATTTATGTTAATCACATATTTACCAAGCACTAAAATTGATTAATTGACTCATATTTTTTTGATTTGATCGATTTATGCTCTTTGTAATGAGTGGTTAAAATTATTCTATACTAGTTCTATAGCCTAGTGTGAAGTCTGTGTAAGTAAGTTAGTCCTTTTAAAAATAAAACTAAAATATTATATCAACAGAAATTTCTAATATTCTCTAAATATAAAAGCGATCTAGTGTTCAATAAAAAGCTAAAAAAATATATGTTATGTATTTTCAATTAGTTGTGGATATGACCCAATATCATATAAAGTAATGAGAAGTAAAAAAATATGTGAGTAAGCTATTTAAACCTTTAAAATTTAGTTATATATATATATAAAATGTTAAAAAAAATATTTAATAAAATATCCAATGTGATTTATGAATAAAATATTTTAATCTGAATTAATATAAAATAACTCAACTCATTTAAAAATAAAACTTAAATAGTAAAAAAATTACACATTATATTTTGCACTCTAAAATAAATTTACAATGAAAAAAAATTAATGCAATACTAAAAATAATATTTGAATACTGAAAAAAAGTGACATATGTTTACCACAAGATGGCATGCCTAGGAAAACGCTTCTCTCTACTGGGGATGGCTTGCACACAGGTATCGAGAAGCGAGAATCTATACTCAAAGAAGCAAAACAAAGTAATAAATAATTCTTAGTGCACACGTCATGGTTCCTAAAAGAGTAATAACTCATAACATGTATAAACAGAGGAAAGGACTTGCTAGCGAATCAAAATTGTTAAAACGGGTTCCATAGTTATGAAATTACATGTATTTAGTAATTTTCATCTCCTCCTTATTGCGTATAGTGGCATGCATTTGCGTTCCAAACCCTCTCGTAATGTGTTGGAATTTCTGAGAATTCCAGAACAACAAATGGAGAATAATACTCCCCTCTTCAGCACAGAGAAAATATTAAAACTTCTTGACATGAGACAGAGTTTCAACTATGAAAACAAATTCTTCCTCTAACAGAGGGATTCAAAATAGTGACTGTTGCTACAACACAGTGCACACCCAAGACTTCACTGTCTCTCATACAAACAACACTATGTCTCTGTAAAACAACACTGATGTGTTTTTAGTATTCCGCACTGCTGTGCATAGTCAAAGATAAACATAATAATACACAGGCTCTCGGGCCTTTTTGGCTTTTATATTCCGCGTATATCCAAAAAAAACATTACAAAACATATTAAAAATAAAAACTAAAGTCTGTTTTAAAAGACTATTGGGCCCACTTAACAATTGCGCTTTGAACGCGTGATTCAAATATATTTAAAACATTCATCGAGTCTATGACTAACCAAACAAATGAACAACAAAAGAAAATTTCCAATTTCCGATTGAAGATCGGATGCGACGGCCCCTTTTAATTCTGCTGCATAAACTCCATCGGGTCCCCACATTAAACAAATTACCAACCGAAAGTTTCGATTGCAATTGCAAAACGAACACGATGGCTTACAATAAACTCTGTTGTATAAAGTGGATCGGATCCGCCAATTTCAAAGTGAAATCAGGCCCAAAACGAAAGAGCTTCCGATTGTGATTAGGAACCGGACGCGATGGGCAAATAAACTCCATCGGGTCTCCCCTTAGGTTAATGCAGTCGGGGCATAAACAAAATCTCCCCCGATTCAATACTTGCGATTGCAAGTGCAAGATTGCGATCGCATCGCAATCCTCCATATCAACAAGACACTTGTTAACTCTGCTGTTGCGATTTGCGATTGCGATTGTGATCGCATTGCATCGCGAATCTTCACATCAACAAGACACTGCAAGTTAAACTTGCGATTCCGATTTGCAGTGAAGTGGTGGGGACCACTATCACGTGTCTTATTCAAAAATTAAAGTCTTTCACCGCTTAAGCAATTTTCTTCATTTTTGGTTGTTGAGGGCTTAAAAGCCTGAAAGGACTATTTTTAATAAACTCTGTTCTTCTGTAGTTTAGAACCACGAAAGTCTTTGTCCCTCTACAAAAATGGCTACGCCCATAACAAAATTAATTCTCCTCTGCAATAGTGGCTGAGGCCCATCAACATTGATTTCATCCTTACAGTTCTTCCCATTCTTCTTTAATACATAGTGTTGTGCACTCAATCTCTGCTGCTGCTGCCTCTGTGCTCTTTTTCTTCCTGCTCAAAGGCTAGCAGGTGACTTTAATATTTTCAACATAACATGGATGCCTAACAGAAAATAGTATATCAAATTATCCAAGTAGCACCTCTTATTGTGGTGTCAAACCTTATTGCGAATGGCCTCTTTCGCTAAATGTAGTGTAGAGCCTCCTCTCGGGAGACAGAACAACAATGACTACAATTCGTAGCATATTCCCCACATATGGTTACCATACCCTAGTATTGGGAAGTTAGAGTCGTTGAATGTAGTTTGTCACAATTATAAGGCTGCTATTTCCTCAAGCCTCTTATGCATTAAGAAAACATTAACTCTAAGTTTTGACATAACCAATACATCGAGATAATTGTAAGATTTGGGAATACATATAGCTGAATTATAAAAGTGTTTCCAAAAACTTAGGTTAAGAACTGTCTTCCATAAATGTTGGTTACAACATACATTGCATAATAAAACCACCGCAGTCATAAAAAATTTTATTATAACGAGTATCCCCTCTCTTTTCAAAGGGAATTATAAGGTTGCTGTGACTTTCCAAAGTGATGATTTTTTGGAAGAAAGGCCATCGTAGGAAATGAGTAGGAGTAATTTCATTACAAAAGAGAAAGAGGTTTATAGAACCATGGAAGTTAGTATAGTTAAATGTGCTATAAGTCTTACACAAAGGTAGAATAAAGAGGCTTTAAAGTATACTAAAGAGGATTCGTGAGCTACTCTCAATTAAGCATTTAAATTTGGTCTCTATACTATATAGAAGGCATAGTATACAAAGAGGAAAATTATTAAAATGAGCTAAATCTTTGCATTGCTGCAATTCATCCTTAGTAATCTATTGGCTATCCATATTTTCAAGTAATCCAAAAAGATATCCTTAGTACTGTGTTTCCTATGCTTATTTTCAAGTATTTCAAAATATTATGTGTTAGTCTAAGTCATTGTCATTATGATCTATATACTTAAAATATCTTATCCCATATATTACGTAAATAAATTGTATATTCATTGTAGCTGAATTAAATTATGTGAAGATTCATTTACTTACGGCCCTTTCCATTATATTTTGTTTCTTTCCACAATGTATGCTTTAAATGTATAACTTTTTCTATCAAACATTTTGTTTCCTTTCTTTCATAAATCTCTTTGGGTTCAAGAAGGTGAGATGAGAGACTTTTATAAGTTCTCTCTCTCTCTCTCTCTCTCTCTCTCTCTCTCTCTCTCTCTCTCTATATATATATATATATATATATATATATATATATATATATATATATTGACATTAAATTTAATGTTGATAATGGATTCTAACATCACTAGGTTAGATATTAGAACCTAAAGTAACAAGTTGTATATGTCTTATTAGTCCCTACCATGGTAGGAATATATCAATCAATTTACCACTAGTAGTATAGTGTTGACCAATCCAAGTTATAATTTTTAACTTTCAAACATTTGACTCAACTACAATTTTCAAGGTATAGCCTTTGTGCCAAGTAGATAACTACCTCAATTCTTTTGTCATAATCTCTAGATGTAGTTGCAATATATATGCCATGATTTTTAGATATTCATGCAATGATTTTTCGTTTTTAACAATCATAATTAAATCCTTAAAAATAGCTCGCACTCACTTAAAAAACCTATTTAAGAGAGAATTTAGGACCAAGCATAATCCAAGAAAGTATTTCCATAAAAAAATAATATAAATAAAATGGAAATAAATGAACAATCATTGTAACATATATTCATGAACTTAAATATGTAAACTGATAACTATGATTTTTTTAAATGACACATGATCATGTGAAATGTACCTAAATATCACCTTTAATAGACATTTACACCTAATTATATAACATTCACACACGTTCAAATGCATAACATGTACCACATGTGTTTTGTAATTTGCAATTTCAATCTAGATTCATTTTAAATAACAAGTGACAGAAGAACAAGTTTAAAAAAAAAAACATAATCTAAGATCATCTAAGTTAACATTATATAATAACATGTGATCACATGCCAAATGTAACAACTATCCAAAATTTACATCATTAACAATAAAAGTAAATATAACAATGTATCAAGTGTTACAAGTAGCAAGTTATATAGAAAATTAAATATGACACATGTTTAAGTTATAAGAAGACTAGATAAAATAAAATGTTGCATGTGCATCAATAAAACAGAGAATTCAGTTGCGATGTATTTTCCAGCAGCCTCCTTGTGCTATCATCTGAAGAATGGGGAACATACACAATGTGTAAACATTAAAATTTAATGTTTTAAAATTGAACACATCATATTATCTCTGTTACATTTTTTCTCACTTGGTATGATTTGATTAGTCATATCATTTCATAGCTACACATCATGGGGATATCATTGAAATATAGATAATAAATACTGTATAGAGTAGATGAAAATGAAATAATAAAAGTGCTTCTTATTCAATTAGCTACGTAGTTGAAGGGTTTCAACATGCATTCAAATGTCATAAGAGGGACCTAGATAAAGGCATATCTCTCAAGATCCCCTCTAGGGGAAAAGGAAAAAGAAATAAATACCATACGATGCAGGGGATTTCGCACGTTGAGTTCGGGTGACCCTCTGTTTTTCAAGAGCTTTTCCTATAGATGGATAATGAATCTATAGAAGTCATCATTATAGTTATAAGTCACAGATGACGCTATAAAGTCATTGATAGAGAAAGTAGCAAGCACATTTTTTAAATAAAATTAAACCATGCTTAAACATATGAGGATATGATTTTCCTAAAACAATGAATAATAGTGAATCATAAGTAGAATATAAACATGTCTTGTTGTTAATAATACAAGTATATTTAATCAGGTAACAACTAGGAAAGTAGTCCAACCTTAAAATTTTACTTATAAACCATAGCCCCAAAAATGGACATTGTCGATAATTGATTATTGAGAAAAAACCAAGAATGGACTTACGTGGAGGAGACCCAATCAAGGCAATGGAAATGGCAACTAAGGATCTAATCCTTGCTAATTTCATATTTGGGTATAATATAACGTATTTAGTTGCAGTAGCGAAAAAAATAAAAAATTTACTTCTCCTCAATCCAATACACTAGACAACTCATGAGAAAAGATGCCAACACATGTACTTCAATGCCAAGAAGGTGCATCCCTAGGGGCACATTTTTCCAAGCATATAACAGATCTGGAAACCACCTTATTACAATAGAAAAAAGTGTTCAAATGAGTCAAATTACACAATCTAAAAATGTATTTACATATAGGAGACCCAATCAAGGCAATGGCAATGGCCACTAAGGATCTATTTTTTGTTAATTTTCAGCTTTGGGTATAATCTAAAGTATTTAATTGCAATAGAAAAAAAACAAAAATACTTTACTTACCTTCAATCCAATACACTAGACAACTCAAGAGAAAATATGCCAACAAATGTACTTCCATGCAAAGAAGATACATCCCTAGGGACACATCTATCCAAGAATATAACATATCTGAAAACCACTTTATTACAACAGAAAAAAGTGTTCATATGAGTCAAATTACACAAGCCAACAATGGTATTACATAGAGGATACCCAATCAGAGCAATGGAAATGGAAGCTAAGAATCTAATCCTTGTTAATTTTTAGCTTTGGGTATAATCTAAAGTATTTAATTGCAGCAGAAAAACACATAAATGCTTTACTTCCCTTTAATCCAATACACTAGACAGCTCAAGAGAAAATATGTCAACAAATGTATTTCAATTCGAAGAAGGTATATCCCTATGGGCACATTTATCCAAGCATATAACAGATCTTAAAACCATTTTATTATAGCAAAAAAAAGCACTCCCATGATTGAAATTACATAAGCCAATAATGGACTTACATAGAGGAGACCCAATCAAGGCAATGACAGTGGCCACTAAGGATATAATCCTTGTTAATTTTCAGCTTTGGGTATAATATAAGGTATTTAATTGTAGCCAAAAAACACATAACTACTTTATTTCCCTTCAATACAATAAACTAGACAACTCAAGAGAAAATATGCTAACAAATGTGCTTCAATGCCAAGAATGTACATCTCTAGGGGCACATTTATCCAAGCATATAACAGATGTCAAAACCACTTTACTACAATAGAAAAAAGTGCTCACATAAGTCAAATTACACAAACCAACAATGGTGTTACATAGAGGAGACCCAATAAAGGCAATGGCAATGGTCACTCAAGATCTAATCCTTGTTAATTTTTAGCTTTGGGTATAATATAAAGTATTTAGTTGCAGTAGAAAAACACATAACTACTTTACTTCCCTTCAATCCAATACACTAGACAACTCAAGAGAAAATATGCCAACAAATTTACTTTAGTGCCAATAAGGTACATCCATAGGGGCACATTTATCCAAGCATATAACAAATCTGAAAACCACATTATTAAAACAAAAAAAAGTTCTCACATGAATCAAATTAAATAAACAAACAATGGACGTACATAGACGAGACCCAATCAACGCAATGGCAATGACCATGAAGGATCTAATCCTCGTTAATTTTCATCTTTGGGTATAATCTAAAGTACTTAATGCACCAACAAAACACATAAATACTTTACTTCCCTTCAGTCCAATACAGTAGAAAATTCAAGAGAAAAGATGCCAACAAATGTACTTCAATTCCAAGAAGGTACATACCTAGGGGCACATTTACCCAAGCATATAACAGATCTGAAAACCACTTTATTAGAGAGGAAAAAGTGTTCACATGAGTCAAATTACACAAAACAACAATGGATGTACATAGAGGAGACCCAAGGCAATGGAAATGGCCACTAAGGATCTAATCCTTATTAATTTTTAGCTTTAAGTATAATCTAAAGTATTTAACTACAACAAAAAAACACATAAATATTTACTTCCTTCAATCAAATTCACTAGGCAACTCAAGAGAAAAGATGCCAACAAATGTACTTCAATGCCAAGAAGGCACATCCCTAGGGGCACATTTATCCAAGAATATAAAAAATTTCAAAACCACTTTATTACAATAGAAAATTTTCATAAACCTTAAAACTATAGTTGCTTTAAAAAATTATAATTATTCTCAGAGTATATAATTGGGTAGGTGAGTGTCTGTGCTAAGCTTTGTAAGGTCATTTGGTTTTCTTTATATAAATGTATTCTATAAATTTTGTGGAACGTATTTTCTCTGTCAATTTTATAAAATTTATTATAAACTCTTTAATTGTACAAAAAAATCTAAAATCAATAATACTTTCATTTACACATATAACAGTGAATAACAGTGTGAGAAAATTTGTTCTACCAAGATTATAATAGAATTTTTAATTGGGCTATATATAGGATGTTATTTATAAAGATTGGATATAGCTATTGCAAATATTTGAAGGAAGATATTGTGAACCAATCAATTTCGGATCGAGTTTAGAGGCGTAGTGATCATTTATAGCTAACATTTGGGTCGACCGAAGTGGGACATAAGAACCAACCATGATAGGAAATTTTTATCACTACACAATATCTCAGGGGAAAATATGCCAACAAATGTGCTTCAATGCCAACAAGTTACATCCCTAGGGGTACATTTACCCAAGCATATAACAGATTTGAAAACCACTTTATTATAGTAGAAAATTTTGACAAAACATAAAATTATAGTTGGAGCGATAACCTGTATTTAGCAATAGAGCGGCATTACGGCTCCTTTCCCGATGTATACAAGAGGCTTCAAAGGATCTTGGTGGTAGAATTATTTTGAAATTATTATTTTTATTGGAAAATACCTTGTTCACTATTCATGTTTCTTCTAAGCTTCATCATTTTCTTACTTAATTAGTACAGGTATCTTGAAAGGCATATAATTCTTTTTGCCATCTCTATTTTTTTGGATTCTTATCTTTAAGAGTCTAAGGAAGGTGGTTATCTTTGTTTCTTGCCATCCTCTCTCTAAGCTTTGTCATTAAGTTCTAATTGATTCTCTGATAGGTTCCACCTTTGAAATTGAAATCTAGACTTCTAGCTCTATAAGTTGCTTAAGGTAAGTTCCATCTGGTAGGTACTAGCACTATAGAGTTATAGTTGATAGACTAATATGGCTGGTATGTATAATATCTAAATAGAAATAGTGGCCCCAGTTGTATGGCAGTGATCCTAAATTCATTGAGGCAAACCGATGGGCTTGAATATTGTGAGTTGTTAGGACCTCACTATGTATCATTTTTACTATATATTTTGACACCACCCTACCTTTATAACCATGTTTAAAAAGGATTCCATTATCATTTTCATTCACTTTATCCAAAGGTATATAAAATCCTCTTCTTTAATATATGTTTAATATGTTTACATATAATTCCATATTACTCTTATATTTTATCATTAATCGAAGTAGATTGTTGCTAACATAAATTCTATAAAGGTGAGATAAGTTATATCTTGTCTTGGAACAATGTATTGGCACGTTAACAGCTTGGTCTGCAAGCTTAAGATTCGGCTGCTGATGGAAAGCTCTACATTTGTTTGAAACGATTACCGACTCCACCTAAAGTTTAGCGAAAACAGCAATGAGACACAAATTCCGTCACTATCCGTAATTTGCGATTCTGGAAGAGTATTTCTTGGAACAATGGCAACAACATGAAGACGTGGTTACACGGATTATTCTGAAGATAGTACTCTTTTTGTATCTGTTGTAACAATATCTTTTTATGGAAGAACATAATAGCCCTGTTTTAAGAAAGAAGAACATATTTAGGGATAAATATAGATTTGCTCTACTGTAATTGTAAGAGATGTCTCCTCTTTAAAAAGAGGAGACATCATCATTAGAGGGAGCTCAAAACTATAGGAGAACATTGTGTTTGAGAGGACAGGAGTTGGACTCCATTTGTAATGTATCATTCCTTTTGACAGATGAATAAAAATTCCTTTTGAGCGCTTCAATTTAATCCTTTCCCTGGGGAATCTTGTGAGAAGGAAAGGGCCCGCCTTCCTCACAAGATTCGCCCGACTGTTCCTGTATTTTTTTAGATTTCTTTATGACATTCGCACTTTACTTTGATTCTGTTTGCTGAAACACCAGTTACACAGTTCTGTAGCTTATTGAGCATTCTATTTCCTTTAACGCTGCATGTGTTTAATACATTCATTCTTAAGAAGTCAAGAGATATATTTCTGTTAATTGTTTGAATGTATGATTGATGCTGGGGAGCAGGTGCTGAAGATTCATGTACAAAGGAATAGGGTCTTGTTCCCATTGATTGCCTTTCTTTTCCTGCAGTGTGATTAGAAACAGGGGACAGGTGCTGAAGGTTCTTGTTCATGGGAATAGGGTCCTGTTCTCTTGAGTTTATCTTTTCTACAGAGTGATTAGTGTCAGGCAGCAGGTGCTGAAGTTCCTATTTTAAAGGAATAGGGTCTGTTCTATATTATGATTTGATTAGTTTCCTTTCTGCGTTGATTTACTTTACCCGGATTCTAAAAGCGCAAGCTATAAGAGATTCATTTTACTGCAACATATAAGTAACCGACTTTTATTATCAAAAGCGAGTGTGAATAATTAGATTTGTATGATTGATAATGGTGTGGCTTTTTACTACAACATTGTTTTTGCTTTTGAAATTGAGCATATCTAGTGCGTGATTGTCTTTGGAATAAACAGACTTCCTCGGGTTGACAATTAATGTGGAGCTTGAATTGTGAAAACAATTAAAGCGACCAACATTTTGGCGCCGTTGCCGGGGAAGGAAATTATAGATTTCAAAAGCATTAATATTTTCTTTCTAGATGTGAAGATTGTATGAGAGGACGCGGAAACCAGAACAAAACTAACCCCACAGGTGGCAAGGGCAAAGGAAGGGGAGGAAAAAAGACTTTCATTGACGAGATTGTATCAAAGGCTGAATCATCACAGAGATTAAGTTCTCGAAGACCAAAACTTCAGCACTCCCCTCAATCAGATTACAAAACAGAGGAAGTTGTGGGTCTTGAAAATATAGAGGAGCCAGTGATTAAAGAACCAGCAGTCAGTGCTGGAAAGTCAGAAGAAAGTGCTAGAAAATCAGTAGAGCACATTGAGAAAATAATAGAGAGTATTGGACGACCAGTGGAAAACACTGAGGAGCCAGTAGAAGATCTTGACGATCGAGAAAGTGCAGTAGGAGAACATACAATGGAAGGAAACAATGAAGACTTCTTTGGTGGAGGACATGTAGATCCTGAAGGAGAAGGAAAGGATGAAAATTCTCTCTCTACCTTGGGATTTCCTATCAGTGATCTCCCTATAGGAACAACTCCTATGAAAAACATTCCATTGTCAGCTTTACCTAACTTCCATGGTTTATCCTCTGAAGATCCGGATGAATTTATTTTTGAATTTGATATATTATGCAAAAGTTATGATTATGTTACTAATGCTCAAAAGTTGAAACTGTTTCCAGCAACATTAAAAGGAAATGCTTTGAGATGGTTCATGAGCCTTGGGAGTCAGGTAATCACAACATGGGAGCAGATGAAACAGAAATTTATGCTTAAATATCAAGACTACTGTCGGACGAGAGAAAAGAAGGATGAACTATTCAATATGGCACAAAAGCCGGACGAGAATCTGGAGGACTATGTAGAAAGGCTGCAGTACAATATACAGAGATCTGATCATCCGAATATAAGTAAGGAAATTCGCAAAACAATATTACTTAGAGGTTTAAGGGATGATTGTTTAGACATGTTAAACATGCTTGGCAAGGAGATATATCTAAAGAATCATATGATGAGATTGTTGAACTTTGTAAGAGGTGTTCAAGGGGAGCTGCAAGGAACAGAGTAAGTAATAGAGATCCCACCTATTCAAGAGTGCAGAAATCAGCCAGTGGGGGAGCAACAAGAGTTGAAATAGGTAATTTACTTGAAGAATTTAAAACTGAGATGTTAAGTTCTTTTGCTTCACAAATTGACACTTTGCAGGTTAAGAAGAAGCAGGCTGAAGCAGAAGCAACTCTGGCTGTCTTTTGCCCGAAGTGCAGAGACAAACATCCACTAAGGGAGTGCCCATTGGAAAAAATACCAATCTGCACCCTTTGTGAGAAAGATCATGAAAAAAAACAATGTCCATCTCTACCAGGAATAAAGGTAGCATTACAGCCAAAGGAAGAAGAAGCTGAAGCAGTTTACCTGCTAACTCAAAGAAGACAATGGCAACCAAAAGGACAAGGTATGAACTCTAGTATGCCATTTAATCGTTGGAATAATTATTCTGCTTTCGGTCAAACAAACTACCCTCCCTTTAATCAAATGCAATACCCACCCTTTAATCAAATGAATTTCCCACCCATGCAACAATCAAACCCTCCCTTTGTTGATCCTACAATGTGGACTCCTTGGCCTCCACAACAACCATCTTCTTTTAACCTTTGGAATGCAAATTGGAGAAGCCAACAACTCCCGTATCCAAATCAGTTGCCTCAATTCCAACAACCACTTCCTCTGCCATCAAATGCTCCGCCAAATAACCAAATGAGACCCCAGCTACCTGTGCAACCAAATCCTAACCCCAATAATAAAGTTGTGAAAGTCATTGATATTCAGAATTAGTCTATATTTCCTACTATGCAATGTAATGATATTCATTTAAGATCTGGGAAAATAGTAGAGCCTATTATTGATGACATAACTTCTTCTGATTCTGATAAAGAGGAAACTGAGAAACACAAGAAAGCACAACCACCCTCTAACAAAAATATTGAAATAACAGAACCACCATCGACGCTGGTTTAACTAGAATGCAGGCTTCATCCACATCCTTTGGGGGAATTGCAAATTTGTATGTTAAAATTCCGCACACAGGCATTAGATATGGCACCAATTTATGCCAGAACCATAAGGGATATTTGTGTTAAGAAACCTGGTAGGAAAACTAAAGATCCCCTTATAGTACATGTGATGGGTGATTTATCTGCATTAATGTCTAGAAAAACCCCTCCTATGAAATAAGGTGACCCCGGCCATCCTACCGTGACAGTTCAAATTGGTAAAACAATGATTCCTCAAGTTCTGGTAGATTTAGGTGCTGCGGTAAACATAATGACTCTTGAAACTTCACAGTTGTTACAACTGAATAACACAATCAGAGATACACCTACCATTCTAGAGTTGGCTGACCGTTCTACAATTAAACACGAAGGTTGACTCATGAAGATCTACTTATCTAGGTTGAATCTAAGACTACCCGGTATTTGATTTTTGTTGTATTGCGGGACTAGGGGCGTGAAACATTGGGACCACCTTAATTCTAGGGAGGCCATGGCTCGCCACAGCTGATGCCTTTATCAGTTGCAGATCTGGTTCAATGACAATTTCTAATGGTTATGAAACCAAACAACTTACTCTTTATCCTCATGCTACACCCATAATTAATAATGACGATTCTATGTGGATGGATTATGATGATAATGTTGTTCAACCCATTCTAACTATTGGACAAGCTTTAACTCTTAAAGACAATACAGAGGATGAAATAATTAGTAATTTTATTTGTGAACCTTCTTCTGTAATTGCCGAAACACACAATCAATTGAATGAAATTTTTGAAACAAATACCCAAGAAAATATTGAATCTGAAGACTTATCTTAGACATTAACCACCATTTCATCTAAAAGCATAACAGTTGAAATTGAACCTGGCAAGACATTAAACATAAATTCTGATCTAACAGTTGCTGAAACACATCAGTTAATGAAGTTATTGCATGAAAATAAGGAAGCATTTGCATGGGATTACACAGATATGAAAGGAATCTCTTCTGAACTATGTACTCACCGAATTTACATTAAAGAGGGATGCCGACCAGTCTGTCAACCCCAAAGACGAATGAACCCTAATTTACGAGAAATTGTTAAAGAAGAACTTCAGAAATTGCTTAATGAAGGATTTATATACCCCATATCTGACATTGAATGGGTTTCCCCATTGGTAATTGTCCCTAAGAAAAACGGGAAATGGAGAGTATGTGTTGACTACAGAGCCTTGAACAAAGCTACTCAAAAGGATCACTTTCCTTTACCTTTCATTGATCAGGTGTTGGATAGTTTGGCAGGGAAGAAATTCTTCTCTTTTCTAGATGGATTCAGTGGGTATAATCAGATTAGAATTGTACCCCAAGACTAGGACAAGACCACTTTCACTAGCCCTTGGGGAACTTTTGCTTATAGAGTTCTTCCATTTGGGCTATGTAATGCAGCAGCAACTTTTCAGAGGGTTGTTATAGGAATTTTTTATGATATGCTAAATGACTCTATGGAAATATTTATGGATGATTTTACTCCTTATGGTGTGTCTTTTGAAGATGCATTACAAAATCTTCAGAAGGTACTTAAACGATGTATACAAGCTCACCTCTCCCTAAGTACTGAAAAATGTCATATGATGATGAGTGAAGGAGTAGTGCTTGGACATTTTATTTCATCTCAAGGTATTCAGGTAGATCCATCTAAAATATTGGTCATTCAGAATCTTTTTGTTCCTAAAACACAAATTGATGTGAGAAGTTTTCTAGGACATGCTGGATACTACAGAAGATTTATTAAAGATTTTTATAAGATAGCTTCTCCATTATTTGTGTTGCTTATGAAAAATGTTGAATTTAAGTGGACTAATTCTTGTCAGAAAGCTTTTGAATAACTCAAGCATCAGTTATCTATTGCTCCTATTTTGAGGGGGCCTAATTGGGCCCTCCCTTTTCATATATCTTCTGAAGCTTCAGACACTGCAATTGGAGCTGTCTTGGGACAAGAGGAAAATCATCTTCCTTATGCTATCTACTTTATCAGTAAGAATATGACCCCTGCTGAGCTTAATTATACAGTTACCGAAAAGGAGTTTCTTGCAGTAATTTATGCCATTAATAAATTCCGACACTATATCACTGGTTATTCTACTTTTGTGCACACTGACCACTCGGCTATTAAGTATTTAATGAACAAATCTGTCACAAATGCTAGAGTTACCAGATGGCTATTATTACTGCAGGAATTTGATATCACAATTGTAGATCGGCCTGGTAAAGAAAATGTGGTGGCTGATTTCCTTTCACGGTTAAAAACTGATAATGATATTCGAGTAGATGATTCTTTTACTGATGAGTATTTGTTTGCAGTTTCTGCTCACTCTCCTTGGTATGCAGATATTGCCAATTATTTGGTTGCAGGAAAATTACCATCACACCTGTCATACAGAGAAAAGAGAAGAATTGTTCAACAAAGTGCCAGGTATAGCTGGATAAGTGGGTGTCTTTTCTACACAGGACTTGATCAGGAAATCCGAAGATGCATTAGGGAAGATGAAGTGTATGACATACTGAAAGCTTGTCATGATGGCCCTTGTGGAGGGCATTTTGCTGATAAAAGAACAACACACAAAATTTTGAGGATGGGTTACTATTGGCCCTCATTATTTAAGGATGCAAAGAAATATGTGAGGGCTTGTGACAGCTGCCAGAGAATGGGTCAACCCAATCATAGAGATCAAATGCCATTAAACCCCCAGGTAGTTTCTGAACCATTTGAAATATGGGCCTTGGATTTCATAGGACCCATTAATCCTCCATCCAATCAAAGAACTTATATATTAGTCTCCATAGACTATATGACTAAATGGGTGGAGGCCAAAGCACTTATCAGAGCCAATGAAGAGGTTGTCCTAGCTTTCTTATTTGAGGTAATCTTCACTAGATTTGGAATTCCTAGAGAGCTAGTTACAGATGGAGGACCTCCATTCAATTCTCATGGTTTTAAGTCTACCCTTCAGAAATATCATATTCGTCATATAATGACTACACCATACCACCCCCAAGGCCAATGGGCAGGTGGAAAGCACAAATAAAGTATTAGAAGCCATTCTAACTAAAACAGTGAAGGACAACCGGAAGGATTGGTCTCAAAGGCTCCCTGAAGCACTATGGGCTTACAGAACTACTTGGAGAAACACCACAGGTTTTTCTCCCTATGAATTGGTTTATGGTAAAAATGTTGTTTTTCCTGTGGAATTTGAAATCAAAACTCTAAGAACTGCTTTAGCTGTTAATCTTGATTTGACTGATGTGCAGATAGCTAGGTTGCAGCAGCTTCTTGAATTGGATGAAAAGAGATTAGATGCCATTCATCAGACAAACATGATTCAACAACAGAGAATGAAGTGGCATGATAAAATTATCAAACACAAGCAGTTCCAAAAAGGTAATTGGGCCTTGTTGTATGACTCTCGGTTTGAAAATTTTCAGGGTAAGCTACGTACACGTTGGCTTGGACCATATGAAGTAGATGTTGTTTTTTCTAATGGAACGGTAAGACTTCTAACAATTGATGATTCTAAAACACCTCTACTAGTCAATGGTCATAGGCTTCGTTTATACCAGCGCCCTGTTTCTAAAGAGGATTTCAAGACTGCTTGCATGACTGATATACATTATCTTTTTCTAGGGGAGTCTTCTACTCCTCACAGCATTTAATTTTCTGCATTGTTTTTTAGTATTAGATTAGATTAGATTTAAAACTAATAATCCCTGTCAAGGGTTTGCATATTACAATTGAATTTTGTAGATTCTGGAAAAGCTTATTAAGGAGGAAAGATTCATCATAAGAAGATCTGAAGCTTCAACCACAGAAGCTTGTTCCCTTCATTTTACCCCATTCCTAGCAATATCCCTTCATCCGATTTCTACATTATTTCCCTTTTTCCATTTTTCCCACTTCTACCATTCCTGAAATATCATCCTTCAGCTAGTATTTCCCATTCCTTACTGCTGAAATTATCCCTTATCAAATATTTCCCCCACTTGTTTTAAACCAAAGTCATTATATCCCATTTTCCTGATTTTCCCCTTGCTGAAACACCAGTTTCAGCAACATGTCATTCATTTTTTCGTTGCTGAAACACCAGTTTCAGCAACCTGTCATTTATCTTTTCATCATTAAAACATCATTTCTTTCCTCTGCTATACAAGCTTTTCAGTTCTCCACTTTTACTCTTTAGATCCTTTGGGTGAAAATTACTCAGTACTGAGCAGATCCTGATATACTCATGTTCTACATTTCAGAGAAATCTACAGATTCTTCCATTAATATCAAGCCATTATGAAGCACTCTATACTTCGAATTTTAAAGACAAAGGTAAAAATATAAGGTATGCATTTTTTATGTAATGCAGTTAAATCATATTTTAAAGAGAGGATCTTGCTCATAATGACTACAATCTCCACACGCTTAAATATCATTGCACCATACGTAGGGGGGGGGGGATTTCGAAAACTGAATATTCATTTCACATCATCCAATCCTCCGTCATTCTTCATATCCATTTCTTCCATCATTGAGACTCCACATCCTCTGTTGCAACAATTAGCCTGACCAAAGCCTGTGTTGTTGTTCTCTGCGCCTCTGGATGTGACTCAAGCTAGTAGCCATGGGAGGGTCGGCTATCAGACACGAGCCTGGTTCCATATCTCTTCTTCAATTGTTCTCGGAGGTCTATCAAATCTTTCAACAAGCAAGATGGACGACATACTTCGAAAGGTTAGGAGAATTTGATCAGCAGCAAGTTTTAGAGTTCGCACAGAATCTTCAGGGGAATTATTCAGTGGTTCAAGGGGTCCAAATTTTAGTAACAGAGGAGGACATAGCTCAAGTTTCAGGTTTTCCGGTTATAGGGGCTCGTTGGTTCAGTAGGAAGCAAGTGATTTTAAATGCACTACAAGATTTTCTTCTTCCAGATGAACCGGTTGAACTTAAAGGCCGCGGTATAAGTCTGCATTCGCTACCTCGACCATGGCCAACAGTAGTAGAATTCATCAAGCATTACTTGACATGCGAAGGGCGTTACCAGGTAGTCTACCAACACGGCTTCGTTTTGATGAATCATTTAAGGCATGGTCGATTAGTTAATATTCCCTATTATCTGCTTGGTTGTATCAAAAACATGTCACATTATTGCAGATGGGTTAAATTCCCATTGTTATCCCTTACCCATCACCATTTATGCCAATTATTAATTCAGAGGGGTTTTGCTCAGAAAAACGCCCCTCTGAATAATCCAATCCTTATTCCCCAGCAGGCCGAAATTCCCCAGCAAGCCGAAATTCCCCAACAAGCCAGAAGTTCCCAAGAAACTCTTGAGAGTCCTTATGAAGGGCAACTGGATGATATCCGAGACTCCCCAGTAATTCCATCCTCAGAGCCAGTTGACCTACCCCCAAGTTTGTCCCACTTAGTAGAGTCACCCCTTCCCACTATTCCTATCCCTAGCGACGACTCTCCAACACCCCCACCTACTCATAAAAGAAAGAGACAAACCCCAACGGTCTCTGTCTCAAAATGACGAACAAGGGCCACATTCCAAATTTTCACTTATTCCGAAATCCCTTCCCCCAGAAAAGAATCTTCCCCTACAAAGAAAAGGAAAGACAGTGACTTCTCTGCTTTCCTACCAAAAAGGAAAATGAAAATTACTGTTGAAACAGGAGTTAATCCCATTGCCCCTGACCCCACCACTATTCTGTTAAAAATTTAATCCTCACCCCCATTTCAAATTCCCCAACCTGTCTCATCCGGTGGCACTGCCACACAAGAACCAGTGCCCCAGGATAATATGATATCGTTTATGGCTCAAACAGTGACTGCCACACAAGAACCAATCACTTACCCAGAGGCTGAAACACAAGAACCAGCCACTGTGGTACAAGAATCATACACCAAGCATGATAATACAGGGAAAACAGCTGTAGCTGCTCCACAAGAACCAGCTACAGCTGTGGATCAGCAGACAACTCCAGCAGAATCAACCAGCACACAGGGTTCACACACTATGGCATCTTTATTGGAGGAAAATGAGTTTTTGAAGTCTGAACTAGAAGCCTATAAGAATGAATTAATCATGGCACGAGAAGCCTTTGATAGAGAATTGAATATCTACATGCTAGCACACACAGCATCAGCACAAAATAGGGATCCATGCAGAGAATACATGTGCCATGAGTGTGGTAATATTTACCAACGGGCAGGATACAAAGTAGTCAAAATTCAGGTATCTGAGGCATCTGCATCAGCTGCAATTAAAGAAGAACACCCTACTGCTCCACAAGAACCAGTAGGGCTCTCAAGAAGTCTGGAAAAAGAAACTAAACCACAGATATCTCGCCCTGTGCTAGTCAGCTCAGCTACTAAGACAATTCCCCAACCACAGATATCTAGCCCTGAGCTAGTCAGCTCAGCCACTCAAACAGTGCCCCAACCACAGATATCTAGCGCTGAGTTAGTCAGTTCAGCCACTCAGAAAATTCCCCAACCCAGTACTTCTAATGCCGGGACACAGACCCTACCATGGAACCAATTAGAACTTATGAACAACTGGAAGAAACAATATGCTGTAGATCAAGATAAAATATTACAGCAGCATAAGTTAGCATGGCAGAATCACATGTATGCCAACTGGGATATTTGGGAACAGACATTGCAACATCTCAGGGATTCCAAGAAAGAAGTCAAGGAATTAAAGGAAAAGTTGGTTTTGATGTTTTCATTAGTGAAAAATTTGATGGCTACCCGAAAACCCTCTGTGAATTATTCTCTCTTCCTCTCTGAACGTTTGGTTTATTTTCAGTTGAAGGCAATAAAGGATGGCAGACCTCATGAATTTCTTACTGCGGAACAATTTGTTAAGACTTTTGCTGAGGCCCCTGAAAGTGACCAACATTTGTTGTGTGAACTTTATCTCCATAACGAGGCCATACCTGAGAATAGAAGAGTCAATCTCACTCCAATTGTAGGTGATGTAGAAATAAGGGCATTTGTTTCATTCCTGGCCAATCAGCTCACCTGGCAAACTGCGTTTATTGCAAGTAGCCATAATGAGGAGAATAGGCTCCTTTGGATTAGACCGGAACCATTAAGTCCGGCCATGTTTGTAGCACAATATCACCAATTCTTGCGGAAGCCAGGAATGCATAGGTACATACAACAACTACAGGCTTCAACACTTTTAAAGTGTCAACAAAAAATCAGAGTAAAGGAGGCTGTTACATTGAAGGCCAACACTATGTTTTGGCAGCAGTCATGTAAGGAAAGACAAGACTATCA
Source organism: Pinus albicaulis (assembly GCA_034641835.2). Lineage (NCBI taxonomy): Eukaryota > Viridiplantae > Streptophyta > Pinopsida > Pinales > Pinaceae > Pinus > Pinus albicaulis. The sequence continues at coordinate 1,322,540,602 of CM076579.1, read as the reverse complement.
CCCTTTTAGCCCTGATAATCTTCAAGATGCACTTTCTAGGGTACCTAATTATATCAGATGTATTCGGCATTGTGGTGAAAACTGGATTGGTTACCATTTTCATTTTCCAATTCTATGGATGCCTTCAGAGAAAGATCAGTGTCACTATCAATTGGCTGACAGAGATGAAGCTGTAGCATGGCAGCAATTGCAGAACAATCGAGGATTCCGAGCTCTGACAGAAGCCACCTTCTCCAGCTACTGCTTGAGCAACTTGTATGCCCAGAATCAGTACTCAGACTCTGACTCGGACTAGGAGTTGTCTGAGGACATGCAACACTTTCAGCTGGGGGGGATGTTAGAACCTCACTATGTATCATTTTTACTATATATTTTGACAGCACCCTACCTTTATAACCATGTTTAAAAAGGATTCCATTATCATTTTCATTCACTTTATCCAAAGGTATATAAAATACTCTTCTTTACTATATGTTTAATCTGTTTACATATAATTCCATAGTACTCTTATATTTTATCATTAATCGAAGTAGATTGTTGCTAACATAAGTCTAAAAGATCGCAGATAAGTTATATGCTGTGCTGGAACAATCGGCCATTACTGAAACAGTCAAACTTTGTTGCTGAAACAGTCGACTCTGTTGCTGAAACAGTCGACTCCGTTGCTGAAACAGCCAACAGACACGCAAATTCCGTCACTATCTGTAATTTGTGATTCTGGAAGAGTATTTTTTGGAACAATGGCAACAACATGAAGACGTGGTTACACGGATTATTCTGAAGATAGTACTCTTTTTGTATCTGTTGTAACAATATCTTTTCATGGAAGAACAAAATAGCCTGTTTTAAGAAAGAAGAACAGATTTGGGATAAACGTAGATTTTCTCTCATGTAATTGTAAGAGATGTATCCTCTTTAAAAAAGAGGAGACATCATCATTAGAGGGGAGTTCGAGTTCGAAAGCTACAGGAGAACATTGTGTTTGAGAGAACTGGAGCTAGACTCCATTTGTAATGTATCATTTCTTTTGACAGATGAATAAAAAGTTCCTTTTGAGCGCTCCAATTTAATTCTTTCCCTGGGGAATCTTGTGAGAGGGAAAGGGCCCACCTTCCTCACAAGATTCACCTGTCTATTCCTGTAGTTTGTTTGATTTCTTTATGATATTCGCACTTTACTTTAATTCTGTTTGCTGAAACACCAGTTACACAGTTCTGTAGTTTATTGAGCATTCTATTTCTTTTAACGCTGCATGTGTTTAGTACATTCATTCTTAAGAAGTTAAGAGATCTATTTATGCTAATTGTTTGAATGTATGATTGATGCTGGGAAGCAGGTGCTGAAGGTTCCTGTACAAAGGAATAGGGTCCTGTTTCCATTGCTTGCCTTTCCTTTCTTGCAGTGTGATTAGAAACAGGAGACAGGTGCTGAAGGTTCCTGTTCATGGGAATAGGGTCCTATTCTCTTGAGTTATATTTTCTACGGAGTGATTAGTGTCAGGCAGCAGGTGCTGAAGTTCCTATTTAAAGGAATAGGGTCCTGTTCCTGTTATGGTTGATTGGTTTCCTTTCCTGCAGATTGATTTCCCTTTATTTGGATTCTAAACTGCAATATAGGAATTACTTCTGCTATAACATTAGTAACTTCAACTTTGATTAAACAGAGTGTGAATAATTAGATTTGTATGATTGATAATGGTGTGGCTTTTTACTACAACATTGTTTTTGCTTTTGAAATTGAGCATATCTAGTGTGTGATTGTCTTTGGAATAAACAGACTTCCTCGGGTTGACAATTAATGTGGAGCTTGAATTGTGAAAACAATTAAAGCGACCAACATGAGTGTGACACTCAGAAGTAAGAAAAAATTGAGAAAAAATTGATTCTAGTATTGTATAGTTTTGTAAGTGTAGAGCCCTGGTGGTGCAACAACAAGGACTGAAAAGGATGCACTTTAAAGTCTAACGATAAGGGAGAGGGACATAGTCACACATATTTCTTGAATACATGCGTGATTAGTATTTCTTGTATTACACTTGCTAATTCTATCATCTCTATTATGTATCTCTTTATAGCTAATGTGAAAATCATGTTGTTCAAGATCCATCAATAGTTTGAAAAAGAAACAGGTGAACATCCTTTCTAGTAGTTACAAAGCCAATTTCATATCCAATAGCACTAACTCTCGATAGGGATAAGTTCATAAGTAGTAGCATGGATGAACGAGTAAAGTAGTGAGATAAGACAAGAGAAAATCCCAACATCCTTATTGATTATTCTCGTGAGTATATAATTGCAGTGAGTGAGTTTATGTCCTAAGATTTGTAAGGTCATTTGGTTTTCTTTATATAAATTTATTTTATAAATTTTGAGGAAACCTATTTTCTCTATTGATTTGATAAAAGTTATTATAAATATTTTAATTATATAAATAAATTTAAAATAAATAATACTTTCATTTAGGTGTATATTAGTGAATAATAACAGGTCATGAGAAAAAATTGTTCTAACAATATTAGAATATATTTTAATTGATGTAATCTCACGAGGCAAAATCTGCACCTGAATAACTAAAAATAATTTACCCATATAATACTCAGGCATGGTTATACATATATCATGTTAATGATGTATTAATCCGGTACCTAGATTCTCACCATGAAATTTCCATCAAATGCACATCAAATGATGAAAACTTGTATAACACTCATGTTTTTAGAATACTGATACTCTCTATGGAAGCAAACATCAGAGGTTTCATCCTTAAATAAATTGAATAAATTTATAGTTAGTTAACTTCACTCTCCAAAAAATTTCAACAACATATAAACTTCCCTCCAAATATTTTCAACAATATATAAAATTTCCTATGTTTTCAATAATATATAAACTTCCCTCTCCAAATCCCCAATATAAATTTTCAACAATATATAAAATTCCCTCTCCAAATCCCCAGTAAAATTTTTCATTAGGTAACAATTATATTTAATTAGGTAACAACTAGGAGAGTAGTCCAATGTGGAAGAGAAGGATGAGCACGTTGGATTGAGGTCAAGGACACTGAGCTGAGTTGCAAACAAACATGGATTCAAGGACGAGCAGACGAGGCGGCAGAGCCAAGCCAAGGATGATGATGTTGAGACAAGTTGCAGATGGAAACACAGGATAGAGCCCGAGGAGATGAGGAGAAAGCTGCATAAAAAAATAAAGTCACTCTAGAAAACCAAAAATTAAATAAAAGTAAAGCCAAACAAAAAAAATTAATAGTTACCTCTCAGCAAGATTACTCTCCAACAGTTTGATAACGATTGGAGAACCTCTGAAAAAATTCCGAGGTTATGATGGCTGCTATATTTATAAGAAAGAGTCCGGCCAAAATTTTAAAAAAAGTTCGGCTGAAATTTTATCTCTGCTTTTTAGATCTCTAGCCGAAAATAAAATTAGCGACGTCTTCAATATTAACGGTATAATAAGTTCGACAAATGGAAAAAATAGTTCGACCGAACTTCCTAGAAGCTCGGTCGAACAGTTGGGAGAGTGAAATTTTTGGGCGTGTTTCTCATGAAAGTGTAACTTAGCTCCACATTTTTACCATTTATACAATGACATAGAAATGGACATGATGTTTCCACATCAACACTCTCTTGGGACATAACTAGGAAATAAAGGAATATAGATAAATGAAGATCACAAAATACAAGGAAAGGTAAAGCACCTAATTTCACTCATTATATTGTGGGACATTGAAATATTCTAATAATTGAATAATTTTTTACTACTTGAATTGCTTCGTGGAAATATGCATAGTTGCTCGATATATAAGCAACCTTTCGAAGAGATTTCTTTTAAGAATTCAATGAAAATGTTGATGGAGCAGTCTACTTTGCAGGAAAATCAAAACATAAGCCATATGTACGTGGAACCATCAGACTCAAATTTTCTCTACCCCTTGACTTTATTTTACCTAAATTTGTCTATGGGCCGTAGTTGTAGGGAAACATGCTATCCTTGGTTCCACTATAAGGAAAAGACCTTCCAGGAGGGGTTTTTGTGGAGGCTCCTATAAAAATAGGCAAAATATTCATTTATAGTAGAGGTCACTCACAAAGGTGGGAGAGAGGATTTTTTTTGTAGATGTTTATCTAACGATGCATCTAAATTATTAAATTTCACTAGTTCTTTTCCATCAATACACACACTAAAGCTACATATAACATGGTGCACAGTGGATTTTTTTTTGTTTTTAAATAAAAAACCACGGTGCACTAAATACCGACATTGGTTCTTGAATATTCACTAGCACGAAACTCCTTCATATAGTAAAACTTCCTAGTTATATTCAACAATGATGTCCCGGTGCAGTAAACATATAAAAATTGCCTGATGCATCTTTTAAAGCATACTCATAGAAGTTTGAGAACCATAATTTTTAATTTCTAAAAGAACATTGGTGCTATTGTAAAAGAAAAACATCAGTGTGTTACCACTAACATAAATCCCTTAGAAACCTCAATAATTCACTATGATAATTTTCAAATTAAAAAAAAGGGGTCCTTTTGGATATGTCCCACCCCGATCCAGTTGGTAAAACACTCCAAAGGAGCGTTAAATAAAAAAAAATCCTCTCTATTGTAATTTTCATTTTTACCATCTATAGTGCAAGAGAGCTTTGAAGCACTGATTAAACTCTTTCCAAGTGGAAGCACCCTAATGTTGGTGCTTCTCTTTCTCACCACCTTTCCATATCGTGCTCACCGTTTAAGCTTCCAATTTTTTCAAATGGTGTGGAAATTTGTTTTTCTCCATTAGATGTCCACAATTCCTCCATGAAGAAAAAATCTCCATGTAATGTATAGGTTTATTTTTAATTTAAGTTTTTTTCATAGTATAATTGAAAATTAATTTGAATTTCTCATTCTTTTGGAGAAAAAAAATCACCATGCGTTGTGCTTGATATGTTCGCCTCGTACTGATGCGGTGCTCTTGTAAATATAATGTGGTGTCCCCACATGTCTATGCCTGAACATAACACACTTCCATTATGGCAATGCATATTGTCAATTTAAACACACTAGGAAATATGCAAGTTATTGTAGATCTGTTCGTCTCTCCCAATGTGTTTATTTATACCAAACACAATGTAAATAAATATTTAAAATATTCCTATAGCTCAGTGAGTTCAATAACCAGAACTTATATTACTAATTCCAAAGGTTATATGTTCATACTAGTGCAGAAGTATGTCACATCGCTATGGAAAGTTAAATTTTTGAAACACCTACAGTGCGGGATAGTTATGTGCACACCATTACCGATGCGAGTTATAGTTGAAAGTGCACCAACTCCAATGCATGAATGTGTTTTGAATACATCGAGTATTTTTTTAAAATTGAATGTTATGTTTCCATAGTTATAAATACATGTTTCATTTAATAAAAATAAATGTATTTTTGTATGTATGAGGTCTGATGTATTTTAAATGTCAATTATGTAGTAGAGACGCCATGAAAGGGAGCAACAATAGGAGAAGGAGCAAGATGCGCACTCCATACAACACGCTTTAATAATAGAAGACCGGAAATAGGGAGATGGATTTATACCCTTTCCCTATTACAGGGCGATAGAAACCCAAGTTCTCTTGAGAAATGTAGAGGCCTCCTCAAGTACTATGAAAGGTGAAATCTTTAGAGGCACACTCTTTCTTATTAACGGATCTGATCCACTTATGGAATTTCCATAGGCAAGATTTATGTGTTGGTCCCGAAGTTGTGGTATAGGCACGCTAAGGAGGACATATGCTTTATCACTCACCCTATCCAAGTGAGAGAGGGATTTTTCCCCCAATTTCCTAATGTCCCCCATGGTATTATAGTTAAGATTCAAATTTCATAGATTCATAGATATGGTAGGACTCATGTGTTCTATACATCATATTTTCAGGTCAATGGTGGAAAACTACGAGTTCCTTGTTTTTCTACAAAGGAGGCTACATTCCTTTCATTATTAGTCAACACCATTACACATTCTGGTGGTTATGGGAAACACATTAGTTTCCCTTATTTGTATTATGTTTATTTTTTGATTCGACGACGTTTCATAGGATGGTTTTCCATTCCTTTTAAGAAGTTTTGTACGGCTTTAGATAGATGTCGTGCATTTTAGAGACAGGGAGGGAGACCTTCCCTTTTATTTCTGACCATTTCTATTTATTCTTTGAAAGGTTTCTGTATATGAGTCCTATATTTGATCATTCCCATCCTAAGTCGATCACTTAGGACTAGATGCACATGTGGGGGAAAATGATGCCCAATTATGGCATGCCATAGTGTTTTTTCCAGGATTTCAGATAAGGCACTAGCACTATTGGCTAATGTGGATGACCATGTGTTTGTCATGTTGGAATTTCCATACACAAGGATTGATTAGAGAGGGTGTCCTAAAATCTTCTTCATAATGGTTGAACCTCCACATGATAGAGATAATATTAGTGTTTTATTTAAATTAGTCTAGTTTCATTTTCTTGTTTTAATGAATTGGAATAAAATTTATTCTAGGATGTTGTTTAACTAGTTTTATTAATTTTTTTCATGAAATTTTCTAACTATTTTTTAGTACTATATACTTTGTAGACATCGAATGATATGATGGGGACATTCCTCCTCCCCCACCATTGGATGGAGGAGATAAGGAGATGGATGAGGCCTAAGAAATCACATCTTAAAGGTGGCATGGGCATTCGAGGGCAGAGGACTATATGCGATTTTGTATAAACTAATATGATAGACTGGCCACAGTTTTTGTTCAAAAGGGAGTCTTCCCTGCGAGGCCTCAAGATATCAACACAGATGTGATGTTCGTGGATCTTTGCAGGGATTTTCCATAGGATTTGATGTCCCTTATGTTGCATGTCATCAGAGCTAATACTTCAGTACAAATGATGATTGCTACCTGGCATCATCCAACAACACTTCCATCATATTAGGGTGGTCATGATGATGATGTGGGTGATTATGATGATCATGATAATGAGGGTGATGATCATGATCATGATGATGAGGATGGGGATGTTGATGCTTCTAGTTATTCCACCCCATCAAATCATGGTCATAAAGGTGTGAGTGATATTTCTGGTAGTACCGCTACTCGTTAGTCGCCCGATGATGAGATGCGAGAGCTAGAGGATGTGTTATATGTTTTTCGTGGTAGAGCAGATCAACCACCTTCTCCTACATACCAACCACCTTCTTCCGCAAAATATCCACCTCTTACTACTCCACCTCAACCGAGTTCAACATATGTACAAGATGAGGCAGTAATTGACCATCCATAGTCTTCTATTGTAGACCAAGTTGCGGGCACTACTACGTCTGTTGTATCGGATATTTGATTACACTTGTTTGACTTCATGATGTACTTATTTAAATTATATATATATATATATATATATATATATCATTTTTTTTTTATGTTTATGTACTTACTTTATATGTTGGTGTTGATGTGTATATTGTTAGGTCATGTTAGATATGCTCATTTAATGTTCTTGCAGATAGATGTGTACTTGATAGAAATTATTTTACATGAGATTTATATTAATTTGATGATGTGTGTGGTGATGATGTTAGACTACAATCTTTGTGTTCTGTTACATGTGATCATGACGGTGATGCCCTGTTAGAGTATTAAATTTGTGTGCTAGCTAATGATGTTTATATGTGCTACTAAAAGACTATATAATTATATTATGGTCATGAATTCAAATGTGTATGTTAGATGATGTTTATGTTTGCTAGATGATTATCTTCATGATGTTTTTTTTAATGAAATAATGTTTTTTATATATTATGTATTGGTGAATTTCTATCAAACTTTTACATAGGAAATTGCATGTAAAATGAGTTACTATAAAAAAAAATGCAAAGATATTTTTTATAAATTACAATGTTTCTTATGGTTGAAACTATGATTGTATAATTACAATAAATAGTTTTTTGTTTCTTAGATAGTTTATTCATATTCAATCTAACATAATTAGTAAAAAATTTCAATACTCACCATGATCAAATAAATAAAGGTAAAACAATTTAGTTAGTTCTTAAAAAGAAGAAAATGTGTAACTCATTCAACTACTAATATAAAATATTATTAATAATAAATTATTCAAAAATAAAATTTTACTAATTCAATATTGGTTTATAAATTTCATTATATTGTTAAATTTAAAAAACTTAAGTCATATTTTTTTTACAACCTCCAAACATCTTTTTGAGTTAAAAGAGTTTTGATCCCTCTAGACGCTTGGTGGATCTAGGAAGTTGTTATATTAATTGATATGTAGCTGACATTGACATATTTTATTTATAATTCACGTTCTCAATATTAAAATTTTAAAATATACCCCCTCATATATTTTTCCTGTATGTATACATGTAATTATTTTTATTGTTAATCTTTTCTAAAATATTACATATCATATTAAACATTGAAAATTTTACAAATATCCCTCATACATTGAATTAGAAAGAAACTATTAATGAAATAATATTTATCTCAATCTTTCTCACTAAAGTGAAAATATAAGAAAATTTTCAATTTAAACTACTTTATTTTTCTCTATATAAAGTATCTATAAAATTATGTTATTTAATATGGACATTGAAATATTTTACTTATGGTTTTGAGTAAAATATTTTTTGCTATAAATGTATATATTTTTTGAATATCACATGTAAATTGAACATAGAAGAAATTACACATAATATAGTATCAATAACACTATTTATTGTCATGTGAAAAAATTAGGTTTTTTCGTTGTATTAAAAAATAAATTGCAGTTTTTTACTCATTACATTTATTCCTCATAATAAAAGCTATTTCTTTTTAAATTTCAGTTACATTATATCTCTATAAAAAGTTATATAAGATTAAGGTGTAAATTGAAGTATTGTAATTATGACAAAAATTCATTTATTTTCTTATCACTATTTTTAATTTGTTAATTTCAATTATTATTTTACTAGTTTTAAATGTAACCTTATGTGACAACATCTCTCCCATACTGAGTTGTAGAGTGTCTCTAGGCGCAATTAATTTAGATTCAATACAACAAGTAACTTCATCACAAGCCTTATGATACATTTCTTTTTCCTCATCTTTCGAGAGAGAAATTTTTAATTTAAATTGTTAAGAGTTGCTATAAAGATAAAATTTAAATTGCTTGAAAATCTTATAACTTTAGCAATATATATATATATATATATATATATATATATATATATATATATATATATATATATATATATATATATATATATATATATATATATATATATATATATGATAGATATATATATATTACTAAATTTATGAGATTTTCAAGAAATTTAAATTTTATCTTTATAGCGACTCTTAACAATTTAAATTAAAAAATTCTCTCTCGAAAGATGAGGAAAAAGGAATGTATCATAAGGCTTGTGATGAAGTTACTTGAAGTTGGGGATTTTCTCTATTGGAAGTTCTCTCTTAAAGAGACAAGTGAATCTTTTTCTAGTTATAAAGAAGTAACATTTTGATGCTATTTTGGTTATTTATTTTCTATTGTACTAGTTTAAATTTAGATCCTTTTAATAATAAATATGATTTAAATAATGCAGATTAGATTATCATGATATATTCACTAAAATCAAAATTTTTCACGTTTATCCTAACTAATATTACATAATGTTCACAATGATAAAGAAATGTCTTCTTTAAATAATTTAATTACAAATACATAAAAAATAGATATTTATTTTACATAATCTGAATAGAGAAAAAAATGCATTACCAAGTCTATTTAAAATCAAACAAATTCCTCTTAATCACCATCACAAATGCAGTGCACTTGGTATGTTATGCTCACACCAGTGCTATCATGTTTACCCAACACACCACCTAAATAATATTTAAAAATATAGCTATATCTTCGTGTGTTCGATAATGTGAGTGTTCCATCCCAATGCGCACTAGTGCATACGTGTGACACACCGCTATGAAGATTTAAATTTATGAACCAATAGCAATGTGTCATAGGTATGTTTGCACTATATACGGTGTGGTTGTATTTTACATAACAGAGGATCCAGTACATGACTATGTTTTTAGGGATTGATAATGTGTCTAACTTTTTAATTGAAAGTTATGTTTCCATATTAATAGTTACATTTTTCATTTAATAAAACAAAATTTATTTTATGTATGACATTGATGTATTTTATATGTCAATCATGTATTAGAGACATCAGCAGAGGGAGCACATGAAAGTATGGAAATACTTAGAGAAATAATGAAAACAAAAATATACGACAATAATATAAACGATTAAATAACATATAGTACATATCCCTCTCCATTTTCATCACCTTGATAAAAATATTGTCCTCAAAAAACATGTTTTGATCTAGGATCATGTATTACTGCAAACCACCAATGTCCCTATCTAACACATCTAGGTAAAAAAAACACTGAGTTGTAGCAAATCTTTTTGGGAAAGCATAAGGTTCCCTAGCTTCATGCCACATCTTTCTAGAGTGGATCGATATCATCCAACTATCACAATATTTTCTTACATTATTCTGATCAAAGGTGTCCCACCACTTTCACCTAAAAATAACACATTGGAATGAAGAGAATTCCACTTGAATGATCTCTTGTGTCCTTCCAACGTAACCTAGCTACCCCTACATTAGGCTTTGATCACGATGCCTAGAACGACTAGATTGTTTGAACTAGACTTCCACTCCACAGTCTTGTGTCATGCATCCATTATGAGAATCATCAATGTGAAAATTATATCCATATACCTACATATATTGGAACAAATGAATCTATAAAAGAGTGAAAAAATCATAGTTTCAAGTGTCTAATAACATGAACATAATTAAAAATATAATGTGTGTGTGTGTGTGTTAGAATTCAAAGCTGTAATATGGAGTTAAAAATGTAAAGAAAGAGATTATAATTATTGAGTTCCTGCACCCAATCCGTATGTTTACGACATCATGTTCAGCACGTAGGTAATGACCAGATGCACCATATTTCTCTCTGACTTGATCAACAACCAAACTGCTAGGGCACGTCATTGGCATATTTCATTTGAAATGATCAATATAAGGTGTACTTCTACCATTTAAGTGTTTTAATTATTCCCTATCACTGTCCCATTTCCTCCTCTTCTCTTTGTATAATGTGTGACCTATGGTTTTGTTGCTTCCATATTTTAAGGAATCAAAATTTTTATGACTTCAATTTCTGTATTTTCTGATGAAATTAAACCAAAATATATCAAATATGTATGAGATTAAAATGAATTAATATGAAGTTTAGCGTGAATATTTATTTTGTAGTATTTTGAGGAATGATAAGCCTACCCTTACTTTTTTAGCATGTGCCTCTTTCCATTAGTTCTGAGAAGACTCCCTTCTCTTTTATCTTCATACCTCTCCTCATCCCAAATCACCATACATGGTGTGTTTTAGATCTACTTGATGTACTCACTAGCATAATATAAGGACTCATACAATAAACACCTCTCTTCCATAGACCCCTTGGGTTTTTCCCTTTGTTTAAAAAATCCTTTCAGTTTCTTCATGTACCTCTCTAAGAAGAACATAAAACAACAATAAATGACCCCAGCTAATTCAACATCGTCTACTAAGTTAATTATAATATGGCCATGGGAGTCCATGAAAATTTTCTGCAGTTCCTTCTCAAACATACAAACAATCTTAACTATCTCTTGATGGCACCATGGAACGCTAGCCCTATGAATCTTATTTTATGTCACCCAATGTACAAATCCAAATAATTTCGATATGGAACATTGTAGGACTTGGGGTAAGTCATGGTTCACACACCCACACACAAGCAGAGGATAATGACACTACACAGTAAATAGTAAATTATACAAAAATTAATTATAAAATATCCCATTACATAAAAATAAAAATTCATGTTTTTGAAATACTTACTCTTAGAAGGTTCAAATAGTCATGTGATTTGAACCCCAACAAACAGTCATCCACAATGACATGGTTGTAAGTAGACATCCATATTACTCACTTATCTTCTACCAGCGACTATGAGAGCCAACATAAGATGTTCATTCTTCATGGAAAACCATGGGGGGATATTGTCATTGATCAGTACTATAGTCCAAACATAATAGTTGGTGTTTTGGAGGGAATATGGATTGATGCCATCCATGGCTATGCTGAGTTGCAGACTTCATACTTCATCCTTCAATTTTTCAAGCCATGTATTATCGATATGCTTCATGGATATCGAAGCTATGATCCTCAGATACGAATGTAAGTTTTATGTGCTAATTTCATCTTCGAGTTATAAAAATTTCATAGATATTTCGATTAATGTGCATAGGTTTCTTGAGGTGTTTGTGAGTTTTGAACATGTAAATGAATTGAATTTCATTAAAGCACCATATTAAACTGGATTTTAATTAATTTAAGTGGGAGTAAAATGCAGTTTAGGCGCATTAAGGGTGTTTGACATAAACTAAATTTAAATGAATGATTAATGTTAAACAATAATTATGGGTTAATAAACCTGTATTAACTCTAACACTATGGAATTAACATTACACCGTGCTCCTCGTCTTCTGCCTTAGGTCCTATGGTGAGGGGGATGGCCCGCAGGGCTGGCGCCCTCCTTTCCCTCACCAGTCAACACATATAAATTAAAATATAAGTCGGAACCATAGGTTTATAAGAATAATTGGTGCGACGTGGTGGTAAGTATGGTGGTTGGTGCGGGGGAGTTCATGGGGTTAAGCCCCGACCTCCACCTTTCCACCAAAAGATAATATTTTTCCACAATTATATCATATTAGACCTTTGAAATCTAATTTAAAATTTTACTTTGAACATTGAAATTCAAACTACAACCTTTGATATATGTTGATTCAGACTTTGACCTTGGTGCACCATAGGGGGCACATGGATGCACCATGTGCCCGCCTTTGGTTGGACTATCCCAACTGTATAATTAAAAAAATTGCACCTCCATATATAAAATGAAATTCGAAATTCGACCTTAGGATAGATAACAAAAAAAGATTCACATTCCCAGCGAATCTCACAGTGGCACTTGTCATAGTGTGATTGCGAAAACTGAAATAATATTCCTGTTACACAGTAATTTGTCACCGTCCTTACCATTCCTCGTCCCGCACAATGGAGGACCCATTATGTGACCATTGTAATCACCGTCATGCCTTGAAAACATCATCAATGCATCCCTCTCGAGTATGAGCTTCATTTCCCCTTGAGACATCTCCTTGCAAAATCCATGAAAAACAACTCTTTTTGCATTGGCGCGGTAGATACGGTTCGTTAGCTGCGCGCCAATCGTGGGAAATCATAAAGAGGTCGCAGCCACTTGGCGCTCATCATAGCACAGACAAATAATCGCTACACCCATTTTAGGGACTTTTTTTTAAATATGGATGGCGGAAGTTGAGTTCAAACAAACTCACAACCATTGCCTATCTTGAGTTGGGAGGTTTGGGTCTACGGGAGTTCTATGGAAGGGAAGTGGTTTGCCACCTTCTATGGAACCTTCCTTGTTGATAGGGCCAATCCCATAATAATAGGGATCCCAACTCCCTCCTTCCCCATCTATAAAAGCTTTACGAGATCCATGTAAGCTAGTCTTGAAGTCTCGAAGCTATGCATCTCCCTTATTTCCAAGTGCCTTTGTCTCTGTAAAGAATCCCTTCTTTCCTTAAGGCCCATTCAGCGAGGAGACCATTATTAGAGACTGCGGAGAGGTTTCCCTTTCTCCTTGGTGACTTTGCGAGACGTGGACGACCGGAGACCCGTTCGAGGAAGTCTGTTTACGTCGATCTTAGTCTGTAACCTTCTATTCGTTTATCATTTTAATAGATGACTATGATTATGGTTCCACTCCTTTTTCCATCATGTTAATGCGAGTAATATATTTTATGACCGATGTTTAGTTACGTATGCTCGGGTTCCTATGCATGTATCTCTGTCTGTTTCTTCGTGTGCGTGTGTTCATCCACGGAGGTCGTGGAAGGATTGTGATCGCGCGGTACAAGGACGGGGGACATCTTCTTCTTCGACATCTAGCGTTAGAATCTCGTGCAGGCTCTTATCCCAAGTCTTTCATTCAAGTAACTCAGGAGCTTGCGTCTATAGCATTGTTTGTTTGTTGCTAGGGACCCCTACTGGGCTAGTAGGGATCATCTTCCGGTCTTGCAGAGGGGATTTACCTCCTCAACAAATTGGCGACTCACTGGGATCGTCCCTGTTTTTCCTTGTCCCGCTTATGATTGGTTCGCTGATTGTTTCTCCTTGCTTGATGAACCCATGCAGGGTTGGATTCTTTCACTATTTTTAGCTTCTTGGTTTGCTTAGCTTGTATTGGTCTACTTTCGCAGTAGCTTGTTTTTTAATTTTTATTGGAGAACTCGATCAGCGGGGTTTTAACTCGATGATCGCGCCACTCATAGCGCTTGTTGCATTTATGTCATGCTCCACGCTAACTAACTGCAGCCTTTCGGCGCACATTACAAGCCACTAGCGTCATCTCTCTGTAGGACTTTTTTTTGAGTTTCTTCATTTTTTTGGCTTTCCCGAGCTTGCTGCATCTCTTTTCTTCTTGATTTTCTGATTGTCCCGAGTGTGTTGGAGTCTTGTTTCGACTGGCAAATTCACCGCTATCCTTTGGTTGTTTGCCTCTGTCTCATCGATTTCACGTATTTGAGCCCTAGGGCATCTAGTGGCTTAGTGAATCGAGCCCTCCATTGGGAGTTTTGGTGTTCGATTGTCCTGTCTAACTTGTTGATTGATTTCTCCATGCCTCTCTTACCAGTCTTTGATTGTTTTCCCTAAACGTCTCTTTGAGTGATTGTTCATTCCTTCATTCGAATCGTTTGTTTTGCTTTGGACCCTAGATCACCCGGTCCATCGGAAGTTTTCAAGTCTTTCTTTGCTTTGAGGGACTTTTTGGGTCGATTTAGAGATTTGGTTGCTTGCTTCGTTGAGTGAATGTTGTTTGCTTCGCTTCTCTTAGATATCATTTCTCAAATTGTTCCTTTTGTTTTTCAGGTGCACATTAGCCATTAAACATTGAAAAAAAATATATATATATAATCTCTTTTGCTTTTTGTTAAATTAGTGCAAATTGTGATCTTTTCCATATTGCTAGTGATTAGTGTTTGAATGAAAAGTGTGCAATTGCACTAGTTGCATTAGAGATATTCTTGTTTGTAGAGTCAGCGTTCATTTCAGTTTGCATAAAAGCTCTCACCTCATTTAACTAGTTTTCATCGAACGAAATGTTGCACTGTAACACTATGAGCTTTGGGTATTTAGGAGACACTACATACGATAAGGGCTCTGGAAATTGAAACTTAATTGAAGATCAACTCAGAAATTTATCTCAATTAACCTAAGGCAACATTGGAACTTAACGCAACATATTTAGAAGGTCCAGTTAGAGACGTGTTCACGCGTCGTTAAACCTAGCAGTCGTCGTTCGCTTTGCTGGCTTAGCACAGCCGCTAGTACGAACTTGCGCTCCCCGTACCGTGTCGCGTATATAAAGGGAGACCCCCCTATAGGTTTTCAATCCTTTATCCATAGGAAGCCGAGTCTGCCGCCTCTACACCCGTGATACAGCGAACACGCATTCGGGGGAGACTACCTACACGTACGGGAAAGTCCTTGGTCGATTTGCCTCATTTTCTGAAACCAAGGTGTATATTGCGGTTCACGTGATATTTGGGTACACCCTTTGTGCCTAGTTTTTCTGGTACAAATCATTTGGTCTTTTCGCTCACTAAACTTGAAAAGACCGTCAAGCTGTCATCTTTCACGCTTGTGTCAAATCTGAAAGAGATAGAGTCATCTTTTTTTATCGTTTCTCACTCTTGAAACATGAAACGGTAGAACTTCTTATTTTCCAATGTGGTAAAATTAATCGCCCACGATTACACACCTGTTTAGACATTTCTTGTTGACCGTTTGATCGTGTGCCCTTAACTCGTTTTCAGCCCGTGTGTGGTTTTGAGTTTGATGGCAACTTTTTTAGAGTTCACCAACCAAGGAATCCCCTCAGAAGGGAATCCTGGTCATTTTTCTCCTTTTTTGGAAATGTTGGTGCTCCTTACATGACGGCGCGTTGTCCCTTCTCGGTTAACTCGTTGGGTTTCTCGTCTTGGTTGTTCTCAACCCTCATGTCCCCAGGGATAACTTCATATCGTTTGTTCGATCAGCTTCCTCCGACGGAACAACATCATGTTGATTCCAAGGTGAACCTCTCCCCTTCTTCGCTGTTGCTGTCTCATCTTCTACTTTGCACCGTGAAAGCCTCGGATTCGAGTAAACCGGTGGGCTAAGAAGAAGAAGAAGAAGACTAAGAAGAAGAAGTCCGATAAAGCGAGAGGCTAAATGTACAGCCTACTGTCCCTAAGGAATCTCCTCTCGATAGTCCTTCCAACCCTCCTCGGAAAGTCAAGTTCCCGTGCATGTTGCGCACGGGAGACCATCTTTCTTCGAGACTCGCTCTGGCATTCCCTCAAAGTGCTCGAATTATGGTCCAACGGCTGCCCACCATTGCCTTTGGCTTCCCAGGGAGTCAAGTTGGGGGACGTCTTCGAGTCATGCTGATAAGGACTCTGAAGCGAGGTAAGATCACCAATCCTTTGAAATTGTGTGAAGGACACCATGCCATTCACCTTTGTCCCTAGTATGGATGAGCGCCAAGCGAGTCTTGGACAACCCGCTCGGCTCTACACCATGCTTTCCACACGAGTTACATATCGCTTCAGCGAGTCCCTCTACCGGCGATCCTATGGTTGGTCAAGAGTCATCCTTGAGTCGATCCCACTCCCCCAGAAATTCAAATTCACGATCCGCCTACGACCAACCACGTGGTCGTAGGATCGGTTGAACTCGTCCCGTCCGCGGTGCATCGAGTCTTTTCTCGCCGAGAGTGGATGTGCGCACTCCTCATGTCCTTCCGGTTTCTTCGATTCGTCGTATTTGGAGAAAGATTCTCGTGTCCCCGTGCTTCAGAGCCGCTCCTCCGCTCCCATGATGGAGGCTCCCGAGAGGATATTCCTCCCGCCTTCGAGATGGAGGTCATGGAGGAGATCACCTCCGTAACATCGTTGGAAGACCTTCGCATTTCGATGGTAGCCCCTCCGAGTAGTTTGGTCGCTTCCTTTGATTGGAATCGATTTGCAGGATTTCGCCTTCACGTCTTATGTGCCTTTCGAGATCGCAGGATGTGATCTCTCTGGTGCCGGTTGTACCCGCACCATTATGACGAAGGTGCGTATGTTAGTATTTCTCGTCTTCAACCACGGCAGCTTCGGTCCACCACTGGCTCATTCTGTGACGTTAACGTTGTCATTCAATAGAAGGACCAGATCAACCGTTGGGGGATCCTTCCAAGGTTACCAATTACTTTGGGAGGGAAAACCGTCCATATGGATGTGATGGTCGTTCCGAGCCCCTTGGATTTTCATCTGCTCACGGGGCGCGATTACACCTATGCCATGGGAGCGCTTGTCTCCTCCCCTTTTTCGTGTGTGCTGCGTTTTCCACATGAAGGACGGATTGTGACCATTGATCGATGTCGTTCTTTGGTCCCAATCGTAGCATCCGGTCCGCCATCACCCCTCCTGGTTTTTATCCACCGCGTTGTATCGCTCCTACCGGGTCAACTATGTGGCTACTTACCCCGTGCTCCGTGCTCGAAGTGATGATGCCGTAGTGCATAATGTGTCGCATTTGGGTCACCGACTTCCGTGGATGTTTCCCTTCCATCGGGAGTGGGAACTCTCTTGAAGCGCCGCCTTCTTGTTCATTTTGATGTAAGTCTGGGTTAGGAGCACTAGTTTCCTCCTGTCCAAACGCTCTTTAAAAAAATGAAACTAGGATCTTGGAGCATAGTTCCTCCACTTGTGTCGCAAACTCCTAAAACCAATGAAACAAGTCATGTCGAGGATAGTTCTTTTAAGTGTGTCAACCTCGTTAAAATAATGAAACACAAGCATATTCAATTCGAGTTTTGTACGGTTTCGCGCTCAAATCTCATGTGTGTTCAATCTTCACTCCATTTTCAATTTGAGTGAAGCTTGGGGAGCATATGCTTTTCGATTTGAGACAACATGTCGGTATGCCTGCCTTTCTTATTATCAAGCAAAGTTTGTGTTTTAAGCTTGCATAAAAATAAAACTCATTTCAAGCATAGTTTGCATATGTGTGGTTCTGTGTGTGCTTTTTAAGCTTGCGTAAAAATGAAATGTGTGATTAAATGCATTGTGTGAATACATTTCGTATTGGGTCGTTTGTTATGTAATCTGATACATTAGATTACATTCGTATTAGACATTTGCATGACATATGAAAAACATCATCACATGTAAAGAAAGATCCATCCAAAATAGTCATATGTATATATATATATATATATATGTGTGTCGAAATGTTTGCATAGTGTGCGCTACATAAAACTCAAAAAATATACATAATTGTCTTAATACATCCGAGACACCGTGTCTCTCCAAAAATAGGTGTAGCTAAATCCTAGAGACTAATCAGCATGGTGCTCATGATAGCACGTCATCGCACGCACTAGCCGCCTCGGGATTCGGTGGAGCCGGTTTGGAACTCCCACCGTATGGCTGCTGGTGCACTCCATCGAGTACGTCACGACGATCGGGCTATGGTCCTGGGATCCCATGGAAGATCCCTCGAGGTTCTCAAAGCAGTGCCTCTCCTCCCAGGTGCCCTTCCCCCCGGATCTCAGGGGGCGAGTTGTGTCCTCTAGGAGATAGGAGACATCCCGCTGGTCTCTCGGGTCCTACATCCGCATGCACATATAATTGTGTTTAGACAAGTGTGTGTTAACAAAAAAAACATATAAACATAAAATCAAAAAATATGAGGTCTTACCCCGGCCTCTTTCATCCCAATGCCTCCTCCTCAGTAGCGAAGGGAGATCCGGGTCCCCCTGTAGTCGGTTCCCGCATAGGGCCAATCTTCCACAACGATCGATTCGAGCGCCGTAACCACTACGAAGAACTCGAGGCTTCCCGAGACATCTCGTTGCTCCCGCCTTCCCGGATCCCCGGGCACCGGGTCGTCGCCCGCAGCCATCCCCGGCTCGTGGTACCGGACTCGCCACATGGGGCCTCTTGGCTCCCCGAAGGTTGGAGTATGCATTCCCGAATGTAACGATACCAAGATGGAACCATACCCAAACTGCTGCAGCTTTGTTCTGTCTTGCACTTTATAAATTTGCCTTTTCATGTTGATCGTGACATGCGTTGCCCAATCATACGTCGGGGGACCCGCCATCTCCGAGAAAGATGAAGAGTTGAGTCTTTGTGGCCCTCTGTGCGGTCCTCGCGATCCGCGAGTTTGCGGCGTATGGTGTGGAGTACAACTCTCGGTGCATAGAGTCGGGGAGATGGTTGAGATGTATACCTTCTCTACTCCCTGCTCTCGGTTTGTGCCCCGCGCAGCACACCACGCCATTACTTTCTTCCATCTTTTCCCCCGATGGTGCCGCTCCCACGTCAGTGACGAGGATTGGACCCCCCGCGAGAGTAATCGATAACGAAATAAATGTCAGGTGACCTCCAATTCCAACACACAGGTCTCATTCTGAATACCTTGGTCATTTTCATCCCGGAGGTTGATCGGATATTGGAGGAGCTCAGCTGAGCTCGTAAGCTGGCGTGAGGAAGAACTTTTTTAAGCCACAGTCTCGGTGAGCATTCATACATGCCCGCTTTGCATAGCCTCTTCGTCCTCATCTCCGTCGTGTTCTCGTTCCTTCCATTCGATTACCATTCGACTGTTTATCCGCATTCACATGGTCCAAACCCCTTATTAGATCTTTTGTGAGCTTCAAAAATTCAAGAAATTTGGCATAAATAGTAGAATTTTAGGCGGAAATTTGGGTTCACTACTGGGCGCAATTGTTTTGTTGACAGTCTGCGCCATGTGGCGCGGGCCCTTTGGTAAAAACGAGTGTGGCGCGGGGTCCGTGCCCGACTACCCACGCCCTACTCGCCCGGCCCTAAAAATTCAAAAAGTGCCCTTACAAGAGCTGATTTCTAAGGGAAAATCATTAAAAAAATGTATGGAAAGAAAGAGAAAAGGAGCTCCACTTACCCGCATCGCAGACGAGACGCCCGAATGGTTGCTCGGATTGGGATGCAATCGCCGTCGAAGATTCTCTCGCTCCAAATGGACCCATCCATTGCTCCACAAGGTAAATAGTAAAAAGTAATTTATATTTATAACTTTTTCGACGTTAAATGAGCTTTAAAAGTTATTTTTTGTCAAATATTTGCATGTATTATATCAAATGGATTTTACGCTTGTTGGGTATGCTCGTTGTCGATGTTTTTACGACTTTAAAAGGTGGAACAGAGTTAGTATTTTATACTTTTAGACTCGATAAACACTACGAAAAAGTCACTTTCGGAGCTATCTTCCAGCTCTTTTTCTCACTCTCTAAATATGAAAAGATCGCGAGGCCCTTGTCATTTCGATCTCGTTAAAATGGACACGAATCGACATTCACCCAAAGTATAAGTTTAACCCCTTTTTCGGGTCGAAATATTGGATCGATTCTGAAAAAGGAATACCCTAGCCTATCGCGACTAGGAGGTTTTCCCCGGGATATTGTTTTCTACCTTTCGGATCCGGGAAACTATTTACGAAAAAGGGACCTGTGGGAGTTTTCTTTCCTGTTTGTCTTTCAAACTCTCTAAAACATGAAAAGACGCCCGAGTTCTTCCTTTATCGGCACTCGTTAAACCCCCGATGACATTGGATTCCGTCGAAATGAGTCGTTCTCCGAGTTTCTCCTTCCTAGGACTAGTTAAATGCACTAGGATGGATTGCATCTGACGGGCTTGACTTATATTATGTAAGCATATGCTATCCCTCTTCAAGCTCGATGATATCAAAAATAATTGGGGTACTACTACGAAGTGGTGGGGGAAAAAATGGAACCATCAAGTCGTTGTCGTCGGGCAGAGATGTCGCTCTTGAATATAGGCACTGTATCGCATTCGTGTCGGGTTGGGGACATCTCATCTCGCTAGCCTCACTTTGCTTCCATGGGTTTGGGGTAATCTTTTCGACCTCTCACTGCTCACTGCCTCGTCGCCATGACCTTTGATCCGTTGATGTCAAATACTGCAGAGTCCATTGTCGTCGTCGTTTATATGTTCATGAGAAGTTGGCCTCCTGCAGATATCAACCTTCCTCTCTGCTTTCTCATATGATCCTCGATTCGCAACAAAACATTATGTTTCTCGCGTCTGTGTCGATGATGTGGGAATCATTATGGCCCACCTTCGATCAAGGTCACTTCACGTCGACTTCAACTCATTATCCAGAAGTTGGTCTAGAGACTCTTATGGTACCTTGGGAGCCCCGCATGCCTCAATGGCAGTGTTCTGTCGCATTCGACGTGAGGGTTTTCATCATTGGCCTCCGATCGGATGATTCTCGCGTGTTCAGACATCGGCTCATGTATTCACACGCCGCAGATTAGTACCCTGTAGTACCTGAGGACCATTGTCATTATTGGTGGTTTCTCTCTCGTACGTTAATAGCTTTCATCATTGGGTCAGGTAATCGGGCGATGTTCTTGCATGTTCGACATCAGCTCACACATTCGCATGCTAGAACTTGTACTTATTTGGGTCGAGATGGAGCGCAAGACCTGATTGTCTATTGTAATCAGCTGCGATTGTGGATCTTTATCATTATGTACATGACTCACACGATTGGATGGCTGCGACCATACCGAGTCTATTTGTTTGATCTTAGTTGGATGGCCGCGCCCATACCCTCGATCCGGATTATAGCATACTCGTTCGGATGGTCGCGTCCATACCATATATATACATCATGTACTTGAGATATCGGTATGTATCTTTCTCGCGTGTGTTTTCTCCGACGGCGGGCCTTCGTTGGACATGTTCGTAAAGCATTTCACCCCCCTCTCTCTCGGGCCTCATGCTTTGAGGGGGCACACGTACACAGTAATTTGTCACCGTCCTTACCATTTCCTGTCACCCGCAATGGAGGACCCATTATGTGACTCAGTGAACACGCCATCGCCCATGAAAACATCATCAATGCATCCCTCTCGAGTATGAGCTTCATTTCCCCTTGAGACATCTCCTTGCAAAATCCATGAAACAGCTCTTTTTGCATTGGCGCGGGTAGGCGCTTTCGCGTGCTCGCGCCAATCGTGGAAATTCAGAAAGAGGTCGCGCCACTGGGCGCTCGTCATCACAGAGCAGCAATCGCGCCACCTATTTTAGGGACTCGTTTTTTTAAATATGGATAGTGGGAAGTTGAGTTCAAACAAACTCACAACCATTGCCTATCTTGAGTTGGGAGGTTTGGCTGCGGGAGTTCTATGGAAGGGAAGTAGTTTTGCCACCTTCTATGGAACCTTCCTTGTTGATAGGGCCAATCCCATAATAACAGGGATCCCAACTCCCTCCTTCCCCATCTATAAAAGCTTGCTCAGATCCATGGCAAGCTAGTCTTGAAGTGCTGAAGCTTTGCATCTCCCTATTTCCAAGTGCCTTTGTGCTGTAAAGAATCCCTTCTTTCCCTTAAGGCCCATTCAAGCGAGGAGACCATTGTTACGAGACTCTGGAGAGGTTTCCCTTTCCTTGGCGAGCTTTGCGAGACGTGGACGATCGGAGACCCGTTCGAAGGAAGCTGCGACGTCAGAACTTGGTTGTAACTTCTATTCGTTTATCATTTAATAGATGACTATGATTATGGTTCCACTCCGTTTTCCATCATGTTAATGCGAGTAATATCTTTTCTGACTGATGTTTAGTTACGTATGCTGGTTCCTATGCTTGTATCTGTTCGTTTCTTCTGTGTGCAGGTGTTCATCCGCGGAGATCGCGGAAGGATTGTGATCTGCCAGGGCTGAAGGACGGGGACATCTCTTCTTCAGATCTAGCGTTGGAATCCAGGTAGGCTCTTATCCTAAGTCTTTCATTCGTAACTAGGAGCTTGCGTCATAGCATTGTTTGTTTGTTGCTAGACCCCTGCTGGGCTAGTAGGGATCGCCTCTGTCCGCAGAGGGGATTTACCTCCTCAACAATTCCCTAGAATATTATTTTTTTGTTGACTAGGCTTCCATGTCAGCATTCTGTCCTTTTTGCAATTTTTTTAGCTATTTAGGAAAACAAACAAGAGGCTCTATCTTCCTCATCCGAAGTCATTTTTTGATGAAACAAATTGCATCAGTTTCTTGGCGATGGTCTCTTCATTGCCATTTAGTTTCCAATTGATTCTGAGCACTTCCATTTTTAAGCTTTAACACTAAGCACCTGATCATTCCTCCCCACTAGAAGCCTTTTGGACGCCAAAATCTCTCTAATTACTGAACTTCTAGATGAGGTTATAGTTCACTCACCCTTGTAGTCTCAATCCACTAAAATTTTCCGATTTTCATCAACTTTAGCTTTCATAAGAACTAATATTTTTCCTTGACTCTTGAGACCATCTCTTGATGTTTTAGACACCGTCATGCTGCAATTTCCCTGAATTTTCATAGAAGCAAGTTGTTCTCGTAGAAAAAAACGTGTTCCCACCCCAGTCATCAGTAAATGGAAACTTAAAAATTGTCTCACCTCGCACACTGTTGTCATCATGATTCTTAGCTTCCCTTTATTTGTATTTGCGTCAAATTTTTACCAAGTGTTTTCTCCATTTCCATGTACCCTTAGGAAACCAAAAACAAGAACTTTTGGAACCTATTCCTTCTTTATTGAATTTCTTTGGTGATTTCTCTTTGACCTTTTCACTCTCTTGCACCAAAATCTTGTTTCCAACTCTACTCAACACTAATGTTCACTGTTGCACATCTTTCACATGTTGTCTACCTCTTTTCAAAGGAAACATGTTAGAGTCTTGAAACAGATCATTACAAGCAGAATAAAATTTAATGAAATCAACTTTTTCATTCAATGCATATTTTTTACAGGCCTCATTCAAAAATTGTCTATTCTTGATCATTAATAGAGTCAAATTTTAACTTGGATTCCTATTCTCTTCATTTCTCCTGCATGTATAAAAGACAAACTTATCTTCTTATTATGCACTTTAACTATGTAGTCAATTCCATATTTAAACACGTGATACTTATTCTCATGGCGATGAAATAATAATTTCCAATCATAAGATAAGGAATTCCCAAATCAATACTTGATATCTCAAGCAGCGCGATATCAAGTTCAACTTCATCAAGAAAATTTGAATTGATGGAAAACCTTAGTATGCACTTCCTTGTTACTACCAAGTTTGTAATTTTTCATATCCACCCTAAAGGATAAGGGCTTGGATGTATACAAATTTGAAAGTTTAGCTTCTTAAATAAGTCTTCGGAAATCAAATTAGCTTGAGAACCAATATCAAAAAGTGTGTCTATCTTGGGATGTTTAGAAACGACTCTAATATGTAAGCGTTAAATTCTTGTATCTTCATCTTGAGATACATTGAAACAAATTAAAGAACTAGTTCTTTCTATGTTATTTTCTTTCAAACACATTGTTGTAATCTTTGTTTCATCTCCTGAATCAGAACCTAACCCATGTTCAATGATTGTGTAATATCCCAAAAGGGAGAATGCAGTAATACAAAATCACAATATAAGAACTTGAGCAAAGTAAAAAATAAATCTAAATACACCATCAAAATGTGTAGAATAGCTGAGCCATTTTATTATATAGGACGTGGATAAACCAGTACAATAGTGCTCAAAATATGAGACACTCAAGCCAAAGATATGGCCTAGAATGACCCTGAAATGATCCCACAGAGGGACTGCTGCACTGTTGGACTGCTGGAAGAAATACTGCATTGTCCCTGCGGCAAATGTTGGGATTGCAATTGTTGGAAAAATATAAAATGCATCTCTATGCAGTTCTAGAGCTTCGACGATGCTCAAAATATAGATGTAGGCTCTATGGTGGATATCCAAGATAACCCTCAAAGGGATTTCCAGATCTAGCAATCTAGGAAAATCACCCTCTTAGGTCTTGCACTATACAACTACTGGGTGTGCAGATCTACTACATGAGCTGAATATATGATGGTTGCAATGAAGCACAACCAAGTCAATTCATATAGGGATGATCCCTCATTCAGATCCTCAAGAAAAAATCTCAAGATCTGTCTCCTCCAACGTCCTCTAATATATGTAGCTATTTAATGCACAATAGTTGGAGAAAAATGAGTTGTCAAAGAGGGAGGCTCAATAGCCTGATGCTAAAAGCTCCAATGTAGCTCTTGGGTGATGGAAATAGTAATCCCAAAGTGAGTGGATGGTCCCTCATAGGATTTCCAGTTGAAATACTAGAAACTTCCTTCCTCCAGATCTGCAAGACTGGACTACGCAATCCTTGAGGGGAATGCTACTGCATGGAGGTAAAATACAATGTCATTAATTCCCGATATAGATCTGTTGCTCCTGAAATGGTGAACATGATGGACAAGGTGAAAGGATGAATCCTCCACTCGTTTCCTAGTTGAAATGCTAGAAACAACCGCTGCCTCTCAAACCCTTTAACATGAATTGTGTTATTCCTATAGCTAGAAGCACATATGAGTGTGGTTGAAGATGGAACTAATTCCTAATGATGAATGGAGCTTAATAGAAACCTTCACAAAGTAGGAAATCGAAGTCCCCCATGGGTAAGGGTGGGATTCCCGCTTGGGAACACCCTGTGCTAAACAACATTGTAGACTTATCTAAACAACATAAGCATGCATAGGAATATCACATGAAAAATCTAGATCTAAGCAAATCATAAATAATTATACAAGCCTACCTTTTGTTGAATCTTCATCTTCATTATATAGATTATGATTCTTCCATATCCATGGCCCACCTCATAACTGCACTGCTTATGTGGCCACTAGCCTCCATGAAGACTGTGTTGTCTCTCCATGATCTGCATCATGTTCTGCATTTAATTCCCACTCTCTCCATCATGTGTGCTTTATATGCACCAATTTCTCCACTATCTCATCATAAGTGCTTTATGATATTATTTAGAATTCACTATTATCTTAGTTGACCTCCTCCAATATCCTCATGATTTTACATTTAAGATCCATGATCTCCACTCTTCCTTCATTTAAGAAGCTGATCTCCACATAGACATGTCAAAAGTGGATTTTATCCATTTATGGGGTTTTTGGGTTCCTCTACCCTCTTATTTACTTAATTAATTATGAAACTTAAGAACTCTAATGTTCCAATCATCTTGTGGAAAATTTTGAATATTACAATCCTCCCTGCCAAAATGTTGTTTTTCCTCAAGTAATTGCAAAATTCGATGCTACAACAAACATCCTCCGTACAAATGGTATCCCCATATAGAAGGCATCCCGTTATGTCACAATGTGTTCAGCATGTCTAGCTCCAAAGTTGCCTCTGTAGAATGTCTACAATGGCCTCCAACCGAAAAGTTAGATACCCTTCCTCCACAATGAATCTCCAAGTGGCAACCATATGATGTTGAAAGATATTCTCCATACATGAGATACATGAATTGAAGTGGTTTCTTCCCAAAGTGGAAAGTCTCAACTCGTGAATTATCTCTCGAGCCCATGATACATAGAGTAGATTGCAACTATCAATGCTCTCATTGTTGGTCTTGTTAGCCATGTAGGATACAAACATAACATCAACATTGTGAAAAACAATAAGTAGAGACATATGGATAAACATGAACAATGTAAAACCATATTCTCCCAATAACAACGACCACAGCAAAGCCTTCTGTTGCCATGCTAGATCATCATGAAAACAATTAAGAGAGTAATACTCTCTCAAAAGAAGCCACCACAACAATGCTTCTTGCTGCCATGCAAAATATTCATCAATATAGATATGAGAGGCATAGTCTTTCAATAGAAGCCGCCACAACAATGCCTCTTGCTGCCACACCACATCATCATTGTACCAAATGTAGTGGCCATATTCTCTTAAGAGAAGCCACAGTAGTAAGGCATCTTGCTGCCCCATCACATCATCATCATACTAAGTACAATGACCATAATCCCCCAATAGAATCCAACACTTTAAGGCCTCTTGTTGAAATCCTCTATCATCATCATGCAATGTATGGGAAGAAATCAACCCATACTCTCCCAAGAGTAACCAAAGCAAAAAAGATTCTTGTAGCCTCCTTACATCATCATGATGCAAGTCATGGAGTAACAACATACAAATGGACATGTGTAGTGTCTCATCATAACAATATAAATAATCCCCCTTATGCCACATCATGTGAGAGTTATGAAATGTCCCAACCCAAAATAAATACATGAACATGAGATATATCCCAAACAGAAATACATGTAAAGACATGAGACATATCCCAAAGGAAATAAAATACATGGACATAAGATACATCATGAGGTGTCCAAGCTCTCTCATCGATAACCAGCATAGCCATGCCTCCTGATGCTACATTTCATCAGTGATATGTATGGCATGGATGCTGCAAATGTGAGATGATGGGTAAAACCCATACTCACCCAAAATGAACTAGCACAACCATGCTTCTTGCTTACCGATATCATAGATCTAGAGGAAGGTAGGCAATCTCCTTCTCCTCATTCGGATCCATACATCTCAATGTGGATGATGAATCGTGCCAAGATAAATCTTGGTATCCTCCCATTGTAGAATACCAACATCCTCCAACTAAATATCTTTGCACTCCATGAAATGTTTAAGTGCACCTCCATTGAGGTCTCTCCATGAGATCCTCTCATCAAAGGCCTATTTGAACAGATAAGGCTCCATACCTGTTGTAGGTATAAGCTCCTCTTCGAGCTATGAGATACTCATCAAGGAGACTTCATATTGAAAATGGAAAGTGCTCTCCATCACAAGATGTCTACTATCTATCATCTGTCCCTCCAGTGCTTCATGAATGAAGCTACCTTCATAATTCTCCAAGAATAATGGGGCCCTCTCATCATCACTGTTGCTAAGTGACAACATTTTAGATCTGCATGGTGATACAAGTGTTGTATCATAGCCACATACAATGCTAAACTCATATTTTGGCATTGTACTGAATAGGACTGTGCTCCTCCCATATTCTTCAACTCCACACTTCAACAAAAAGTGTTGGGTGTAGCCCAACCATGACAAACTGGGATACAAATACATCTTCTCCTTGATCAAATCAAGGGTCCTCTGTGTAGTGATAATTTGCTGCTCCAAATAAGCAAGGTGCTCTAATCCTTAGTTATGCACTTTCCCTGATGGCATGGTCTCACATATCTCAATATGAGGTACTGAAATGATAAGAGCAGAAAATATGTGAAAACCTTTGATAACCTGAAGCTCTGGAACATCTTGCACATCCAGAAGAGTTCCTCCAACCGGTGCAATAGTCTCTCCAACTCCTGGTAATGATAATGGCTAGTCTTCTACAACTGTACTGGCACTAGTATTTGTATCCTCCTCATCATGCATCTCATAAATCATGCATGGGGCTCCAAATATCAGGAACTCGAGACCATATTGCAAATATGCAAGTGATCCTTCTCTTCATGTAAGTACATCTACAACTGGTGGTGGTAGAGGCTCCTCCTCCTGAGTGATAATGAGGACATATCCCTTGGGTTCTTCATGTACTATCTCCTCAATGATGGGATATTTCACTATGTGAAATGTCTCTGATTTCTTTCTACCATACCTCTTCTTCGGTCTGTAAATGAAATCTGCATAAAAATATACTTTCATATGGGACAAGTGACTAAACCACCAATATCTTGCTTCGCCTTCTAGGTACAACACTGCAATATCCACAAACTCTCTTTCTACTATTAGATATATCTGAAAGAATATAGCAAATTATTCCCCCCAAGCCCTCAATATTCTTATGGAAGATCTATCAAATGTAGACAATAATAATCTATCCCATTTTCTTCTATTGCTGCTTCGATATCTTCTTTCTTCTTTGAGTTGCAAGAACTGTTCGAGAGAGAGTTTCTCCTTCAAAGCTCAAGGTTGTGCTTTGTATTCAGACAGATATTTACTTAGGGTCTCATGCCCCAAGTTTCCTTCATATTCAGACCAACCTCTTTCTTATCAAATGAATTTCACCTAGTAGAATAATGTGAAGCTCTCTGCTTCTCCGATTGCTTCTCATGCTGATAGGAAGTATTGGTACCTTCCTCATCCAATATTCTTCTTTGATCCTTCCTTTTCCTTTCTCTCTTCATTTGATTGACCTCCTTGGAGAGATCATGCAGGGAGCTAAAGAGAAGAGTGGAAAAACTACAATCCTCCTTCATGATAGATATCTAATATTTGCTTCTTCTTTTGATGCAAAAGATGAAGTCTCCACAAGCTAAGTCAAAGATCATGCTCTGATACCACTATAATATCCCAAAACGGAGAATGCAGTAATACAAAAACACAGTATAAGAATTGAATCAAATTAAAAAATAAATCTAAATACACCATCAAAATGTATAGAATAGCAGAGCCATTTTATTATATAGGAGGTGGATAAACAAGTACAACAGTGCTCAAAATATGAGACACTCAAGCCAAAGAAATGGCCTCGAATGACCCTAAGATGATCTGACAAGAGGGAAAAAATAAAAAACTAGTATTTCAACTTATCCCCCAAAATTTTTTACTAAACTTTCTAGTGGGAGTACTCGTTGGATGAAAAATTTAACTCCTCATCCAATAAGTACCCATGTTGCATACTTTCGATGGACCCTGCTACATGAAAAATGATAAATAGATAAAAAAATGTGATTACAATCATGTTTTTTATGTATTTCTCATTTTTCATGTAGCAGGATCCATCGAAAGTATGCAACATGGGTACTCCTTGGATGAAAAATGTCATTTTTCATCCAACGAGTACTCCCACTCGTAATTTTAGTAAAAACTTTGGGAGATAAGTTTAAAATACAAGTTGAAAAAGTAGGTTTGTTATTTTTTAATATTTTTACCCTTTTACTTAAAAAATGGTGAATCATCACCCATGGTTGACATTATCATCTTGAATCCTATTGGTTCTTATAAAATTTAATTTTTTTGTACATTTTTCTTAGGAGGCCCATTTTAGACCTCAAAATTCCCCTAATGACTACTCGACTGCTGGAAGGAATACTACGTTGCCCCTACTGCAATTGTTAGTACTGTAACTACAGTAAAATTATAAAATGCATATCTAGGAAGCTCTGGAGCTCTGATGATGCTGAAAATATAGATCCAGGCTCTATGATGGATACCGAAGATAATCCAGAAAGAGATTTCTAGATCTAGCAATGTAGGAAAATCACCCTCTTAGGGCTTGCACTATACAACTGTTGGGTGTGTAGATCTACTTCATGAGCTGAAGATATGATGGCTGAAATTAAGCACAACCAGCTCAATGCATAGAGGTCTGATCCCTCATTTAGATCCTCAGGCTAAAATCTCAAGATCTGTCTCCTCCAACCTCCTCCAATAGATGCAGTTTCTGAATGCACAAAAGTTGGAGAAAATACACTGTCAGAAAGGGAGGCTCATTATCCTGATGATAGATGCTGCAATATAGCTCCTATATTATGGAAATAGTAAGCCCAAAGTGAGGGGATGGTCCCTCATAGGATTTACTGTTGAAATACTGGAAACTTCCTTCCTCCTTCAGACCTGCAAGACTGAACTACGCAATCCTTGACGGGATTTTTGTTGCATGGAGGTATAATACAATGGCGTGAATGTCAAATATAGATCTGTTGCTCCTAAAAGGTTGAACATGACGCACAAGGTGAAAGGATGAAACCTCCACTGCTTTCTAGCTAAAATGATAGAAACAACCACCACCTCTCAAACCCTTGAATAATAATTTTTTTATTCCTGTAGCTAGAAGCACTTATGAGTGTGGTTGAAGATGGCACCAATGTCTTATGATGAATGGATCTCAATAGAAAACTTCCTAGAGTAGGCACTCTAAGTCTGCCATGGGTAAGGGTGGTATTCCCGCTCGGGAACACCCTGTGCTAAACAGCACTGCAGACTTAGCTAAACATCACAAGCGTGCATAGAAATAACACATGCAAAATATAGACCTGAACATATTAGAAATAATAATACAAGCCTACTTTCTATTGTGCCTTCATGTTCATTATATATATTTTGAGCCTTCCATAGCCCTGACCCACCTCATAATTGCGTTGCCTATGTGGCCACTAGCCTCAATGAAGACTGCGTTGTCTCTCCATGATCTCCATCATGTTATACATTAAATTGCCACTCTCTCCATGATGTGTTCATTAGATGCACCACTTCCTCCACTATCTCATCATAAGTGCTTTATGATCTTACTTTGAATGCATTATAATATTAGTTGGCCTCCTCCAAGATCCTCATGATTTTACATTTAAGATTAATGATCTCCACTCTTCCTTCATTTAAGAAGTTGCTCCACTACTCCATAATGTATATCTAGATCTAAAGTATCCACATACACATGTCAAAACTAGATTTTATTCGCCTATGGGGTTTGTGGGTCCCTCCACCCTCTTATTTACCTAATTAATTATGAAAAATAAGAACTTTAATATTCCAATCAACTTGTGAAAAATTAGGAATATTACATATTGCAACAATTTTCCCTTTTCTTTGGATTTCAGTTTGTTTGGATTCAACTCTGAATGAAGTTGCAAACAATGGTCTTCATCATGGCCATTCTTCGAAAAATGTTTACATGTGATTTTCGCTTTGTATTTTTTGATATAGCTATTTCTCTTTCCTCCTCCATTAAAATTGCCCTTTCCTTTACACTGATACTTAAGGAAACTATCACTTTTCTCATTTGGACTATGTTTCCCTCTTGCTTCTAAATGTGTGGCTTGAACACAAACCTCATCTAAGTTTGTGGCATTGAACATGAGAACAATTTTCCTAAGGTAACTGTGAAAACCCCCAATATATTTTTTAAAATTTTCTTGAGAATACAAATTAATACCCAAAATAAGAGCTCTTCTCCTAAATTGATGAGTATAATCTTCCACACTTTTCCCTTTCAATTGTCTAAAATTCTACCAGTGCATAATGGATTTTTGCATGTAAGCTAGAGGATAAAATTTCCTTTTAATGGAAGTAATAAGACTTGACCAAGAGATTGAGATCTTACCGTAGTTTTTAATCTCTTCTTGAGTCCTTGCTTCCCACCATACAAGTGTTGATCCCTCCATCCTCAAGGAAGCCAATTGAATATTTATGTCATCCTCTTGAAGGCTCTGAATTCTGAAATAAACCTCCAATTGACAAATCCAATTTTCCAATTTCTCTGCATTTACCTTGCCATTATACATTTGAAGCTCAAATTTGACATCAAGTTTGAGTAAGGGAGTTTTTCCTTTTGATGTTTTTGGGTGAGTATGGGTGGTTTTGGTTATGGAAGTGGAAGATGATGATGATGGTGATGATGAGGATGATGATGAATATGGTGGAGTTGGAGGAGGCTTTCCTCCACCGCCCTTTCAATCCCTCTCTTCATCCTTTTTGTCCCTCTCTTCAAAGAGGATTCTAACCCTTTGAGTCAGTTCATAGAAAGCCTTCTTGTATGCTTCCTCTTCTAAAATAACTTCGGTCTCTCCAACATTGACATGATGGCTATGGAATCAAGCTATACTTCTGGTGTGAATTTTACCTCCTCAATCTCATCTAGAGATAAAACTTGAGGTGCTTCAAGTGCAAATGTTAGTGAAACTTTGGGTGGAGATGATTCTCTTATGGCTCTCCTTTTTGTGGTCCTAACCTCAAGGCTAGCAACCAATAGTTTCCCTTCTCCTCTCTACAACTTTAACCTTGTAAGCATCACAAATTTGCAACCATTAAAACCCTACTTGCACAAAACTCAAGAAAATCAAGAAAATAACCTTTGCAGCCTTTTGATTTGATACAACATTGATCTAAATATGAATGCTAGTTCTGTTTTAATAATTTCATCGTTAGAATTATAAACAATTTTTTGATCTTTTCCTTTGTGCGCATAGGTTTCTTGAGGTGTTTGTGAGTGTTGAACATGTAAATTAACTGAATTTCATGTTAAATTCATAAGCATAAAAACATTAAAAAGTAATGTTTAATAGAAACAATAAAATGTACAAAAAACCATCAAAATGATCCATTAACACAGTTTTTTGATGGAGTTCACCCCTCCTGGGCTACATCTCCTTGGTCTAGCTTCCATGGCTTTGACCTATGTATTAGATAAAGATGGAAAAAAGTGATTTTTACAATCCTCTACTTCTCCTAAAACTTGCTCCAACATCCTCAAAATTTCCAAATCATCTAGAATAGACTCTTCTTGAGCCCAATTTGGTCAAATGTTGCAAAAGTTATGGCCTCCTCAATTCAAGCCTAGGAAACCCCATTTAGGGCTGCTAAATTTGGCTACTTCGCCATTTTAACCACCATATTAAACTGGAGTTTAATTAATTTAAGTGGGATTTAAATGTGGTTTAGGCACATTAAGCGCGTTTTACATAAACTGCATTTATATGAAGGATTAACAATAAATAATAATTATGGGTTAAAAAACCCATATTAACTTTAATCCCACGCCATTAACTTTAAAACCCACTCCTGGTATTCTGCCTTAGGTCCTGTGGTCAGGAGGATGGCCCCCTCCTTACCCCCACCGGTCAACACATATCATTTCAAATATAGTTCACGACCATAGTTTAATAACAATCATTGGCGCGTCTTAGTGGAAAGTATGGTGGTTGGTGTGGGGGAGGTCGTTGGGTCGAGCCCCGACCTCCGCCCTTCCGCCAGTATAATATTTATCAGATTGGGATCTGAGCTGGTGGATGTCATGGAGTCTTGAAATCTACATATAGAATCAGGGATGGCACAGTCGAGGAAATGTTGCAGGTGGAACGGATGACTGTGATATATTCAACAACGAGTGTTGAACAATGTTGATTAGATCGCAGAAGTAATAGTGGGAGATCAATGGGAGATATCTCATCATAGTGGAGAAACATCTCACATCGCACAAAACTGAGTTTACCATTAAAGAGTTTCACAAGTTAAATTGTTTAACTTGCGATGCAAAGTGAGAAGGCGGAGATATAGCATGGATCGTCGAAGCAAGAAACAAACCAACGACGGATATTGCAACATCCGAAAAAGAGATTTTAACAAATCGAAATATTTAGAAGTTAAGAGATTGCAAGATATGTTAAATTTGTTGTGATCCAGTAAAGTTGAAAAATGCAATGCGATGAGGGGAGGCACATGTCGGCATTGCACACGAGCGCACATCGCATAAATTATGGTTTTATCATTATCGGTACCAAGTTAAACTTGTGGGCAAGAGATTTGCAATGCGCTGTGATTTTTTGCGTGTGGTGGGACACGATAACCCTATTCCATGTGTATGTAAGTTGTTTTATTCTATGTGTGATCTATTTTAAATGTAAGCGATGTTTGATCGCGAAAATATGTATGTTTAATAAAACTCTGATATTGTATTCCGTTGTTTCCACTAACTGTCAAGCCATTAACGGTTGGGATGCACATTTGGCCGTCAGTCTAACCATAATAGTAATTGTGTAGAATTATTGGTGGAGTGTATAAGGGTGTGCCAAATTTGGTGGTCAGCCCTAATCTAACTCCAGTTAATTAGAGTTCTCCACATTTAGTGCATTTTTCCTAGGAGATATTGGGAAAGAGTGTAGAAGGCTAAATTTTCGACCATTTAGAGAAAAGGAAGAGTCATTCTTGACTAATTTGGGCATTCTAGAGCCATTGGTGAGGTTTTAAGAGCCAACTGAGGAATTATGAGGATGATTCTTCTTCAGAGAAGTTCCAAGGGCCACTAGGAGCCAACAGGAGAATGAGGCCTAACGAAGGTTGCCAGAGGCCATTCTCAGGAAACAAATAGTCTTTTATGACTATATTGAGCCTTATGAATCCAATGATAGGTTTTTTAAAATCATTTTGAGACTTTTGAAGGCTCAGATGCTACAGGGAAGTTTTTAGGCAGTCGAGTGCAACTAGGTATTGAAGGCATAGAACAGGGAACCTGAGTTCATTCTGTGTGAATCAACAACCTATTTTGGATGATTGATATTTGCTAGAAATAGTAGAACAAGTTTTAGGAGTATAAGAGGATTTCTAGGGGAGTTTTTGCAACAAAGAAGCTCAGGGAAGCTTAAGGACATTGACCGAAGAGGTCAATCCCAAGGGAGCCTAAGTCCATTTCCAGAGATTGAGTAGTCAATCCAGGGGTATTTTGGTATTCTAAACTCATTGGTAAAGTCCAAAAAACCATTGGAGTTCATCATAAGCTTGTAAAATAAATTGACCATCTTAATCCCAAAGAGCCAAGTCCATTGATGGAGGCTCAAGGAGATGTAGCCCAAGTGTCGAGGGTGAACTCCTTTATTATGTTTGTTGTTGTTTAGCTTTTTGCAATTTATGGTTGTTGTACATGATTTTAATTAGCTTCAAAAAATGTTTAATTGCTCACACATAAATCCTTAAACCAGTTAAAACACATACACCTGAATCAAGAATTCAATTCCACACATACATGTATAAGAAAGATCCTTAATTTTTTTTAATTGAGTGGGAGGTTTTTGTATAGAAAAACAATTCAGCCTCCCATTTCAGATCAGGTTGGTATAAGAGCATTAGGTTGCTTGCTTGACAGAGCACAAGTTTGCTTGCTTGCTTGTTTGACTTGAAGGGTATTTAACAGTGAAAATAATTTAATTGTTTGCAAATTGACTGATGCTAACAAGTTTGGGTTTGCTAGTGGTGAAGGGGAGCTACTGCTAGCCAAGTCCAGAAGAGTACAAGAAGGAAGAAGGTTGAAAGAATCCTCCTTACCCAAAGGACCTCAAGGCAAACCTTGAAGCACAAGAGGGATTCTTTGCAAAAGAGGCTACTTGAAGAAGAGATAAAAGCTGCAGAGAAGAGCTTGAGTCTACACCCAAATTGTTTTCGAAGATTTGCCAATTGTTTTTGAAGCTTTGTGAATTGTTGTTGAAGTTATTTAATTCATTTAAATTGTGATGACAACTTCATCAAGTTATGTTTATAAATCCTCCTCCTTTTCAAGACTCTTTGATAAAGAGATGAAGTAGGACTTTGACATTATGAAAGACATGGTGCAATATTTGTATGAAGATGTAAGGGAGAGCACTAAACTTCAAGAGAAATTAGTTGCTACGAAGAAAAAGAAGCAAGAACTTCTTTAAAAGATCCATTAGATTGAAATTAAGCTCCATGATGCCAAAGAAGCCTTAGCCAAGCATGTGATTAAAGAAGAGGTAAATAATTCAAGTTTGTCTTCAATTTCCTCTCAAGATAAATGTGTAGGTACTTTTGAAAAAAACACCAGAGGAATAGGGTCCAAATCGATGATAAAAATGGGCTATGAAGGTAAATAATTGTGCAAACATCCATAAGGCATGGTTGAGCCAATTATGGTGGAGGAAATGCATAAGTATTTGGGTCTTGGTTATGGAAAACTTTATGGAGAAATTTCTAAAGCCATGAAGGAACTTGAAAAAGTTCCAAGAAGGACTTTTGTTGTAGGTTCAAAACCTCAAACATGTAAAGTTTGCAATCAAGATGAATGATATTGTTTGAAACGCATGTTGCAGCAAGATTCTTTTAGATATGCAGCTTATCATGAAAAAGAGAGTTGTGACTGCTCTAAGGACATGAACAGTGTTATTAGTCTTTAAAAGAGAGCTCGAACCTATTCAAGTTCATCTTCTCAAGAAGGTGAAAAATATGGACGTTCAAAGCAGCATTCAAGGTATAATTCTTCCCATAATAATGTTGTTTATGATTATGTTAAACATGACAATTCTACATGCACAAATGGGAGAAAGAGTTGATGTTCCTGTTGTGGTTTGTGTAAACATGAAGTTTCAAATTCTGGAAGAGAATGAAAGCATACAGGAAACAGTCGAAGTGAAGGCAAATTGCACAGAAGATGTAAAATATTTGCATGCATTTCCAGAAAAGGAACATCTCATTGCCAATGTTGGACACTGCATCCAACCACTCATCCCAGGCACATGAAGTAAGAGGATAAAATATTGGTGAGAATGTGACCAACAATTCCATCATTGATGTGAGTCCAGATGATTCACAAGAAGAAGATCTTCAGCAGGAAAGATCGCCATTGCAGTGGGTTGGCAAGAAATTTCTCGATTTCTTGACAAAGTAAGGCATTTATTTACTTTTTACATAATGCAAATTTCAGCCTTACGTATGCCTAAATTTCCGTTGAAAATATGAAAAGTTGCAGCAGAGGATCACAACTTGTAGGATGCAAGATTGCATGTGAATGTTGTTTAGTTGAAGGCATTTCTTTTTGTTGCACAATTTTGCCACGGAGGTGTAAAATATGGGTATGCTACTCAATTATGTTGCAACAATATCATTCAGTTCAACTCTTAGAGTCAACCACATGTTTTTGGATTATGTACTTGTTGGTACTTGAAAGGAAGAGTTGAAAGTGTACATATGCATGAGTTTGTATGTGTAAATGGTGAACTTGTAAATAGGTTTATTGTACATAGATACATGCACGAGTATTATGAATATGTATCATGTTGTATATCGACTTGTGTCGATTCTGTTGCACACTTTTCATATCGTCTTGTGTCGATTTTATTGTACATTCATGTTGACTTGTTGTTGATGTCGCATATTGCATGGCTTATGTTTTAGTCGAGTTTGTTGGTTGATTGCAAGTCGATAAATGGATACACCAATGTGCAAGAGGATTGCCATGTATGTGATGTTACAGGAAGGTGACAATCAGTGCTTTGAAGAAGCAAAAAGAGATGGTCTTCATTTCAATTCTTGCATAATATTTTCTTTTCAAGATTGATCGTGTTATTGTTACAAGATGTTGCAGGAATTTTTGGTCCATTCATTGAAGAAGTGGACAAGATGGAAGGTGTTTTGCAACCATCACAGAACAAGCTGTTGTTTTTGTTGATGACAAGAGTTCACTCATATTATGAGCTTAATTTGGAAATGGATTTCTAAGATAGAGCTTGTATGCCATATTTTCAAGAGGGGCTTCATTCTCAGTGGGAAGGCTAACAATTTCCCAATAGGGTATGCATTAGTTTACAGTAGCCAGCAATGCTGAAGTGGTTCAGTGGTCAAGAGACATAGCCAGTTGTGGTGCAAGGCATGTCAGGGTGATTTCAAAAGAGACTTGTCAAGAAAAATCAATTGATATACCTTGGAAGAAGCAGAGTGTTGAAGCTTAAGGCAGATAGTCATCAGCTTTTGTGGGTCCAAAATCCCGTCAGTGGGAAAGAGTGATCAGATTGGGATCCGAATTTGTGGTTGTCATGAAGTCTTGAACTCTGCATATAGAATCAGGGATTGCACAGCCCTAGAAATGTTGCAGGTGGAATGGACGGTCATGATCCAATCACATCGAGGGCTGAATAATGGTGATTAGATCGCAGAAGGAGCAGTGAGAGATCAATGGGAGAGATCTCATCACAGTGGAGAAACATCACACATCGCACAGAACAGAGTTTACCATTAAAGAGTTTCGCATGTTAAATTCTTTAACATGCGATGCGAAGTGAGAAGGCGAAGATATAATGTGGATCGTCGGATTGAGAAACAAACCAACAATAGAGATTGGAGCACCCAAAAAATGATTTCGCAAATCAAAATATTTAGAGGCTAAGAGTTCGCAAGACATGTTAAATTGGTTGGGACGTGGTAAAGGTGAAAAATGCGATGCGATGAGGGGAGCCACGTGTCAGCATTGTGCACGAGCGCACATCACATAAATTATGGTTTTAGTGTTATTGGTACCGAGTTAAACTTGCTGGAAAGCGATTTGTGATGTGCTATGATTGGTTACATTTTGTGGGACCCGAGAACCCTTTTCCGTGTGTATGTAATCTGTTTAAGGCTATGTGCGATATGTTTTAAACGTAAGCTTTGTTTGATTGTGAACGCATATATATACCCATAAGGAGTTACTACCTACTATTATTTATGTTTTTTTCAATTCTTTAACATGTAGAGATGTAGGCCAATGGGGGTTTGGTTCGACAATGAAGAGTGTGGTGTTAAGAAACTCATGATGAAAAGCTCATTGGTTCCAATGCCCCAGAACGAAAAAAAAATCTAACCATGATAAGGGTTGTTGTGGCCCAAGCTGCATGCAATGCCTAGGTGATTTCGACGAATTAGATGCCCCTCTATCGCAGACCCCCAAGTGATTTCGATGGCTTAGATTCCTCTCTAAAGTGGTTTCTTAGACCATAGGTTTTGTGTGAAGTCATTGAAGGACCCACATTACCACGCAAACAAAAAAATCATGTAAGCATGTAAGAGTAAAAGTGTAAATGTTCTAACTTTATAGCGGTTACTACTGATCAAACAATTATGCAAGTCCATATTCTTTAGTAGTCAATTATATTTTATATTTCATATATCAATTTGAACTTTTTCTAAATACATAACATCCACTAAAGTAGTAGGAATTACGCTGCCCTCAAACACTTTTTAATTTAAATAATCTTAAAATTCCATATATATAAAATCAAAACCAAAAAAATACACATAGTATCCTACATTACCTGAATTTAAGATTAAGGGTTGATAAAGTATATAATTTTCAATCAAGTTGTTATTTACATCGATTTTAATGTTAATACAATAGGTGAGGCTTATATTAAAAACATTGTCATATTATTTTGAAATAATTTATTAAATAAAAATTTAGCGAAATATTTATTCTTAGTGTAGAAAAGTAGTGTTGAGGATATGAACAAATAACTAGTAAGATGGTTTCAGTTTCTTTTTAAAGAAAACAAAATTAAAAGTAAAGTCTCACATGCTCCAATGTTACAAATTGACATAATTTCAATCACGAAATTAAAGTTACGATATTCAAATATGTATAATTTCATACCCTCTCATGATGCAAGTCCAAATGAAGATGGCATATAAGTCCTATTTTTCTAGTTTCTGCTAGGCTTGGGTTCCTATTTACTCAAACAAATATCACTTGAACTCAAAATTTGAATTAAATATGGCCAAAACCAAAAGAACATGGCACTTTCTTTAAATCCCATAAGCATTAATTTCATGATTTTTCTTATATTTTAATGTTGTATTAAGTTTCGATTCATCATGTTACATGTAGTGAATTTATTTTACAATTTATTTAGTACATAAATTAATCTTTTTCCTTTCAATGAATTTATGTGAGTATGTTTATAATATAAATGAGTTAAACGGCAGAGAAAAAAAACCACTATTTTGAAATGATTCATTATATGGAATTGCAGGAAAATGTTTACACAAAGTAATGACTTTACTAATTAGAAAATGAATACATACGCGGTTTTATGTGCATGAACTCGCGTATATACACGACTGTGTTTCAGTAAACCCGCGTATCCAATACCATCTTCTATATTTTAACCAGATCTGATCATCTGTGAGAAAAAGACAGTGTTCAGCTTCTTTATGAGATATTTGAATGCTTCCCTGGAGTGCAGATAGATAGAATAGTGTAGTTGTGTCTTCAAGTGTCATCCAATGGTTGTAGCATAAGCACATTAGTAACCAAGCCTTTAGATTCTTTGCAGCATCAATACAATCTTTCCAAGATAAATTATCATACCAGAACAACATCTTCAAATATGAGTCAATCATCCATGTGGTCCAATATCACCATGATATTTAACATGAAGTAACATATGTAGGCAAAATATCTCAACCATAATAACAAACTCTGCATGATCTATTCTTATTTCTGAATCAAACGACTTCCAATTCATCCATGTGTGAGCACAAAAGATAATTTTCAGCAAACAAGGCTCAAAATCTCATCATAATAAACCATGTACCAAGTCATCATCATTTAAGCATGAGTATCATAATAATCAAGAATAAGCAGTCATATTTCCAACAATGAAATCATTAGTATTCAACCTGCTGCTCCCCCTGAACCAGTGCTCCTTCTTAACTTGTGCAACCTGAATATGTTCATCAGCAAGTCATCATCAACAATCTCTGCATGATCTGTCCTTATCTCTGAATTAAAAGACTTTCATCTCAGCAACGAATGCTCTTCATCAACAAGAAAGCATGACTCATCCATAATCTTCAACATAAGAAACCATGTATCATATCATCATCATTTAGAACTGAGAAATTTAGCTGATACAAAGTCAATAATACAGTTATTAACAATCAGCCTGATACTCCCCCTGAACCTCTGCTCCAGATCTTCAGCTATCATATAAATTCTCTTATCATCAATGCATACGCGACTGTGTCTGCTGGAACTCGCGTGTATACACGACTTTTGTTCATCGAACCCGCGTATGGAAAGTAAAGCATAGAAATTTTTCACATTCCTTCATCTCCCCCTGAACTTGTACTTCCCGTCTTCTTCATATCAGATGCTCTGTCAAAAATACATATAACTAGAAAAATCAAATCAACCATGAGAGTCATCATACATTTCTCCCCCCTGTGACGATACATTACTAAATCTCATAATGTATCCCACATCATTCCTGCAGTCAATAAGAGAAGTAAGCTTCAGAAGCGGATGACTGTAGTAGGGTCAATATTCCCTACGTTTCTGATCGGTCCTCCATCTTTTTCCAGATTTGTTTGATCTTTCTATTTGT
Organism: Pinus albicaulis; assembly: GCA_034641835.2. NCBI lineage: Eukaryota > Viridiplantae > Streptophyta > Pinopsida > Pinales > Pinaceae > Pinus > Pinus albicaulis. Next base: position 1,322,498,805 of record CM076579.1, on the reverse strand, counting down.
GTGCTGGAAGTTATCCAATTTCTCATATCTGTTCAACCTACATTCCTTTTCTACATGTCCATACTTGTTACAAGAATAAAATCTCATATGACCAGAGAAATAAGCATAAGAATCATAATGAGTATTTCTAATCTTCCTCCTTTTGCAACCAGCTGCTTTATGTCCATACATGTTACATGAAAAACAATATCCCCTGAAGAAACCAGAGTACCTTTCTATGTAGAAATTGTTTGTTTGAGGCTGAAATGATCTGCTTCTGCAATTTGCTACAACATGCCCATAATTATGACATTTAAAGCATTCAACATTATTGACTGATTTCCTTTGAGATTTCATCATTGTTGGTTGACCTTTTGTCTCTTTCAACACTTCAGGTTTTGCATTAACATCCTCTGAATTTTTAGCACTTCCTTGTGAGCTATATTCTCCTTTAACAGTTTCATGGAAACCAAGACCAAGTTTGATAGCAGGAGACCTCTGATTACTCAGAATATTGTCCAAAATATTAGTACTATCTTGAAACCTCAAAAGTTTAACCTTTTCTTCTAATTTACATTTGAGAATGTTTACCTCAACCTCCAAGTCTTGACATTGCTTTGTCATGCTTTCTTCTTTCCTTCTTCCATCTTCTACTTGATCCTTCAGATTTAGAATCTCTTCTTTCAACCAATTTTCGTTTTCTTCACATGTTTGTTGCGGCTCTTCATTCTTCTTATTTGATTTTTCCAGATCTTCTTTGAGAGAGATGATTTCTGCTTGAAGGCCTTCCTTTTCAAATGGTTGTAGAGGTTCCTCATTCTTCTTACTTGATGCTTCAAGATCTTCTTGCAGAGAGATGATTGCAGCTTCAAGTCCTTCATTCTTCTTGCTTGATTTTTTGAGATCTGCATTTAGATCGTTGATTTCTGCTTCTAGTTCTTTAATTCAATTGGATGCATAAGTATGAAACCTTTGATACTTGTCCACCTGTCCATTCAGCATTTCTATTTGTTCTTTCATTTGAGAGATCATCTCTTTGTAGATAGAATCTTTCTTATCAATTTTCTTTTGTTGTTCTTCAACTTTGATCTTGATAGCTTCTTCTAGATCCACAACTTTACTTTCACTATCTTCACTATTGTTTGCACAAAGAAGAGTATTACAAGGACCCCAATCACTATCTGATTCATCTTCTTCAATTTGTGCTATACAATTTTTCTGAGATATCTTCTTGTTTCGAGTAGCCTTCTTCTTTTGCTTCTTTGCCATGAGTACTTTCAGATCATGGTCAAAATCTTCTTCATCTTCACTGGACACTTCATCATCATCTTCAATTGCATAATAACTCTTCCTCTTTTCAAATTGTTTCCCTTTACCATGTTTTTCTCTATAAGGACATTTAGCAACATAGTTACCAACTTTTCCACACTCAAAACATTTGAAAGGAAGCTTACCTTTGAATCTTCCAGTTCCTAGTTGGAGTTTTCTCACGAAATTCGCTTCTTCTTCGTCGGATATATAGTTGGATTCTTTGAAAACTTCCTTTTCTTTTCCTCTTGCAGATACCTTAAAAGCAATTTCTCTGATTTGAGAAGGACCTCCTTGTCTCATTTCAAAGGCAGTCAGAATACCATGTAATTGAACAATAGTAAGAGTTTGCAGATCTTGCCTTTCTTCAATAGCTGAAACTTTAGAGTCAAAATTTGAAGTCAGGGATCTTAAGACTTTTTCCACTAGAGTAGTATCAGTTATGGTTTCACCCAAATTTCTCATTCGATTTACAATATCATCCAAACATAAGAAGAAATGGGCAATACTCTCATCACTATGCATCTTCAAATTTTCATATTCAATTCTAAGAGTTTGGAGTTTTGCACTTTTTACCTTTGTGTCTCCTTCATAGCTTAGAATGATTTTGTCCCATATTTCTTTTGTTGAATGTAGCTGCATCACTTTAGCAAATTCTGGTTCAAACATGCTTCCTAATAAGACATTTACTGCTTTGGCATTGATTTCATACTTCTTCCTTTCTGCTGCATCAGTAGGAATACTTGTCGGGTATTGATAACCTTCTTCCACGATTTCCCATACATCTGCACCAAGACTTTGCAGATATGCTTTTGTTCGTACCTTCCAGAATATCAGATTGTTTCCATTGAATAGAGGTCGCTTTATAGACATTACTCCTTCAAGACTTCCCATTGCGACGGATCTCCTTCAAGCGATCAAGCTTCTGAAGAAGAACCTGCTCCGATACCAATTGTTGGGAAAAATACTGAGAGGGGGGGTGAATCAGTATTTAGGGAAAACTAAAACTTTTTACTTTTTCATGCTCTAAAACCCATACGCTACTTTGTTGAAGCCAAATAGCGTATACACGCGGATATCCTTCATAAAACTCGCGTATACACAGGGATCTAATTATGCCATTAATTCTTCACTTATATCATTCCATCATTCATTCATTAGATGTTCTATAAATAGTAAACATGTGTAGTAAGAACAGAATAAACCATCACACATAAGCATCACACATGAACACTAGGATTTTAGGTGGAAACCCAAGTCGGGAGAAAACCACCACTGCAGTTGCTCAGCCTTCAATATTTTATTATAGAGAAAACATCTTACAACATATGTGCTGGCGCAAACTCCTACCAGCACGCAGGCACTCACCTGCGTTCGTTTACTAGCCTCTCCTGGAAGGGAGCTACAACCCCCTGCTCTCGTTTACCAGCCTCTCCTGGAAGGGAGCTACGACCCCCTAATCTCGTTTACCAGCCTCACCTGGAAGGGAGCTACGACCCCCTGACTGAAAGCTACAACCCTCAGCACCTCTATGGACCACGTTTCATCAATTTTCATACTAGATCCACTCCACACATTTAAGCTCAAACTTAACAATTCATACAACCCAGATCATCATAGTCAGATAGCAGTAACACATCAGAAATAGATATCAGCAAGATAGCAGAACAGATCAGACATCTCTCAATTTCAGCAAACCCTAGTTTGCATATGCGCTTTACTTTCACTGAGACCGCGTATATACGCGACTTCTGCCATACAAACCTGCGTATAATTCAATATATATTATAGAGCTAATTTCACTCCGCATACGCGCTTTCTCTTCAGCGAAGCCAAGTATATACGCGCTTCTTCTGCGGCGAACCAACATATGGTTCTTCAGACATTTAGGTCATTGCAATTCTTTAGAACAGATACATCACACAGATTTTACCCTTTACTTCAGATAGATGTTCGCCTCATCGCAGATCTAATCATTCCATAAACAGATCTAGCAAGTACAAATACATTTCAGATCTAGATAGCCTTCTTCATCATTTTCTTCATTGGTGCATCATGCATTCAGATCTATCATTCAACTATAACCCTTTTCATTCAGATATACTTCAGAGAGAATTATTCATTCAAGCTCAGACGTCTTGCACCCACACTCATGATTTGCACAATGAATTTCTTCTCCTTATATAGGTTTACCCTTTTTCAATACCATGAGCTGAAACCACATTACTTCCGATGGTATTCCTGGACGGGGTCATTTAGACGAATCATTACCCAATACAATAGGTCAATACCATGGTGGTTACCGTTGGTTTTGCACTTTATGAGCACTTTTTCCCATACGCGACTTGGCATGTTGTTTCCCGCGTGCATACGCGACTTTTCCTAGACAGATCGGCGTATGCCTTGAGACATACTCTTTTCACCATAGAATTAGCACATGATGAATTCCTTTCTTCATTGCCTTCTGTACTCACTGTAGATACATCAGATTTAGTTCATCAAGACATATTCTATCGAGCACAACTTCATCAAGTAAGTTGCCATCATCTTCATCAAGTGGGTTGCTATTCAAGGACAACACTCGGCATCATATTGCTAGAAAACATCATTTCATATCAGATTTACATCATTTACCAAGTCCATAAGGTCAAGAATAACTTCATCAGGTGGATTGCCATCAAGGACAACACATGTCAACAATCTCATGTCTTCATCTTCATTTAGTGGGCTGCCATCAAGGACAACCCTTGGCATCATATTGCCAACAACTAGGGCTCACCACTTTTTGGCATCGTTTTCGCGGATGTCTAGTAGATGCTTTGATTTTATTTTAACATTATTTTATGATTTAATTTTATATGTTTTTTCAAAAATATTGAAAAATACAAAAAAAATATGATTTTCATGCCTCATAGGAGTAGCGATACTCAAGAAATTTTCTTACCCAAAACCCCAACATCACCATATACTCAGACTTCACTCTTCTTCGTTGGTTGTGAGGTTGAAAGCACCATAGGTGAGCCTTTTGAAAAATTTGAAGAACCTATTGGAGAATAAGAAGATCTTGTTTCATGAAAGGAACATACTTCGTCTATTCAAACCATGATTAAAATTGAAGCCAAGGGATCCCTTCCAATTAGAAAGGAAGATGGGAAGACTAAAATGAAGAACATGGGCCCCTTAGCCCTTCCATATTTCAATGGACATACCCCTAAGTACACTGACACATTCATGTTTAAATTTTTTGTTGTCTGTAGGACCTATGCCTATGCCTCAAATGATCAAAAAATGAAGTTATTCCCATCTACCCTTAAGGATGCAACCTTGCACTAGTTCATGGGTGTACCTGGGAACAACATCACTACCTAGGAATAGATACAAGAGGCCTTAAAAAAAAAGTACAGGGGCTACTGTAGGTCCAAGGATACCCAAGATGAAATATTTAGGATGACTCTAGGGCCTGATGAATCCCTAGAGGACTATGAAGAGAGGTTCTACTTAAAATGTAGGAGAGCCAACTGTACCCTTGATCTCGGATCACTTAAACTATTACTTCATTGAGGGATCAGGGAAGAGGTGATAGAACCCCTCCATATGTTATCAGGAGGAGATATTGATCACCTGCCTTATGAGAAAATCAAAATTTTGTTCAAGAACCATTCTAGGGAAGTTAGGAAGAAATGAAGAGCTAGCCAAAGTAAAACCAATACCCCTTCCTCTTACACCTCCATCAAGAATGAGATTGGAAATAGGTTGGAGGACTCAAATTTATATATCAAGGTGGGGAAGTTGGACCAGAGAAAATTTGTTTCATCACCCAGAGAAGTCCTCAAGGCCCTAGGCCTTATTCATAGGGCATGCAAGGTGCACCTTATTCCTGCAATCACAAGAATCAGAATTCACCTATGAAATATTGGTACACCCCCACTTCTACATCCTGGCCTACGCCTCCTACTTGGCCTTATAGCCATGAATATAATCCCCACCTTATGAACCAACCATTTCATCAGTGTGTTCCTTAAAAATCTAAGTGGAACAAACCATCGCAAGGGTGGAGGCCCCAACATAATCAACCACCTGCTCTAATGCCTCCACCCCAACCTCAACCTAAACTCACTCATGTTTCTCCACCGAAGCTGCGTCAGATGCCTGCGCAACCCAATCAGAATCTGAACAACAGATAAGAACATCAGGTTTATAGTGGAGAGGCACCCTATCCAAATTATGTTTTGGATATATGGGAGATTAATCTCAGGTCAGGAAGAGTACTCCGAGAAAACCATCCTCCATCTACAACGGTAGAGGTTGAGGAGGAAACGGAAGAAAGTAATACTCATATCCAACAACCTCCTTTTCATGAGCACTTGATCCATTCGAGTCAGCACACCCTAAAGGAGATTGAACTTCTGGGAGAACTGAAAGATTTTTCTGTAAAAATGCCCCCTCTCTACGCCATTAAGGATGTCCCTATTTACAATAGGCTCATCAAGGAAAATTGCTTCAAGAAACCTGGGAGAAAGAAGAAATATACCCCCACCATAAATATAGTAGGATAATTATCAGACTTAATGTTGGGAAGGGTGATATTCCAAAACTACCTACACCATGGCAATCCAGTTGTAGATGTGCACATAGATGGTTTCATAGTCCCCAATACATTGTTTGATCTAGGGGCTTCCATAAATGTTATGACCAATGAAACTGTGATTAAACTCAACCTCCAAGGGACCTTGAGGAAAACCACAACAGTTATGCAACTTGTAGATCGGTCCACAGTAATTGTTGAGGATGTTATGGTTTCAATTGAAAATTGGAAGTATCCTAAAAAATTCCTTGTTCTCCAACCAAAAAACAAGTTTAATCGATATCCTCTCATCTTAGGGAGACCTTAGTTAGCCCTTGTTGATGTTTATATCAGTTTTTGGGCTAGAAACCTGACTATTAAGAGTGGACCCTTTTCTAAACATATGGTATTATATCCCCCAACCCATCCTTCCATTGATCATGACCTACCTATATGGTTGGAGGATGAAGAAGAAGATGAAGTATACGAAAAAACCCCCATTTGTACCATAGATGTCGTTCTTAGAGGGGGGGCAACTTGATGAAGATTAACTCATCGACCGTGTCACTCAAAACTAGTCCCCCACTGACAACTCACTTAAAAACCCAGTCAAAGAATCTGAAAGCCACCCTTGGATGGAACTGCACTGAGTTGATTCAACCTCTGAAACCACTAAGGCTGTGGTGTTTGGCCCATCCAAATCACTAAAGATCAACTCAAACCTATCAGATAGAGAAGAAGTGCGGCTATGCTAGATTTTGAGAGAAAACATAGGTGCATTTTCTTAGGATTAAAAGGACATGAAATGGGTGCGTCCCTCAATATGCATACATCATATTTACATTAAGTAAGGATGCAAGCCTATGTGCGAACCCCAAACGTGAATGAGCCCAACTCCAAAAGACATATTCAAGGAAGAACTGTAGATATTATTGGATGCAGATTTCATTTATCCTATATCAGATAGTGAGTGGGTGTCTCCACTTGTACTAGTCCTGAAGAAGAATGGAAAATGGTGAATATGTGTTGCTTATTGGGGACTCAACAAATCCACAAAGAAGGACCACTTCCCTTTTCCCATTATAGATCAAGTCCTGGATGACCTTGCACAAAAGAAGTTATTTTATTTCTTATATGGGTTCAATGGGTATAACCAAATCTAAATTATCCCTGAAGACCAAGACAAGACTACTTTCACATGTCCGTGGGGTACCTTCGCTTACAGAGTTCTATCCTTTGGGTTGTGCAATGCCCCAGCTACCTTCCAAAGAGATGTCTTGAGAATTTTCTTTGAGCTATTCTATGACTCAATTGAAATATACATGGATGATTTCACACCATATGGGGATGAATTTGAGGAAGGTCTCTCCAATTTTGGAAAAGTGTAGAGAATATGCATTGAGATGCATCTCTCCGTGACCCCAAAAAAATGTGAATTCTTGAAAAGAGCAAGAGTTGTATTGGGACACTCAATCTTCCAGGTAGGAATATAGGTGGACCCAAACTAAATCATCATCATAAAAAGGGTACCTGATATTCAAAAGTAGATATATGTCAGGAGTTTCTTGGGTTCATATGGCTACTATACAAGGTTCATTAAATATTTTAGCAAGTTGGCTTCGCCACTATTTGGGTTTTTGGAAAAAGAATTTGAGTTTACTTGGTCCAGTCTCTATCAAGAAGCTTCTGAGCTAATTAAGGAAAGGCTAACTATTGGCCCCGTCCTTTGAGGCCCAAATTGGAATCTACCTTTTCATGTCCACACAAATGCATTAGAAAAGCCATGGGGACATCCCTAGGGCAGTTAGAAGAGAAATTGACTTATGCAATCTATTTCATTAGTATGAACTTGTATAAGGCCGAAATCAACTATATTGTCATAGAGAATAAAATGTTAGCCATTGTCCATGATTTAAACAAATTGAGACATTATATCAATGGTTATCAGAGCTTTGTACATGCTAGCTATGCAACTGTCAAATATTTAATGAATAAAAAATATGTTGATTCTAGAATAATTAGATTGTTGTTACTATTACAATATGTTAATTCTAGAATAATTAGATTTTTGTTACTATTACAATAGTTTGACCTAACCATTATTGAAAAATCTTGAAAGGAGAATTTTGTTATATATTCTTTATTTAGGTTAGCTCTATCTGCATATGAAGAAGGAGTGATGGATGACCAGTTGACAAATTAACATCTCTTCGCTACCTCATCACTCTCACCATGGTTTTCTGACATAGCTAACTACGTGGTTGCTGAAAAAGTACCTACTAATATCTCATCCAAGGAGAAGAGCAATATCATCAGAAAAAATGCCCCTTTCACCTGGATTAGGGGAAATCTCTTCAAGCTAGGCGCTGAGAAAATTCTTAAAAGATGTGTGATGGAGGAATATCTTTTTAATATCCTCTCTACATGTCATGATAACCCTTGTGGAGGACAATTTTATTCAAAAATGACTACCTTCAAGGATTTGTAGGCAAGTTATTATTGGCCTACCCTTCAACAAGATGCTAGAAGATACACTATCAAGTGTGACTAGTGAAAAAGGATTTGGAAACCTACATAGAGTGATAAGATTCCATTGCACCCTCAAATGGCTCTAGAGCGATTTGAAAAATGGGGCATGGACTTCATTGGACCCATTTATCCACAATCTCACCAGAAAAAGTATATCATAGTCTGCATTGACTACCTGACAAAGTAGGCTAAAACAAAAGCTATGAAGGTAGAAACTGAGGAGAAGGTATCAAAATTTCTGAGAGAGAACGTGTTCTACAAATTTGGATACCCCAGAGAGGTAGTCACTTATCAGGGGGCACAATTCGTATCTCATCTCATTAAAAATATTCTGAGGAGGAACAAGATAAAGCATAGGACTTCCATTTCCTACCACCCTCAAGAAAATGGCCAAGTGAAAGTTATGAATAGAGCCTCAGAGAATATCCTCAACAACGTTGTGAGCAGTAATAGAAAATATTGGGAAGACATATTTGTAGAAGCTACTTGGGCCAACAAAACTACTTGGAAAAATACAATAGGGTTCACTCCTTATGACTGGGTTTATGGGAAGACAAATCTGCTTTCAATTTAATTTGAGTTCAACACCTTAAGGATTTAATTTAATTTGAGTTAGACCTAGATATATCAAAGGTCCAATAATAGATTTCGTTGCAATGAAATTGATAGGACAAGTTCAGGATGCAAGCACTCATTCACACACACTTGATTCAACTGCAAAGGAAGGTCTGCATTGTAAGCAAACTAAGGATAATATCTTTCAAGAAATGAGATTGGGCGATGTTGTATGGCTCAAGGTTTAAATATTTCAAAGGTACACTGATGAGAATATGGTTGGGACAATACAAAGTGGAAAAATGTTATGATAATGGCACAAACCAGATCAGAACCATAGATGAGGAGGCTATTCCTCTACTTGTGAATGGTTACAGGTTGAAAGTTTACAAAAATCCCCTTTCTAGGGTAGAATTTATAAATTCCATAAACATGGAGGTGTATGTCATGGGAGACTCCATAGTTTACATCTCCTCCCCCTCATAAGAAAAGGAAAAAGAAGAATAAACAGTCATGGGTGAAAACATCTCTGAGGTGCCCAAGGCCAACTCTAGGGCTAAAAACCTCGATGAGGCAATCCTCGAGAAAAAAAAAATAAGAGAGAAAAAGAAAAAAATGGAAAATAAAATATCATTGGGTGAAAACCTCTCTAAAGCACCAAGTTAGGGCTGTGGGTTTAAAATCTCTGTGGAGGTAGCCCAATTTCCTTCAAAAAAAATAAAGAGAGAAAAAAAAGAGGGGGAAAAAGAAACAAACAAAAAAGGGAGAAAACAAAGAAAAATAACTATGCACTCATTTGTTTCTTTTGTTTTACAGGGTACTGATTAAACATGGTTTTGGGGGTATAGAGGAGAATTTTTTCTTTACATCTCCTTATCCTCCACTTACATACACCATGAACCACTCCTGCAAGCACCCATCCATTCATTTCACCCCTCAAATAGGCATAACTTTCATTTTTTTCTCTTGACTATAATTGCTATAGATAAGTCCAATTGCTACAAGATTCCTATAAAACTACAGGAAAATCCTATAAATGCTACAGGAAACTTATTTGTGAATGAAGGAGCTTTCTCAAGGATTTATAAACTTCAAGGAGAGCATGATAATTTATGTTTTTCCTGTACCTACCACTCCTAACCCCTCATTTCACTCCATGCACAAGGATTCACTCTCTAAACCCTATGTTGTGCTATTAGAATCTTGATCATATAAAACTTGGCATGAGACCTCTTAAATTACATATATACAACTCCATTAATTCCATGACTCCATTCATAGCCTCCTAAAACCATTTCTATACATTTTTAATCAAGTCGAAGCTAGAAGAGGACTGCTACAGGGAATCAGAAACTTTCATGTAGAAATTCTATGTATGGAACAACAAGGTTAACAGCTGAAGAAATGATGATGAAGATGCCTTCAAAATATGACAAGAAGACTCCAGGAGAGAAATAAAACAATCCAAGGCACCTAAAGACCTCCATGTACCACCTTCAATAACAAAATACAAAAAAAAAAAAGATTAAGCAGCTCACTCAGAAAACGTTGCTCACACAGAAAATAAACAAGAAAATAAAAAAAAATCAAGAGGGAGAACATGATTGAAACCACAATCTCTAGCTCCTTGTATAAGCTCATTCTACAACACACTAGCATGAGGTAGGGTCAGGTATGACCTTCACCTCTAACTAGGCATTCATAATGGCCAAAATATTTTAATGTCGAGTTTTAGAGATTTGAAAGGAAAAAAGGTGGCCAGTTAACTTGACCAACTTCATAAAGTTAAATTGGAGGAAAAATATAAGTACATCCCACTTGGGAAATTCAAATCAATTCAAGAGCGAGTGAATGAGTACAAATAGGTGATTACAAGGCTAAGGAATCATTAACTGGAGTGGGACCAACGATCTCAAAGAGGAAAACTAGTGTTAAGAACGAGTGAGCACCCCGCTCCAAATTTAGTTAAAAATGCCATAAAGTTGATTCCTACCTCATTTTTACCATCTTGCTGAGAATTTCGAAGAGTATTGAAAGAAAAAGAGTAATGGGAACCATTGCAGAGAGTAGCATCGAAGTGAGATCTTGTATGCACCATCATACTACAGGAAACACAAAATTGCTACACGCAACTAGACAGGCATATCAGCAAGGATGAAAAGGGAAAAAAGGAGTCACATATCAGTGAAATTTCTTCCTAAAGCTACCATCTCTGAAGAAAAAACACTATAGGATAGAGGTAAGTGGTTGCACCCTCCAAAACTAAAATTTATCCATGAAATTCGCTCACATCAAGTTATAATTTGGCAATTAAAGGGTAATTTGTTTTTTGTTTCAGACCATCATCTCCAAGACATTTTCACATAACTCTCAAAAATCTCACCACCTTCCTATAAAAACCATAAAAAATGGGAGGGGGATTCAACATAACGGAGCCCAATCATATCAGAAGAATTAGGCAGCATCCTCAAGTCATGGAAGTTCTTAGAAATCACCAATGGCCGGGTTTCTTTGAGCTTTTGAAAGGATTTTATGAGGATATAGCTCGTGATTTTGCAGTGTCTTTGCAATCACACCCAGAGGAGAGAGCCACAACTATGGTTAGGGACTTATCCATCATAATTTCACCGAAACTCATAAGAAAAGTCACCACTTTTCCCTTAGGATTTAAATGGGCTAAGGAAAGGATGCTAAGCACTGCAGCCAATAAAAGTTTCTTTCTGTCGGGAGAATAATACACTGAGGAAAATAATGGAGTTAGGAAAGAAAGCCTTCCATACCCCTCAGATGAAGTAGCTTTCCATATCATGAAATTCATTTCTTGTGAAGGGAGACATGGTGTATCCTATGGCTACCATTTCAAGTTGTTGAATGAGCTTGGGTTTCAAGGAGAAAACCCTTTAGAAGAGAGATTGAGCATCCATCATTTCCTCATAAAATCAATAAAAAAACATGAGCAAAAAGGTGAGGGAAAGAAAATAATACCATTTGGCTCATCATGGCCTTATCAAACTGATAGTGAATGATGCTTTGAGAATATTAAACCTCCATGTATCTTGGTCCTCGTTCATAGACATGGATAGGGAAGCCTTCATAGCCACCCAAACTAGACAAACCTCTACCTCTAGTCTTAGAGAGAGGGAGGGAGAAGAAGAAGATGAGGTATAAGAAGAATAAGATGAGGCTAAAGATGAGGAAGAAGTAGAAGAAATGGAGTTTTAAAAAAAGAACATAGAGACAATAGAAACAAAGAAAGAAAAGGTTGATGGGAACAAGGAATAAAAGAAAAAGCAAAAGAAAGGATTGGACCCTATTATAGGTAGCGATACCTCCCCTCAGGACACTAGCATATCACTAGAAATTACAGATCAGGAAGTGGCTAGAACCTTAGCCACTTTGAGCACACTTGTAAAAAAAAATAGGAAGAGGCAAAAGCCTATGTATTTCAGGACTAGGAAGACTCAAAGGGTAAGGCAATGGAAACCACAAACTCCAACCAAAAGCCCTATTTCCATTGAGGAGACACCCATGAAGGATGATGATAGAAGGAGGCAAAGTGGAAGATGTCACCTCAACTGTGAGGACCCCTGTGACCTGCATCAGAAGACACTTAGCAAGGTTGGCATCCCATACACCACATGCAAACCCCACAAACCCTCAAAAGACTGAAAAAAGAGAAAAACAAGCAAAAGAGGGTATTCATAAAGAAAAACATACTTTACTATAGGAAACTCTATATTTTCTACATGACACTCCCACAGATCCATAATTATAGAAAAATACCTTGCTTATGGAAGAAAAGACAACCACGGATGGGAAAGAGGTCAAAGAAGTTCAGGAAAAGGCACAATATGAAGGACAAGATGAAAAAGAGGGAGAAAAATATGAAAAGGAGGAGTCTACCTCACCAAAACCGGTCCTTAGAGATGTAGAAATAGTGTCAAACCCTTGCCCTTAACCCAATCTCAACTCCTACTACACATTTTTTGAAGGGGCATATTCATTCCTCAAAAGTACATAGTGCCTTTATTCTATTAGTTGGAAGAGGAGAGGGCATGCACACATCCTTGGATAAACATTTCCACAACCAAAAGTTTGCATGACATAGGGGTCATGGAGGAAAAGGTGACTAAGTTTGGAGGGGGTTTTTTTGATGCTAGGCTCATAGAATTCATGTTGAAGGAGAAGCTTCACAAGTCCCAAATAGAGAATGTAGCATTACAGGACAAACCTCAACAAAAGGAAAAAAAATGGCCACCATGGCGGATTTGCTCATGGATTCCATACAACATAGATATCCATGATATTCCAATGTAATCTACCTCAAGGGTTAATGGATCCTATTTCAAATAAAAAAATTGTCCTCTCATGGATCCTTACCTTTTTAGAGCTGTAAAAGGTTCATTGAGTTTTTCAACCAATCAAGTATGGTAGATAAGGAAAATATGGAAAAATTATACATGCACAATCTTTCATTGACATACTTGAACATTTAGGACCCCAATCCTAGAATGGGAGACATGAAGTTAATGGAATTAGCATCCTGGATGACTAATGAGGAAAATAGAGTAAATGAAGTAAGAAGGGCCATGAGGAGAGAAATAACATAACCTCTACACATCAGGGAACAAATATTAAGCCCTAGGGGAGTCATCAAAAACCATCTCAAGATAGAAAAGGATGCTACACTTGCGAAACAGTACCTCCACACATAAGTTCAAGTCGTGGCTCACTTTGATGATGGTTCTAGGTTTCTGGGAGATGAATGCATAATGACTATTCAAAGGAGATGGAACATACTCCCTCACAACCTTAGAAACATGGAGTAGCATACCCCAGAGATACTAAGATGTACCCTAGAGATATAACCACTATACAAGAGGGCCATGCAGGTCTAGAACATTTAGTGGCTTGGTTTGAACCTCATTCCACCCTTGCTACTAGGGTTGAGTGATGGAAAAGACAAGGATGATAAGAACAGTGAATGTGAAGAAGTAGAAAACAATGATGGTTTTTACCCTCCTCAAGGGGCTCCCACACTTATTCATTTGGAATTCAGAGGGTCCATTAAAGCTTTGAAAGAAATGCAAAAGGAGGACTATGTTGCTCATAGGATGAGAAACTATTTGGTAGGGGGTTGATGATGAGCTCCATAATTAGGTACATATGGTGGGTTAGTTGTCACCATTTTTCCTTATTATGTCTCCTTTTCTCACATTTAAATATATTATGGTGCTATGTAGATAGTGTAGATGGTGTTTAAGGCTTTTCGTACTTCAGATGCCTAACATGAGTTAAATCCATTAAAATCACGAAGATATTGGATATTTCATAAATATTTTTACATCAAAGCTCGGAGTAGACAACAAGGAGAGATTATATGGGATTTTCCACCTCCTTAACTCCCAAAGGGAACTAAGGGATCCTTGATATTCCCTCTAGTAGCTCGAAATCAAAGGTAGCCAAGAAAAATCAAGATCAAGTGCACCAAAGCTAGACTTCACTTGCAGTCAAAGTGGTCACATCACCTACTTTTAAGGGAGTTGTTAGTAGCTACCCTCTAGGTTAAATAGGGTTGACCAAGAGCTCATTAGGATTCGAACTTTGAAGGAAGCCAATAAGCTCTTAGCTCTTTTAATAGGTTTTTGAGACTTTCATGTTTATTTAATGAGACTATTTTCTGTAATAAGATGGATATTAAAATTGTGCTTCACTGATATAATTCCAGAGGGCAAGGCTTTTTGTTTAGGGTCCAATCCATTGGCCTTAGTCTAGCTCATGTATTCATTCTTTACTTTTATGTCATTGTAGCTAGTTTTTTTATGAATATTTAGCTAGTTTGCTTACTTTTCAATTCATTTTTTTTAGTTTTCTTCCATTCATCTTTGTTGTGGATTAATCTAGTAGAATAGTCTATAAACTAATAAATATATGTCTCAAGCCTCCCTCTATCATATCTTTCATTGGAGCTTGAGGAGGGTATACCTTCTCCACAGGCCAAATTTTATTTTTAATTGTTGACTTCCTGGAAAGAGTATTTAGGTTATTGTAGTTTCATGAACATGTTTAGAATGCTGATTTAGATTTCCATTTACATGCTAAAATATGTTTGATTTCCATATTCGACTCATATTTTACATTTCCTTCATAATGAATTTCTCAATATTTTTTGCATGAATAGGCAGTTTTCTTGCAAGTTCAAGTCGCATACAAAAGGAGGACATCACCAGCACCTTCAAATGCATTTCTCACCTTTCATCAGCCTTCTTTTCATCAAATCACCATCTTCCCCATTTTAATATTTTTCACCTTCACACCATGAGAAAACTGTAAATGTGCAAGACATACTTATCAAGAGGTTATCAGGTTGGCCAAGGGGTTTGCCACCTTCCACTTATCCAAAAACACCTTCACTCCACCTTCCCTATGCTTTACTCACCCATTTTTGGCCTCGGATTTCTCTTAGACTATTTCCTGTAGAAAGTAAGGACATTCCTATAGCACTTGCAGCACCACCAGTGGGTTTTAGGTCACTATATTACTAGTGTAGTCACTTATTATTATTAGTGTAGCCCCTTTATTGTTATTTTTGTACCCATGTAACCCCCATATTGTTATTATTCTTCCCTTACATTATTATTGGTAGGTTGGCTAGGATTATATTGTGACCAAATGGACTCCTATATACAAAAGGAGGTTATGTCATTTGTATCATCAAATAATTGTTCATTTATGTAATGTAAAGGAGCTTATGTCTAAGGCATTGATCTCTCTTTTCTTCTATTTTTCGAGCTGCTTTCATAAAATTTTGTATTAGAGATTTGGATTCTAGGGTTTCACTGCTCCAAACAGGTCATCGTGGAATTTTCACTATAACATTTTTCTATCAAGCTTCAAAATCTAAAATTTTTATCATGTGAAGCTGAAATCCTGGGGAAATTTGTGTAAAATTTTCAGATCTTGACTCGTAGCATTTTGGGAGATATGATTTGTGGAGGTTAGGGTTTTTGCAGGCTCTCGAATTTCATATAAAAGAGGTGACCTTAGGAAAATCATCATAAGTCTCTCTCTAAGCAGCGTATTGGAATTATATAAAAAATGACCAAAATCACACAGCCTTTAGTTTCTTGTGTATCAATTTCAGAGCTAATGGAGGAAATAGTGGCACATGCAATGCCATACAAGTACACTCTACTAAACCAGTCCACAATTAGGTCGTTGTGGGAGATTGGGTATACTACAAGGCCAAATTTCATATTTTGGGGATACTACAAGGCCAAATTTCATATTTTGAAGATCTGAAATCACAAATATAATTCAATTTCAATATTGAGCTCCTCAAAAGCAAGAAAAATATGTGTATTGTTTTCTTCAAATTGCAAAAGTGTTGTTCGAAAAATCAGTTTGAAGTGATTCCAAGGGCATATTGAAGCATAGAT
This sequence comes from Pinus albicaulis, assembly GCA_034641835.2. Taxonomy (NCBI): domain Eukaryota; kingdom Viridiplantae; phylum Streptophyta; class Pinopsida; order Pinales; family Pinaceae; genus Pinus; species Pinus albicaulis. The sequence goes on along the minus strand of CM076579.1, from coordinate 1,322,482,431 downwards.
ATCCCCCCTAAAAATAATTAAGCTCCCATTAAGCCCTCATGATACCCTAATATGAAGATGAAAAATTGAAACATGATATATCAAAAATAGAAGAGCAAGTGCACCAAATTTCACTCTCGCAAAGAGCAACAAAAAATGAAATGGACGTTTTGAAGAAAGGTGTGGAAGATTATATGGATGGTTTGAAGAATGGTATGGAAGCTAATATCAATGGTTTGAAGAAAGGAATGGAAGGTAAGATGGATGATTTGAAGAGTGGCATGGGAGACATGGAGGCTAAGATCGAAGAAAAATTGAAAAGCGAATGGAAGACATGAAGAATGATCTAAAAATAGACATGGAATGTTTGAAGGAAGGTTTGTTAAAGTTGATACAAGAAATGATTCTTAAGGGTGACAATAGAGTAGAGGAAACTCATGATGAGAACAAAATAAATATTAATCATGAGTTCATAAACTCGAATGTTGGATGGAAGACCCACCATATTCCAAACATCCATATGAGGAAGTTTTATGAAAATGATCCCACAACATGGATGCTACAGATGGAGCAATATTTTGATCTCAATAATGTGCAAAACCCAGAAAAGGTACGCATTGCAACTTTATATTTAGAACAAAATACATTTGTATGGTACTGATGGCTTTTCTCCCGTAAAACTATTGTCACTTGGTTAATTTTTACGGAGGAAATCATAGCACATTATGAGGATACAAGGAGCATCACCTTCTTTAGCTAACTGATAAATATTATACAAAAGGGTTCAGTGGTGGAGCACATTGAGGACTTCCAAAAATTGAATATAAGGGTAAGTGACATTCAATAGGAACATAGGATTGATGTCTTCATAGGGACTTTAAAGGATAACATCGAACAAGAGGTTCCGGTTTGGGAACCTGATTGATTGGAGAAGGCATTCAGGTTGGAAAGTAAAATTGGATGTAAAATTATGGTGACACGTAAGCCTACCACTCACATCTATAAATATGGAAGTGTTACTACTCCTAGACTTCCAAAACCTACAAGGTTGACACTAGAAAAATTAGAAGAAAAAAGAGTTAAAGGGCTTTTCTACAGTTGTGACAGAAAATACACTAAAGGTCATAAGTGTGCTGAGAAGAAATAATTTTACATAGATTGTGAAGAGGGGGAATAAAATGAACAAGAAACTTCAAAAGAAGAGGATATACACTAGGAACCAACCCTAGAGAAAGAAGAAATGAGCCTGACCATATCGTGTAATGCATTGGGAGGAATTACCACTCCTCAAACTCTCAAGATAGAAGGACATATCAAGAAGAAAAAGGTAATAGTGTTGATTTATTCGAGTAGTACCCATAATTTTATTCATTGTAAGGTAGCCAAGGAATTTAATTTCTTCCTATACCCAGTATCATAATGTCAAGTGATGGTTGAAAATGGAGGAACTATAAATTTCTTTGGAAAATGCCATAATATCAAGGTAACCATGGGGGAATATGTATTTAATAGTCCAATGCTTTCCATTCCAATGGGAGGTGTTTATTTTGTACTAGGAGTACAATGGTTACAATATTTGGGGACTGTAGCTTTTAATTTTCAAGAATTTTTATTTAATTTTTTTTCGGAAAGAAACGAAGTCAAATTAAGGGGTTACGCAGGGAAGCTGAGAAAGATAATAAGCTCTAATTTCATGACAAAGCTTTTGAAGAAAGAGCAATGAAGCATAATTGCACAATTATGCTCACTATAAGTTCCAACATCAAAGTCATGTATTTCTCAAGATCCCAAAAAAGCCTTGGAAAATCATTTCAAGGTGTTTGAAACTCCCAAAGGACTCCCACCTAAAAGTGATGATGATCATGCTATTCATTTGATTCAAGGAAGTGTTCCTCCAAACAGTAGGCCTTATAGATTTGGTTATGTCCAAAAGAACAAAACTGAATGTACGATTGCATAAATGTTGGGGCTAGTACAATTCAACCTATTCAAAGTTTGTTTTCTGCTCCAGTAGTATTGGTGCACAAGAAGGATGGAGCATGGCACAAGTGTCCATATTATAGGGAGCTCAATAAGATCATTATTACAGATAAATTTCCCATTCCTATGATTGATGAATTATTAAATGAATTATATGGAGAAATTTTTTTACCAAGTTGGATCTTCATTTAGGATGTCATAAAATTAGAATGAAGACTAAAGATATTCCAAAAACAACTTTTTGAAGTCATGAGGGTCATTATGAATTTTTGGTCATGCCTTTTGTCCTCACTAAAGCACCTTCTACATTTCAAGGGTTGATGAATTCCATTTTCAAACCCTTCCTTAGAAAAATTGTGTTAGTATTTTTTCATGATATACTAATCTACAGTAGGTCTTCAAAGGATCATGTTCAACATGTTGACACGGTGCTCAAACTACTAGAGGAGAAACAATTATTTGCGAAAACCTCCAAATGTTTCATTGGAGTACAAGCAGTGGAATATTTGGGTCATATTGTATCTCACGAGGGTGTTAAGGTAGACCCTAACAAAATTAAATCCATTAAGGAATGGAAAGTCCCCACAACCATAAAGCAGTTGCGAGGATTTCTTGGGTTAAGAGGGTATTATCACAATTTTTTAAAGAATTATGGGAGAATAGCAGCACCTATAACAACAATATTGAAGAAAGATGCATTTTCATGGTCTCCTGGAGAAACTAAGGCCTTTGAACATCTTGAAGAGGCAATGTGCCTAGCATTGGTCTTAGCTACATTGGACTTCACAAAAACCTTTATTGTTGAATGTGATGCCTCAAGAAATGGAATTGGTGTTGTTTTAAAGCAAGAAGGAAGACCCGTTTCTTTTGAAATTCCTCCAATCAAGGTAAAGTATTTACAGAAAGATATTTATGAGAAGGAAATGTTGGCAATAATACATGAACTAAACAATGGCAAACTTACCTAATGGGAAGATACTTCAAGATAAAAACTGATCATGATAGTCTTAAACACATTTGGGACCAAATACTCTCTTCAGAAGAGAAGCAAAAATGGGTCACAAAGATGTTGGGTTATGACTTTGAAATCATCTACAAAAAAGATAATATAAATGTTGATGCAGATGCACTCTCAAGAAAGGATGAATAGGTGGAAGAATTTCTCTGTGCCATGTCTATTATCACACCAGATTGGATAACCGAAGCAAGGGAAGAATGGAAGAAGGATGAAGAAGGTTGGACACTCATTAAAAATTTGCACCAAGATCCTAGTACATCTAATACATTTAGTTGGAAAAATGATTCCTTATGGTAGAAATATCACTTATATCTTTGTAATAATTTCCAACTAAAAAAAAATATTGTTTTGTAATTGCACACTTCTCCTTTGGGAGGATATGCAGGATTTTTAAAAACTTACCACAGGGTGAAGATTTTTTTTTTTTTTGGATGGCCTTAAATATGATATTCGTAAGTTTGTGGCAGAATGTTTGGTTTTCCAGCGAAATAAAGTTGAGACAATTAAGACCCCGAGTCTTCTACAACCTTTATCCATTCCAAGTCAATGTTGGGAATATATTTCAATGGATTTTATCATACGTTTACCTAAGTCTAAAGGAAACAATGTCATCATGGTGGTAGTTGATAGACTTACCAAGTATGCACACTTTTGTGAATTATCTCATCCATTTAAAGCAAGTATAGTTGCTACTTCATTTACGAAAACAATTCAAAATCTACATGGAAACCCAAAGATTATTGGAAGCAACAAAGATCCCATTTTTTTCCGAAAATTTTTGGATGGAATTGTTTTCTTATTTTAGTACTCAACTAGATCATAGCTCATCTTATATTACTCAATCTGATGGTAAAATTTATATAGTGAACAAATTTTTGGAAGGATATCTTTGTTTTTTTGTATCAGATAAACAAACACAATGGTTCAAGTGGTTACCTCTGGCTAAATGGTTGTATAACACTTCCTTCCATACTGCAGCAAAAATGACCCCATTTATGGCACTTTATGGATATCATCCACCCTCCATCACATCATCTTTAAGATAAAATTGTAAGGTTCAAGCAGTGGAATATCACATCGAGCATCAACAACAATTTCTCCAACTCTTAAAGGATAACCTAAATTTGGCGCAAAATTGAATGAAACAACATGCAGATAAACATCACAGTGAGAGAAGTTTTGATGTAGGAGACTGGGTATTTTTATGGCTACAAACATATAAACAAATGTCCCTCAAGCAAGATAATAAGGATAATAAATTATTTCCAAAGTACTATTGTCCTTACAAGGTATTGCAAAATATTAGTACTATGGCATAAAAATTTGAGCTTCTTGTTTCTTCGCAAGTGTATCTAGTTTTCCATGCTTCATGCATAAATAAGGTTATAGGTGACAAACTTCCAGTTCAAACAATATTTCCAAAACTTGATGAGGAAGGAAAAATCATATTGTAACCTGAAGTAGTCACAGAAACAAGAACTCGACAGCTATGGAATTGATCAATTTCAGAGTATCTCATCAAGTGGAAGAAATTACCCGCTAAAGATTCTAAATGGGAGGATGCAAATCTTATACAAAAGCATCTAGAGCTGCTCATGCATTGAGGACAACACTTTTTTAAAGGAAAGGGGCGTGTTATGTCCCTATATTACTAGTGTAGTCCCTTATTATTGTTAGTGTAACCCCATTATTGTTATTTTTGTACCCCTGTAACCCCCATGTTGTTATTATTCTTCCCTTACATTATTATTGTTAGGTTGGCTAGGATTATATTGTGACCCCATGGACTCGTATATATAGAAGGAGGTTTTGTCATTTATATCATCCAATAATTTTTCATTTATGTAATGTAAAGGAGGTTACCCCTCGAAGTGACTTATTTCTAAGGCATTGATCTCTCTTTTCTTCTATTTTTGGAGCTGGTTTCATAATAGCAGGCCCCTTATTAAGCCCAGAAGCCACAATACACCTCATCTAGGCTTTCCAAAACCACCCATAAACCTTCAACCTTGCATGCATGAGTTCAAACCCTTCATAAGACACCTTAGTGCTTTCTCCTCCTAGCTGCAAAACAATGAATTTACAAGCATAGTTAGGTCATGAATAGATGCATGAGTAAAATCATGATAGTTAGAACATGAAGTAGATAGAGTGTGTTTAGCCATTTGGCCCAACAATGTTTGATTAGGTTAGTCTTCTTTATTCAATTTCAATTCAACAATTTACTGCATGAAGGATGCCTAGTTTTCTTTCATTTCTTTCCATAGCTTAATTGCAAATTTCTTTCATTGGAGAGTAGTTAGATGTGCTTTCTTAGTGTATAATATTTCTTTTCTTTCTGATAGAGTAATGGCTTTGAATCATTTGTAGCCTAGGTCTAGATTGAGAAGTGTGGAAAAATTCATTCATAAACCCTAGAAATAGAACCCTTTCATAGAGCTCAAAAGAGGATGACATGAGTAGAATGCATCTGTTTTTTATATATCACTATCACCTCCAAGTTTGTACAAACCCCGGGTTGATAAAGTAAACTAGAGTACCCTCTGGGAGTTGCAGAATTCTTGGTGCAATGCCATGGCTCACCACTTTTTTGTGTCGTTGTCTGGGAGGTGTCTAGTAGATTCTTCGATTTTCTTTTAGCATTATTTTTTTCTTTAATATTAAAAATTGTTTAAAAAATAATAAAAATTACAAAAAAATATGATTTTCATGCCTCGTAGGAGTAGGGATACTCAAGGAAAATTTCTATCTAAAACCCCCACATTACCACATAGTCTCCCTTTAGTGGTTGTGAGGTTGAAAATACCATAGGTGAGCCTTCTGAAAATTTTGAAGAAACTATTGGAGAAGAAGAAGATATTGTTTCACAAGAGGAACCTGCTTCACCTATTCAAACCATGGTTGAAACTGAAGCCCATTGAGCCTTTCCCATTAGAGAGGCAAATGCAGAGACCAAAATTAAGAACATTAGCCCCTCATCCCTTCAACATTTCCATGGAATTACTGTTATAGGTCAATTTGGGCATCGTTCCCAATGACCAGGTTAAACTTGACATCATCCCCAAAACTAATGAATAGGGTCTATCGTCCCCTATCGTTTTAGTTGCTACATGTGCTAAGACAAAGAAAAAGGACAAATCATCCATGAATTTTGGTCCAAGGTTTCGAAGATTTGAAGTATATGTTATAACACCTATGAGCTCACCAACATAGTCTCTTAAGGGGCTAAGGGCGTTGCATATGCAGTTACCTCCATTCAAAGGTGCTCTACAAAGAAATTCCCGACACTCAAGGGTCTGTTTTTCAATTGGGAGTGAAATTTTCATTGTTCCGAAATCTCCACTTGGCCAGTGCCTGCTAGAAGAGTTCATATGTGTGAAACTTTGAATACACATGTCCATTTGATACCTATGAGATTGGGAACATGTCTTGCCTATTATTAGAAAGTCATTGACTGTGAAACTACCTACAGCTTATCTATAAATTGAGCACAGATCCTAGTGCTTGAAAAGGAAGAATTTGAGTAGAGAAATGTTGATGGAATTTTAATTGAGGATTTTATTTGAGTGATATGCTACTGGAGTGATGTTCATTGTGATGAGACTGGGATGATGTTGGAGATGGTGAAATAAAATCAATCGCTACTCGTAACCTCCCCTTCTATCCATTAATAAATATTGATGTTTACTTTCCCACATATATATCTGTATAAGATTCTATGTTTCATATTATGAGTTCTTACCTGATGTATATGGTTCATGTTTCATTGATTTAAATGAATAACTTGAATAGACATCTGTATATTTCAATCTGTTTATTTTTTAGTGATCATTCTTGCAGAAAATATGTTGGAACAAGGTCCTCCAAAGGCTACGAATTGAGATAGTTTTGGATATTTTTGTATAGTTTCTGCATATTTCAGTCTAGTGTAGGGGTTTGGGGGTGGGTCAAAGCCTTGAGAGCATTGTAATGGGTCAAAGGGTAGACCTAGAGTCCCCAAACCACAGTTTGCAGGGCACGGGAAAGATTAGGCTACATTATTATAAATAGAAGGACATTTTGAGTCAAGAAAGGGGGAGGAATTAAGATTAGCACGAATTTTGAATTAGTTGATGTGGTTTGGTTATTTGGGAAGGACTCCTGCTGGCTGTGTGCGCAGAGATCCTTAGTCCTGCTGTGTGCTGACCCTGCTACTATGTGCATAGGTTGGGTTTTAGGAATTGTAAAGGATCTGACGAATTAAAGAAAGTGGAGGGTTTCAAAAATATTTGAATCTGCTCTATTATATCATCTATGTTATGTGCAGTTCTTTGTTAATATGCCAAAGTACTTGTGTTATTTTCTTATGTTTTGTTGTCCTCAGATTTTGGTCCTTCTGTATACTTTATATCTATGTTAATTGGGTTATTTTTCTATGAATTTATGGTCTGCTTATTATTGTGATTATAATTAGTATTGTGCACATGGATGTGAAGGAATATCTGATCTGGAAATTGTGAAGTCGAATGCAACTCAACTTGACTTACCTACACTCTCCTAGGGTGCGGAAACTTTGTTCAAGCACCCTCCCATACTACTTCGGGTGAGACTTTGGCTTGCGAAAGTAGGTCACTGCCGAAAGGGCCAGTAGTATAGGGGTTGTTGGCAGACCTTAACCTCCGAACCTGGGTCAGGACCCCTTGAGCCAACAAATGGTTCTATTGCCGAGATTGGGAGAATTTTGAGAGAGGGATCAGATAATGCCAAGGCCATATTGGAAACCTGAAGGAAGATAAATTGATGAATGGTTTGAACAGTAAGATCAGGAATCCACAGTGAAAGAAAACCGTAGTAAGACGTTGACCACCAAAGAGTGGAAGAATAACTATATTTCCATGGAAATCTACGAGATATTCTTTGTAAAAATTGCAATCGAGCTCCAGGAGTGGCTCGCAAGGTTGGTCGAATTTCAGAAGTGTTGGAAGGATGAGCGGGTTACACAGTGGACTCCAGAATTGATCCAGCAGCTAGAAAAGGCTAATAACACAATCACTCGCATGGTGGACCACTGGGTGGACAATGTAATAGGAGGGTTTGTAACAAAGTTTTCCATCGATTAGTTCATCTACTACTCGGAAGAAGAACAAATATTCTTCAAGGGTTTCTGGGGTAAGTTTCTGAAGACCTTACCACTGCTGGTTAAGATATTACTGTGAGAAAAAAAGTATTCTATGTAGCCACACCAAATGAATGATCTCTGATCTAGGCGAGAGGATGACACGAAGTGGAAAATACTATCGGACCAACCAAGAAGGAAATAGGTCTGTCTACAGTTCGGTAAGAGAAGTAGTTGCACAGAGTCCTCCATCCACACCACTTTCCAACCAGCATAGGGGTATGAACTCACCTACACCTCTACCACCACCAGAAGACAAAATGGATGCGCACATGAAGTTTCCTACCTTTAAGGGCATGGGAGATGAAGACATGGATCAGTTCTAGTTTGTCGTAGGATCAGTCTGGACTGCGCAGAATGTAGCTAGTGATATGGTGAAGAGGGAACAACTGTCTCTTGCTTTTGAATGAAGGGCCCTGGATTGTTACATGGGATACCTAGACCAGCATGCAAACGTAAGCATTGAAGACATTAAGGATGTCTTGAAGCAACAATTCAAAAAGCCTAAAGCCTACTCCCAGATAGTGAATGACCTGAAATATTTCAAGCAAGGTCTATTTGAATCGGTATTGGAAGCTGATCAGCGATTAAAAAAAGTAATCAGACAAGGAGGATTCCAGTATGATGATAGGCAGCATGCGGAATAGTTAATTTCTATGTTGTTGCCCCACCTACGCATATAAATGGGCCACCAAGACATGGAGTCGCAGGAGAAGGCCTTGGAAATAGAAATGAAGTTGGAGGCTATGCTACGAGATGAAACCCAGTTAGGGGTCCAACAGATACAAGGCCAACTAGCAGAAATGCATATGGAGATCCAGAACCTGTGAAAGGAATGAGGAGTGAAGGCTATCCCTAGAAGGTGGTGCCTACGATGCAGAGTGAATGGCCACATCAAGGACAACTGTCCAGTATTATCAGATTACATGCAGGCAGGAGGACCTAGCCCGCGTCTCCCTAGAGAAGCTACAGGACCGAGTAGGCCAGCACTATGGTGTGATGACTGTCGCATTGCGGTGTTGCATGACACCAACCACTTCCCTCACCTTGCCACTTGTATTCCAGAAGTTAAGCTGCAATGGTGCAGTTTTTGTAGGTCCATAGAGCATGATGAGTAGAACTGTTGAACTTATGATTTGATGATAGACCAAGGAAATCTCTATAGAGTAAAAACATATCCATCATCACCAAGGACCCCTTCTGGAATCGGGGGCTCCCCCATTACGGGTAAGGGAGGAGGTCGAGGCAAAAGTGCAGGTAGAGGAAGAGACCAACTGATCTGTTATAACTACGGAGAGATAGGTCACTTTGCAAGGGACTTCCCAAACCCTTCAAGGAAATCCTAGTGATACTATAGGCAACTGGAAAACGTGATCGAGGACTGCCCAATTTTGATATCTAAGGTGTAGGAGGAACAATAGACACCTATGTAGAATGTGAAAAGGGTTACAATGGAGCCTCGGAGCAAGGAACCAGGTATTAATATCCTAACCCGTAGAAGCCTAGCCACTGGGGGGCCAGCAGAAAAAGCTGAGGCTAAGCCTCTAATCAAGAAAGCGATTAGTAAATCAAAAGGTCTAGACCTAAAAAATGAAAGGGAAACCTTTATCATAGCTCAACATGATTTCACAGAAGTAGCTCCTTCATAGGGTCCGACAGCCACCAAAGAAGGAGAAGGGATCCAACCATTTTTACAAGCATGCATAAAACTGTCGTGCAATCAGCAGGCCATTAAGAACCTCCAAGCACTATTACATAGCTGCACAGAGAAAAATAACCTACCCCTGGAAATAAAGGATGTAAACACATTGTACAACTACAAGAGGCGCACTGGTAGGGAAATGTGGCTCACAACACAAATAAAGGATTATGATATGGAGAAAGTTATTTTGGATCTAGGATCAGATGCGAATGTGTTTCCCAAGCAAACATGTCAGCACATGGGAGAACCTAAGTTGGAATGGTCCACTATCAAGCTGTGTATGGCCATCAACTAGAAAATCATACCCTTGGGGAGACTATCAAAGATCGTGGTAGATATTGTAGGGGTAAAGGTTCGGGCTGATTTTGAATTCATTCAGATTGTAGAAGTTGCAGACCCCTACCCTATGTTTCTCAGGTTAGATTGGGCCATAGATATGGGAGGTATCATTAATTTGAAGAAAAGGAGCATGGTATTTGAGAATAATGGTACCAAGGTGATAGTACCATTAGATCCTGAGGAAGGCGAACAATACACACAGACAGTGTGCGACAAAAAGGAGGTAGATCACATCTATAAGTTAACTACACAAGATGAGGATTCGATCAAACCCATGGTGGATCGAGTACTCTGCTAAGAAAATGATAGTGAATGATTCTCTGACTCTGATGGGGAGATAGAGAATTGGAAAAATCAGTTGCATGATGTCTCTACGTTGCGATATCTCCGAGTCACAAAGGACTTCCGTTGCATCTCCCCAGAGGTAAGAGACCTACATTATTTTTATGTTTCTGGTAATATTAAGGAATTTCTACAAGCCTTTTAAGCTGAGGTTCCAAGGGAACGAAGGTTATGGGCCTGTTGACGAGAAAATTTGTCCAGCCAATAGTAGGGGATCTCCCTGGTAAAATGTCCCAATTAGACTCTGAACTGTTTGTGGTAGGGATCCCATCTAGGGTGTGGGTTTGGATATCGCTGAATACTCCTTCTCGTAGACGCAAACGAGCCCTACAAAGTTGAAGGTATACAGTTATCGAATGATACAGGACAAATATCGATGATTGTCAACCAGCATAAACACTACAAATAGCAAGATATAAAAGGAAACATGCAGCTGAAGGAGATGTTGTTAGCATCATATCATTAAGGTCATGTTTATAAGGTTGTTCAAACCATAGAAGAAACAGTTATGCCCGATAAGAAGAACTTATGCGTACCTGGGCATTTTCGTGAATAATATAGATGTCAATAATAAAGTTAGAAACATCTCCTATGTAAATAACATACCATCATAAACACATGCAGTAAGCTGAAATGCATAAAGAGTATAATAAAAAAAAGCAGATCAATTAATCATAAGATATCACACATATATTGAAAATACTCATAGTATTAACACAATGATTCTCATCGAATCCAATAGTGGATTTGAAACAAATGCTTGTATTAATTTATAAGATGCTATTCAAAGCTTTACAACCCTCTTCTCTCTTTAGGAATCCAAAAAAAATATCCACTACAAGTCCCCGGAGGGAGTATATATAAGACAAAAATGACCCTTATGTGTCTTGACTCTTCGCCTTCCCATCTATTGGTATGCTTTGCGACCTAGATGGAAGGTGAGATCTGTGACCTGATGGGGGATGCGACCTATGACCTGGCCATGTAAGATGTGACCTGCGACCCTTCTTATATGATGTACCTTGCAATATGATCATGGGAGCATGTGAGTGATTGCAAGGTCGGGAACATCCACTTGTTGTTCTTTGAGGAAATTTTGCGATGCACGATAGTCTGCAGCAACTGGGGAGATCAGAGGAGTATCTTCCCTTAACTTGTGCAGGCATTCCAGGGCGTTCGGGATCAGATTTTCTCTCTTGATTATGACCTCATTGGATAAGGACACCAATTTGGTGTAAATCCAAATTGGCATCACAACTAAATTAACCAAATTATCCTGTAATGCTGGAAGATTAGGTGTAGCGGCGACTTTCCTGATAGGTTGCAGGAATTCCTGAATTTCCTGATTTACTTGTTCCCATGTCTTGTCTTCACCTAATGTACCTAGAGAGAGAATATGGTGCAGCTCAGACGTCGAGTCAATGGCACTGATCAAGTGCTCATAGGCGGTCATCACCTTCTCTAGGTCTTTAAATAACTTCTCCTTGGATTGCACCTTTATGCAAATTTGGACCTTGTCGTTCTGAGTGTGAATCCAATATTTCTTGGGAAAAGTTTCTGGAGTCTGCAGATATCTGTTTTTCCATTCTATCATTCTATCCAAGGTAGTGGAGGCCTCTTTCAGTTTCTCATTCTCTTCTTCATTTCCGCCTGAGCTCTCAATAGAGGTCTGACTATTTGCTTTATGGTGAACATCTCCTCGTAAACCTGACTCATGGTGGCTTCCAACGTCACCAGCTCTCTCTAGACGGTAAGTGGTACTTCGTTAATAAGAGTTTTTTTATCTTGGAGTTGTTGGATTCCTTCACTTAGTTATTTCTTTTCTTTCTCTGACCTAGCTTCGCTTTTCTCATAATCTTGTAATCTATTTTGTAGCGAGAGGATTTCCCTACTCATCCATCTTAATTTTTATTTTGTGGCTATGGCGAAAGTAGTGCCGGTTGATGATATCATCACTGGATTGGTCCTAGTGTCTAGGACTATATCCTTGTCTGTCATGGCTGTGAATGGCATGGAAGGGTTCCATGCTATGCATCTCCACTTTTCCTACCTAATTTTGAAAGTGAACTAGTCATAAGTGAGTCTCGTCAGATTGAGCACTTCCTCCTCCTGTCCTTGGAGGTAATTGGTTCTAAGAGTGCAAAAAGTGTGTTGCTTGTGGGCACTTTGATGGCCGAAAGCTCTGTCTGTACCCCTGTTACTGGAGGAGGTGTTTCGGTGTCGTTGGAAGAATTTTCTTTCGATCTTCGATCCTCTTCCTCCTTTTCCTTCTGTTCTTCTTCTTCCTTCAATAGTCACTCTGCCTCTGCCTTATCCTATTCTTCCTTTTGTCTGCGTTCAAATTCCACCTAATCTAGATCTTTCTTAAGATTCCGCTCAGCTTCTTCTTTCACCTCCTATTCTTCCTCTCTTTTGCATTCAGCCTCTACCGGATCTAATTCCTTCTTTAGCTGTCGCTCAACTTCTTCTTTCGCCTCTTGCTCTTCCTTTGTTTTGTGAGCATCCTCTACCTATTTCTTTCTCTGCTCTACCTTCAGGTGTTTCTTATTTTTATCTTCATCCTCTTTTTCTTTCTTTTCAGCTTCTCGCTGGGCTTTTTCTTCCTTTTCCTTCTGTTGGGCGAAAGAGCTATGGCTTGTGTTAGTTCAAGGCTTCTTGGCCTGGGAAGAGGAGGCTCCTCCCAGTTCTTGGATTCTCTCTTCCAAAGTTTGATCATCCTGGTCCTCTTGATTAGTCAATGCCTTTGAGGTGATCTCCCTATCCTTATTGTACCAGTTTCTTACCCGATCTTCAGCTGGGATCGGGTAAAACAAAAGAAACAAATGAGTGCATAGTTATTTTTCTTTGTTTTTTCCCTTTTTTGTTTATTTCTTTTTCCCCCTCTTTTTTTTCTCTCTTTATTTTTTTTGAAGGAAATTGGGCTACCTCCACAGAGATTTTAAACCCACAGCCCTAACTTGGTGCTTTAGAGAGTTTTTCACCCAATGATATTTTATTTTCCATTTTTTTCTTTTTCTCTCTTATTTTTTTTTTCTCGAGGATTGCCTCATCGAGGTTTTTAGCCCTAGAGTTGGCCTTGGGCACCTCAGAGATGTTTTCACCCATGCCTGTTTATTCTTCTTTTTCCTTTTCTTATGAGGGGGAGGAGATGTAAACTATGGAGTCTCCCATGACATACACCTCCATGTTTATGGAATTTATAAATTCTACCCTAGAAAGGGGATTTTTGTAAAATTTTAACCTGTAACCATTCACAAGTAGGGGAATAGCCTCCTCATCTATGGTTCTGATCTGATTTGTGCCATTATCATAATATTTTTCCACTTTGTATTGTCCCAACCATATTCTCATCAGTATACCTTTGAAATATTTAAACCTTGAGCCATACAACATCGCCCAATCTCATTTCTTGAAAGATATTATCCTTAGTTTGCTTACAATGCAGACCTTCCTTTGCAGTTGAATCAAGTGTGTGTGAATGAGTGCTTGCATCCTGAACTTGTCCTATCAATTTCATTGCAACGAAATCTATTATTGGACCTTTGATATATCTAGGTCTAACTCAACTACCATCCTTAAGGTGTTGAACTCAAATTAAATTGAAAGAAGATTTGTCTTCCCATAAACCCAGTCATAAGGAGTGAACCCTATTGTATTTTTCCAAGTAGTTTTGTTGGCCCAAGTAGCTTCTACAAATATGTCTTCCCAATATTTTCTATTACTGCTCACAACGTTGGTGAGGATATTCTCTGAGGCTCTATTCATAACTTTCACTTGGCCATTTTCTTGAGGGTGGTAGGAAATGGAAGTCCTATGCTTTATCTTGTTCCTCCTCAGAATATTTTCAATGAGATGAGATGCGAATTGTGCCCCCTGATAAGTGACTACCTCTCTGGGGCATCCAAATTTGTAGAACACGTTCTCTCTCAGAAATTTTGGTACCTTCTCCTCAGTTTCTACCTTCATAGCTTTTGTTTTAGCCGACTTTGTCAGGTAGTCAATGCAGACTATGATATACTTTTTCTAGTGAGATTGTCGATAAATGGGTCCAATGAAGTCCATGCCCCATTTTTCAAATGGCTCTAGAGCCATTTGAGGGTGCAATGGAATCTTATCACTCTATGTAGGTTTCCAAATCCTTTTTCACTAGTCACACTTGATAGTGTATCTTCTAGCATCTTGTTGAAGGGTAGGCCAATAATAACTTGCCTACAAATCCTTGAAGGTAGTCCTTTTTGAATAAAATTGGCCTCCACAAGGGTTATCATGACATGCAGAGAGGATATCAAAAAGATATTCCTCCATCACACATCTTTTAAGAATTTTCTCAGGGCCTAGCTTGAAGAGATTTCCCCTAATCCAGGTGAAAGGGGCATTTTTTCTGATGATATTGCTCTTCTCCTTGGATGAGAGGTTAGGAGGGACTTTTTCAGCAACCACGTAGTTAGCTATGTCAGAAAACCATGGTGAGAGTGATGAGGTAGCGAAGAGATGTTAATTTGTCAACTGGTCATCCATCACTCCTTCATCATATGCAGATAGAGCTAACCTGAATAAAGAATATATAACAAAATTCTCCTTTCAAGATTTTTCAATAATGGTTAGGTCAAACTATTGTAATAGTAACAAAAATCTAATTATTCTAGAATTAACATATTGTAATAGTAACAACAATCTAATTATTCTAGAATTAACATATTGTTTATTCATTAAATATTTGACAGTTGCATAGCTAGCATGTACAAAGCTCTGATAACCATTGATATAATGCCTCAATTTGTTTAAATCATGGACAATGGCTAAAATTTTATTCTCTATGACAATATAGTTGATTTCGGCCTTATACAAGTTCATACTAATGAAATAGATTGCATAAGTCAATTTCTCTTCTAACTGCCCTAGGGATGTCCCCACGGCTTTTCTAATGCATTTGTGTGGACATGAAAAGGTAGATTCCAATTTGGGCCTCAAAGGACGGGGCCAATAGTTAGCCTTTCCTTAATTAGCTCAGAAGCTTCTTGATAGAAACTGGACCAAGTAAACTCAAATTCTTTTTCCAAAAACCCAAATAGTGGCAAAGCCAACTTGCTAAAATCTTTAATGAACCTTGTATAGTAGCCATATGAACCCAAGAAACTCCTGACATATATCTACTTTTGAATATCAGGTACCCTTTTTATGATGATGATTTAGTTTGGGTCCACCTATATTCCTACCTGGAAGATTGAGTGTCCCAATACAACTCTTGCTCTTTTCAAGAATTCACATTTTTTTGGGGTCACGGAGAGATGCATCTCAATGCATATTCTCTACACTTTTCCAAAATTGGAGAGACCTTCCTCGAATTCATCCCCATATGGTGTGAAATCATCCATGTATATTTCAATTGAGTCATAGACTAGCTCAAAGAAAATTCTCAAGACATCTCTTTGGAAGGTAGCTGGGGCATTGGACAACCCAAAGGATAGAACTATGTAAGCGAAGGTACCCCACGAACATGTGAAAGTAGTCTTGTCTTGGTCTTCAGGGATAATTTATATTTGGTTATACCCATTGAACCCATATAAGAAATAAAATAACTTCTTTTGTGCAAGGTCATCCAGGACTTGATCTATAATGGGAAAAGGGAAGTGGTCCTTCTTTGTGGATTTGTTGAGTCCCCAATAAGCAACACATATTCACCATTTTCCATTCTTCTTTAGGACTAGTACAAGTGGAGACACCCACTCACTATCTGATATAGGATAAATGAAATCTGCATCCAATAATATCTACAGTTCTTCCTTGAATATGTCTTTTGGAGTTGGGCTCATTCACATTTGGGGTTCGCACATAGGCTTGCATCCTTCCTTAATGTAAATATGATGTATGCATATTGAGGGACGCACCCATTTCATGTCCTTTTAATCCTAATAAAATGCACCTATGTTTTCTCTCAAAATCTAGCATAGCCGCACTTCTTCTCTATCTGATAGGTTTGAGTTGATCTTTAGTGATTTGGATGGGCCAAACTCCACAGCCTTAGTGGTTTCAGAGGTTGAATCAACTCAGTGTAGTTCCATCCAAGGGTGGGTTTCAGATTCTTTGACTGGGTTTTTAAGTGATTTGTCAGTGGGGGACTAGTTTTGAGTGACACGGTCGATGAGTTAATCTTCATCAAGTTGCCCCCCCTCTAAGAACGACATCTATGGTACAAATGGGGGTTTTTTGGTATACTTCATCTTCTTCTTCATCCTCCAACCATATAGGTAGGTCATGATCAATGGAAGGATGGGTTGGGGGATATAATACCATATGTTTAGAAAAGGGTCCACTCTTAATAGTCAGGTTTCTAGCCCAACAACTGATATAAACATCAACAAGGGCTAACTAAGGTCTCCCTAAGATGAGAGGATATCGATTAAACTTGTTTCTTGGCTGGAGAACAAGGAATTTTTTAGGATACTCCCAATATTCAATTGAAACCATAACATCCTCAACAATTACTGTGGACCGATCTACAAGTTGCATAACTGTTGTGGTTTTCCTCAAGGTCCCTTGGAGGTTGAGTTTAATCACAGTTTCATTGGTCATAACATTTATGGAAGCCCCTAGATCAAACAATGTATTGGGCACTATGAAACCATCTATGTGCACATCTACAACTGGATTGCCATGGTGTAGGTAGTTTTGGAATATCACCCTTCCCAACATTAAGTCTGACAATTATCCTACTATATTGATGGTGGGGGTATATTTCTTCTTTCTCCCAGGTTTCTTGAAGCAATTTTCCTTGATGAGCCTATTGTAAATAGGGACATCCTTAATGGCGTAGAGAGGGGGAATTTTTACAGAAAAATCTTTCAGTTCTCCCAGAAGTTCAATCTCCTTTAGGGTGTGCTGACTCGAATGGATCAAGTGCTCATGAAAAGGAGGTTGTTGGATATGAGTATTACTTTCCTCTGTTTCCTCCTCAACCTCTACCATTGTAGATGGAGGATGGTTTTCTCGGAGTACTCTTCCTGACCTGAGATTAATCTCCCATATATCCGCAACATAATTTGGATAGGGTGTCTCTCCACTATAAACCTGATGTTCTTATCTGTTGTTCAGATTCTGATTGGGTTGTGCAGGCATCTGACGCAGCTTCGGTGGAGAAACATGAGTGAGTTTAGGTTGAGGTTGGGGTGGAGGCATTAGAGCAGGTGGTTGATTATGTTGGGGCCTTCACCCTTGCGATGGTTTGTTCCACTTAGATTTTTAAGGAACACACTGATGAAATGGTTGGTTCATAAGGTGGGGATTATATTCATGGCTATAAGGCCAAGTAGGAGGCGTAGGCCAGGATGTAGGAGTGGGGGTGTACCAAGATTTCATAGGTGAATTCTGATTCTTATGATTGTAGGAATAAGGTGCACCTTGCATACCCTATGAATAAGGCCTAGGGCCTTGAGGACTTCTCTGGGTGATGAAACAAATTTTCTCTGGTCCAACTTCCCCACCTTGATATATAAATTTGAGTCCTCCAAAATATTTCCAATCTCATTCTTGATGGAGCTGTAAGAGGAAGGGGTATTGGTTTTACTTTGGCTAGCTCTTCATTTCTTCCTAACTTCCCTAGAATGGTTCTTGAAATTTTTTTTGATTTTCTCATAAGGCAGGTGATCAATATCTCCTCCTAATAACATATGGAGGGTTTCTATTACCTCTTACCTGATCCCTCAATGAAGTAATAGTTTAAGTGATCCGAGATCAAGGGTACAGTTGGCTCTCCTACATTTTAAGTAGAACCTCTCTTCATAGTCCTCTAGGGATTCATCAGGCCCTAGAGTCATCCTAAATATTTCATCTTGGGTATCCTTGGACCTACAGTAGCCCCTGTACTTTTTTTTTAAGGCCTCTTGTATCTGTTCCTAGGTAGTGATGTTGTTCCCAGGTACACCCATGAACTAGTGCAAGGTTGCATCCTTAAGGGTAGATTGTTAAAGAATTAGTTCGATTAGTTTAGAATCAGTTTCAAATGTAGTTCCATAACCGTCCAGGAAACCGTCCAATTCCCTGTATAAATGCAGTTTAATGAATCTGTCAAATAGAGCGTGTTCTCATCAATTTCTCTACCTTGTTTCGTTCTCAATCTGCTGTTCTGTTTTATCTGATGTTCTGTTTTTTCTCTGTCTGTAAATTTGTCATGGTATCAGAGCAAGGAATTGATCTTGTCAATCTTCTTTGTGAATCTGTTCTTCTGGTTGCTGTTTGATTGTTGGAATAGCAGAACAGTCTGTCAAGGAGCATTTGTTTTGTTGAAGAGAAGCTGGTCAGAGCATTCGTTTTGTTGAAGAGAAGCCGAGTCATGATTTGTGCTGAACACTGTTGTTGTCGGACAAGTGTTTTGCTGTCTCTTAAATTGAAGACTGTAGAAGGAAGCTGTTTGAAGTTTTGAAGTCCGTTGAATGGGACACTGTCTGCTTTGTAGTTGTCGCTGTAGAGAAGAACAAAACTTTTTGTTGCATACGAAGGTTGTATCCTTGCTTGCTGCCTTCAAACAGGAAGAGAAAATCCGGCCTGTTGCTGCTGCCTATCATCTGGATGTTTGTATAATCAGATTTATACTCATCGTTTTTCTTTGTCTGGATGTTTGTATAATCAGATTTATACTCATCGTTTTTCTTTGTCTGGATGTTTGTATAATCAGATTTAAATTTGTGTGGTAAAATAGTTTATGGTGAGGTTGATAAATTTGCCACCAGAATATTTGGTTTAGTATTTGAGGAGAAAAGAGAGTGCCTTATTTGTTTTGAAGAAAGGTGTTTCTTTGTAGTTTTTTTTTATCAGATTTCTGACTGATTACAACATGGCTTCGTCAAATCAATTTGCGATCCCCACACCTCTATTTAGTGGGAAAAAATATGATTTTTGGAGTCTTAAAATGCAAGCATGTTTACAAGGCTTAGGGTGTTGGGAATTAGTAGAGTTGGGGTTCGAAGAAGCTGACGCAAATGAAATTGCTGGTATGACTGCTGCCCAAAGAAGACAATTTGATGAAATTAAACAGAAGGAAGGTAGAGCAAAGTCCTGCATTTTAAATTCATTAGATGACGCTATCTTTCCTAAAATTACTGCTGCTAAAACTACGAAATCAATTTGGGATATACTTAAGGCTGCATATCAAGGAAATGATAAAGTAAAAATGGTAAGATTACAGACACTTAGAACCCAATTTGAAACGCTTAAAATGACTGACTCAGAAACCATTGATCAGTTTATGACTAAAGTTATGGGTGTTGTAAATCAGCTTCGGATGAATGGTGAAGAACTAAATGACCAGATAATTGTTGAAAAAGTTCTTAGATGTTTGCCAAAAAAATTTGATATGATTGTTACTGTTTTTGAATCGAGAGAATTGACAAAATTATCTGTGGAAGAATTAACTGGTTCTTTGTTGGCACATGAAGCAAGAATTAATTTAGATGTCAATGATTTAGAGCATGCTTTTAAATCTAAAGCGTCAATGGATAGAGGTAGAGGCAGAGGTTTTCGTGGCAGGAAAAGTAAAGGTAGAGGACAGTCTCAGTCTGATGATAGACCACAGGTAACTGAAACACATTCAGAGAAGTCTCAAAATGATCATGGTCGTAAGTGGATAGATAAATCTAAAATTCAGTGTCACTACTGCAAAAAATATGGCCATTATAAGTCTGAATGTCGAAAACTACAGTATAAAAATAAAGCCAATGTTACAAACACTGAATGTGAAACATCCGATGCTTTATTTTTTGGCATGCCAAGTAACTGTGCAAGTACCTAATCAAGATGTTTGGTTGGTTGACAGTGGATGTAGTAATCATATGACTGGTCATAGTGATTTGTTTTCACATCTTGATACATCTTTCAGTTCATCTATTGGTTTGGGTGATGATCGTCAGGTTAAAGCTTCAGGAAAAGGTGTTGTACCTGTCTTAACCAAACATAATGTTGTGAAGAATATCTATGATGTTTATTATGTACCCAATTTCAAGCATAATTTGTTGAGTGTTGGTCAGTTAGATGCACATGGTTATGATGTTAGCTTTCACAACACTACTTGCACGATTGTTGATAAGCATAAGTCTCTTGTTGCAAAGATTTCAATGACAAAGAACAGGTTGTATCAGTTACAGTTAAAAAGTGAGAAGTTGTATGCACATAATGTTTCAACACCAACTAACTCTGATTTGTGGCATTTGCGATATGGTCATTTACCTATCAAAAGTATGAGTTTGTTGCAAAGTCAGTCCATGGTGAAAGGGTTGCCTTCTTTGTCTGATCATATCTCTTCATGTACAAGTTGTATTATGAGTAAACATAAACGAGATAGTTTTGCTTCAGCCACCTATAGAGCCAAAGAACAACTAGAGTTAGTGCATACAGATTTATGTGGTCCTATGCAAGAAAAATCAGTTGCTGGCAGTCTCTATTTTCTTACTTTCATTGACAATTTTAGTAGGAAAATTTGGGTGTATTTCATCAAATATAAATCAGAAACATTTTCGAAGTTTAAAGAGTTCAAGGCCGAGGCTGAAAAACAAAGTGGCAAGTTTATTAAAGTTCTGAGGTCTGATAAAGGAGGTGAGTATGAATCTAATGAATTCATTGATTTTTGCAAACAACATGGTATTAAAAAACAAACGACAACCAGCTATACTCCACAGCAGAACGGAGTCGCAGAAAGAAAGAATCAAACAATTATGAATATGGCTCGAAGTTTGCTTAAAACACGAAATTTGTCTAAATATCTATGGGCTGAAGCAGTTGCATGTTCGGTCTATATTTTGAATAGATCGCCAACTTCCAGTGTTCAAAATTTTGTACCTGAAGAAGCATGGAGTGGACAAAAGGTAACAGTTTCACACTTTCGCATATTTGGTTGTGTTGCTTTCGCTCATGTTCCAGAAAAATTGAGGAAAAAGCTTGATGATAGGAGCGAAAAGTATATTTTTATAGGATATAGTGATCAATCTAAGGCATACATATTGTTTAATCCTATAACTAAGAAATTTGTCGTAAGTCGAGATGTGAAATCCCTGGAAGACAAGTCTTGGAATGAAATGGAGAACAATACTTGTCCTGATCCTTTTATTTTGTTAGATGAACATCAAACATCTGCAACAAGCACTCCAAGATTACAGGTTCAAGAAAAAACCAGTAGTAGTTCATCCAGCAGTAGCAGTTCATCGTCTTCTGAGTCGGATTCTGATAATCCAAAGATGAGAAACTTAAGTGATATTTATGCACAAGATGATGTTGATGATATTGTAAATTTTGCATTTCTTTCATTCCAACCTACTTGTTTTGAAGAGGCTATAAATGACAAAGTATGGGTAGATGCTATGAATAATGAAATCGATGCTATTGAAAGAAATCAAACTTGGGATTTGGTTGATCTACCTCATGATAAAAACTCAATAGGTGTCAAATGGGTTTTTAAAACAAAGTTAAATGAGAAAGGTGAAGTTGATAAGCACAAAGCACGATTAGTTGCCAAAGGTTTTTCTCAGCAACCTGGCATAGATTATGGTGAAACATTTGCACCTGTAGCAAGAATTGATACAGTTCGATTTGTATTGGCTATTGCAGCACAAAACAAGTGGCCTATTTACCAAATGGACGTAAAGTCTACTTTTTTGAATGGTGTCTTGAATGAAGAAGTGTATGTTGAACAACCACCTGGTTTTGAAATCAAAAATCACGAACATAAAGTGTACAGGTTGAAGAAAGCGTTGTATGGCTTGAAGCAAGCTCCAAGAGCTTGGTACAGTCGAATAGACCATTACTTGTTAAATAATGGTTTCAGAAGGAGCGACCACGAGCCCACTTTGTATATCATCAATGATCATCAAGGTAATATTTTGATATTGTGTCTTTATGTTGATGACATAATCTATACAGGTAACATGCAGTTAGATGAATTTAAATCTGCAATGAAAAATGAATTTGAAATGACAGATCTTGGATTAATGAGATACTTCTTGGGTATCAAAGTGAAACAAACACAGGATGGTATGTTTATGAGTCAACATAAGTATGCTACTGACATTTTGAAAAAGTTTAAGATGGACAGGTGTAAACCGGTTGATACTCCTATTGAAGTTGGTACAAAGTTGAGTAAAGATGATGTGGGTACTGTTGTTAATGCGACTTTGTATAAGCAACTTGCTGGTAGTATTATGTATCTTACTGCTACTAGGCCTGATATAGCATTTGCAGCTAGTTATATCTCCAGGTTTATGGAATCTCCTAAAGATTGTCATTGGAAAGCTGGAAAAAGGGTGTTAAGATACATTGCAGGTACATCTACTTATGGTTTATCGTATGCAGCCTCTGCAGACAGTAAGCTTGTTGGTTATACAGATAGTGATTATGCAGGATGTATTGATGATCGGAAAAGCACTTCTAGCTATGCTTTTCTATTTGGCAGAAACTTGATCTCATGGTCATCCAAAAAGCAACCCATAGTTGCACTATCTTCAACAAAGGCCGAGTACGTTGCAGCAAATTCCGCATCATGTCAAGCAGTGTGGCTAAAACGGCTTCTCTCTGACTTTGGATATACAGATAATGAACCGATTTCAATCCTTTGTGACAACACTTCCGCTATTTCCTTGTCGAAGAACAATGTGTTTCATCAAAGAAGCAAACATATCGACACTCGTTTTCACTTCATTCGCGAACTCGTCAAGAATGGTGACATTGTTCTCAAATTTTGTGATTCCAAGGAGCAGTTAGCGGATATTTTCACCAAACCGCTAGGAAAATTTAATTTTGAATTTCAATGTCATAAGTTAGGAATAAAACATATGTAACCCTCAAAATTAAGGGGGAGTGTTAAAGAATTAGTTCGATTAGTTTAGAATCAGTTTCAAATGTAGTTCCATAACCGTCCAGCAAACCGTCCAATTCCCTGTATAAATGCAGTTTAATGAATCTGTCAAATAGAGCGTGTTCTCATCGATTTCTCTGTCTTGTTTAGTTCTCAATCTGCTGTTCTATTTTTTCTCTGTCTGTAAATTTGTCATAGATGGGAATAACTTCATTTTTTGATCATTTGAGGCATAGTCATAGGTCCTACAGACAACAAAAAATTTAAACATGAATGTGTCAGTGTACTTAGGGGTATGTCCATTGAAATATGGAAGGGCTAAGGGGCCAATGTTCTTCATTTTAGTCTTCCCATCTTCCTTTCTAATTGGAAGGGCTCCCTTGGCTTCAATTTTAATCATGGTTTGAATAGACGAAGTATGTTCCTTTCATGAAACAAGATCTTCTTATTCTCCAATAGGTTCTTCAAATTTTTCAAAAGGCTCACCTATGGTGCTTTCAACCTCACAACCAGCGAAGAAGAGTGAAGGCTGAGTATATGGTGATGTTGGGGTTTTGGGTAAGAAAATTTCTTGAGTATGGCTACTCCTATGAGGCATGAAAATCATATTTTTTTTTGTATTTTTCAATATTTTTGAAAAGACATATAAAATTAAATCATAAAATAATGTTAAAATAAAATCAAAGCATCTACTAGACATCCCCGACAACGATGCGAAAAAGTGGTGAGCCCTAGTTGTTGGCAATATGATGCCGAGGGTTGTCCTTGATGGCAACCCACTGAATGAAGATGAAGACATGAGATTGTTGACATGTGTTGTCCTTGATGGCAATCCACCTAATGAAGTTATTCTTGACCTGATGGACTTGGTAAATGATGTAAATCTGATATGAAATGATGTTTGCTAGCAATATGATGCTAAGTGTTGTCCTTGAATAGCAACCCACTTGATGAAGATGATGGCAACTTACTTGATGAAGTTGTGCTCGATAGAATATGTCTTGATGAACTAAATCTGATGTATCTATAGTGAGTACAGAAGGAAATGAAGAAAGGAATTCAGCATGTGCTAATTCTATGGTGAAAAGAGTATGTCTCAAGGCATACGCCGATCTATCTAGGAAAAGTCGCGTATGCACGCGGGAAACAACGTGCCAAGTCGCGTATGGGAAAAAGCGCTCATAAAGTGCAAAACCAGGGGTAACCACCATGGTATTGACCTATTGTATTGGGTAATGATTCGTATAAATGAACCCGTCCAGGAATACCATCGGAAGTAATGTGGTTTCAGCTCATGGAATTGAAAAAGGGTAAACCTATATAAGGAGAAGAAATTCATTGTGCAAATCATGAGTGTGGGTGCAAGACGTCTGAGCTTGAATGAATAATTCTCTCTGAAGTATATCTGAATGGAAAGGGTTATAGTTGAATGATAGATCTGAATGCATGATGCACCAATGAAGAAAATGATGAAGAAGGGTATCTAGATCTGAAATGTATTTGTACTTGCTAGATCTGTTTATGGAATGATTAGATCTAAGATGAGGCGAACATCTGTCTGAAGTAAAGGGTAAAATCTGTGTGATGTATCTGTTCTAAAGAATTGCAATGACCTAAATGTCTGAAGAACCATACGCTAGTTCGCCGCAGAAGAAGCGCGTATATACGTGGCTTCGTTGAAGAGAAAGCGCGTATGCGCAGTGAAATTAGCTCTATAATATATACTGAAGTATACGCAGGTTTGTATGGCAGAAGGCGCGTATATACGCGGTCTCAGTGAAAGTAAAGTATGCAAACTAGGGTTTGCTGAAATTGAGAGATGTCTGATCTGTTCTGCTATCTTGCTGATATCTATTTCTGATGTGTTACTGCTATCTGACTATGATGATCTGGGTTGTCTGAATTGTTAAGTTTGAGCTTAAATGTGTGGAGTGGATCCAGTATGAAAATTGATGAAACGTGGTCCATAGAGGTGCTGAGGGTTGTAGCTTTTAGTCAGGGGGTCGTAGCTCCCTTCCAGGTGAGGCTGGTAAACGAGATCAGGGGGTCGTAGCTCCCTTCCAGGAGAGGCTGGTAAACGAGAGCAGGGGGTCGTAGCTCCCTTCCAGGAGAGGCTGTTAGACGAGCGCAGGTGGGTGCCTGCGTGCTCGTAGGAGTCTGCGCCAGCACATTTGTTGTAAGATGTTTTCTCTATAATAAAATATTGAAGGCTGAGCAACTGCAGCGGTGGTTTTCTCCTGACTTGGGTTTCCACCTAAAATCCTGGTGTTCATGTGTGATGGTTTATTATGTTCTTACTACACATGTTTACTATTTATAGAACATCTAATGAATGAATGATGGAATGATATAAGTGAAGAATTAATGGCATAATTAGATCCCTGTGTATACGCGAGTTTTATGAAAGATATCCGCGTGTATACGCTATTTGGCTTCAGCAAAGTAGTGTATGGGTTTTAGAGCATGAAAAAGTAAAAATTTTTAGTTTGCCCTAAATACTGATTCACCCCCCCTCTCAGTATTTTTCCCAACAATTGGTATCAGAGCAAGTTCTTCTTCAGAAGCTTGATCGCTTGAAGGAGATCCGTCGCAATGGGAAGTCTTGAAAGAGTAATGTCTATAAAGCCACCTCTATTCAATGGAATCAATCTGATATTCTGGAAGGTACGAACAAAAGCATATCTGCAAAGTCTTGGTGCAGATGTATGGGCAATCGTGGAAGAAGGTTATCAATACCCGACAAGTATTCTCTGATGCGACGAGAAAGGAAGAAGTATGAAATCAATGCCAAAGCGATAAATGTCTCATTAGGAAGCATGTGGGCAGGTGCTAAGTGATGTATTCACAATCAATGAAAAGAAATATGGGAAAAATCATTCTGGCTATGAAGGAGACACAAGGTAAAAAGTGCAAAACTCCAAACCCTCGGAATTGAATATGAAAATTTGAAGATGCATAGTCATGAGAGGATTGCCAGTTTCTTTTTACGTCTAGATGATATTGTAAATCGTATGAGAAGTTTGGGTGAAACCATAAGCGATACTACTCTGGTGGAAAAAGTCTTAAGATCTTTGACTTCAAAATTTGAGTCAAAAGTATCAGCTATTGAAGAAAGGCAAGATCTGCAAACTCTTACTATTGTTCAACTACATGGTATTCTGACTGCTTATGAAATGATACAAGGAGGTCCTTCTTTCTTTAGAGAGAGAAAGCGCTTTTAAGGTATCTGAAAGAGGAAAAGAAAAGGGAGAGTTGTCGAAAGAAATCGACTATATGTCGAAAGTTAAGCGAATTTATTGAGAAAACTCCAAGCCCAAGGCCGGAAGATTCAAGGTAAGCTTCTTCAAATATTTTGAGTGTGGAAATGTTGGTAACTATCTTGATAAATGTCCTTATAGAGAAAAGCTTATGGTAAGAAACAATTTGAAAAAAGGAAGAGTTATTATGCAAATGAAGATGATGATGAAGTGTCCAGTGAAGATGAAGAAGATTCTGACCGTGATCTAAAAGTACTCATGGCAAAGAAGCAAAAGAAGAAGGCTACTCGAAACAAGAAGATATCTCAGAAAACTTGTATAGAATAAATTGAATAAGATGAATCAGATAGTGATTGGGGTCCTTGTAATACTCTTCTTTGTGCAAACAATAGTGAAGATAGTGAAAGTAAAGTGTTGGATCTAGAAGAAGCTATCAAGATCAAAGTTGAAGAACAACAAAAGGAAATTGATAAGCAAGAATCTATCAACAAAGAGATGATCTCTCAAATGGAAAAACAAATAGAAATGCTGACTGGACAGGTGGACAAGTATCAAAGGTTTCATACTTATGCATCAAATCGAATTAAAGAACTAGAAGCAGAAATCAACAATCTAAATGAAGATCTCAAAGAATCAAGCAAGAAGAATGAAGGACTTGAAGCTACAATCATCTCTCTGCAAGCAGATCTTGAAGCATCAAGTAAGGAAAATGAGGAACCTCTACAACCATTTGAAAAGGAAGGCCTTGAAGCAGAAATCGTCTCTCTCAAAAGGGATTTGGAAAAATCAAACAAGAAGAATGAAGAGCTGGAACAAACATGTGAAGAAAACGAAAATTGAGTTGAAAGAAGAGATTCTAAACACGAAGGATCAAGTAGAAGAAGGAAAAAGGGTCGAAGAAAGCATGAAGAAGCAATGCCAAAAATTGGAGTTTGAGGTAAACATTCTCAAAGGTAAATTAGAAGAAAAGGATAAACTCTTGAGGTTTCAAGATAGTACTAAGATTCTGGACAATATTCTTAGTAATCAAAGATCACCTGCTATTAAACTTGGTCTTGGTTTTCATGAAACTGTTAAAGGAGAATCTATTTCACAAGGAAGTGCTAAAGAATCAAAGGGTATCAATGCAAAGCCTGAAGTGTTGAAAGAAGCAAAAGATCAACCGACAATCATGAACTCTCAAAAGAAATCATTCCCTCCTTTGATCAATAATGTTGAATGCTTTAAATGTCATAATTATGGGCATGTTGCAGCCAATTGCAGAAGCAGATTGTTTCAGTCACAAACAAACAGATTCTACATAGAAAGGTACTCAGGTTTCTTTAAGGGATATTGTTTTTCATGCAGCAAGTATGGTCATAAAGCAGCTGATTGCAATAGAAGAAAGAATAGAAAAACACATTATGATCCCTATGCTTACTTTTCTTTGGTCATATGAGATGTTATTCTTGTAACAAGTATGGACATGTAGAAAAGGAATGTAGGTTTGTGAGATATGAGAAATTGAATAACTTCCGGCCACCACAAATAGAAAGATCAAACGAAACGGAAAAGAAGGAGGACCAATCAGAAACGTAGGGAATTCTGACCCTACTACATTCATCCGCTTTTGAAGCTTACTTCTCTGATTGACTGCAGGAAAGATGTGGGATACATTATCAGATTTAGTAATGTATCATCACAGGGGGAGCAATGCATGATGATTCTCATGATTGATTTGATTATTCTGGTTATATGTATTTTTGACAGAGCATATGATATGAAGAAGACAGGTACAGGAAGTACAAGTTCAGGGGAGATGAAGGAATGTGAAAAAATTTCTATGCTTCACTTTCCATACGCGGGTTCGATGAACAAAAGTCGCGTATACATGCGAGTTTCAGCAGACACAGTCGCGTATGCATTGATGATAAGAGAATTTATATGATAGCTGAAGATCTGGAGCGAGAGGTTCGGGGAGTATCGAGTGATTGTTAATAAGCGTATTATTGACTTTGTATCGGCTTAGTTTTATTTCTCGATTCTAAATGATAATGATATGATACATGGTTTCTTGTGTTGAAGATTATGGATGAAGCCTGGTTGCTTTATGATGAAAAGCATTCGTTGTTGAGATGAAAGTCTTATAATGCAGAGATGAGGACAGATCATGCAGAGATTGTTGCTGATGACTTGCTTCAGATTGCACAAGCTAAGGAAGAGCACTGGTTTAGGGGGAGTAGCAGGTTGATGATTGCATTGTTGGCAATATGATTGCTTATTCTTTGGTTTTTGTGATACTCATACTCAAATGATGATGACTTGGTACATTGTTTATTATGATGAGATTTTGAGCCTTGGTTGCTGATAAGTATCTTTTGTACTCACACATGGATGAGTTGGATGTCATTTGATTCAGAAATAAATCATGCAGAGTGTGTTACTATGGTTGAGAGATATTTTGCCTACATATGTTACTTCATGTTAAATCTTGAAGATCATGGTGATGTTGGACCACATGGATGATTGCTTGACACCTATGTGAAGATGTTGTTCTGATATGAGAATCTCTCTTGGAAAGATTGTTTTGATGCTGCAAAGAATCTGAAGGCTTAGTTACTAATGTGCTTATACTACAACCGTTGGATGACACTTGAAGACACAACTACATTGTTCTATCTATCTGTA
This sequence comes from Pinus albicaulis, assembly GCA_034641835.2. Classification (NCBI taxonomy): domain Eukaryota; kingdom Viridiplantae; phylum Streptophyta; class Pinopsida; order Pinales; family Pinaceae; genus Pinus; species Pinus albicaulis. The sequence continues at coordinate 1,322,453,157 of CM076579.1, read as the reverse complement.
GTTCGGGGAAGCATTCAAATATCTCAGAAAGAAGCTGAACACTGTCTTTGCCTCATAGAGGATCAGATCTGGTTAAAATATAGAAGATAGTATTAGATACGTGGATTTATTGAAACACAGTCGCGTATATACGCGAGTTCATGCACTAAAAACCGCGTATGTCTGATTCTTTGATGTAAAGCCTCCCGATTTGGTTACTAAATGAAAATATATTGAAAGTCACTAAATCCCCACGATTTACATTGTATTGTCAGTAATAAAATATTAGAGGAAAGTTAAAATTTGAATTAAAAAAGAAATATCAAACTATCACTGCCACTGAAATCCTATAAACCATGGGGCATTGGAATTTTGGTGATGGGAAAAAGTAATGATTTTGGGATGTACCTAACTAATGCTTTTGGGAATATGGATATTAATTGTGGTAAGTAATGTTCTTGGATGCACCAGACACTATGGTAAGTAATTGTGGTAAATTTTCTATGGTCTATCATCAGGTTCATAATTAAGACCCTGCCATCGTTCGTCGAGTTACGAATTCTACTGTGCCCAGAGATACCTAGGTGACCTCCTCATACATTCCATTCACACCATTGTTCATAATCAAAGATTCACCCATTGGGTCTGTTGGAATTTTCTGAGCAATTCCTTAACACGGATAGAGGAATAAAAAAAAAAATCCCTCTTCCACAACACAGAGATAAAATTAAAATTAAAATTACAGACACAGAGAGATGAAATAAATACTTCTATTTCATTAATCAAACTATGTTACAAAATAAATTTCTTCAGAATGAAGCTCTGAATTCACAGCGGAAACTTCACTGGCTTTTGCACACATAGCGCTTCAGGAATTTCCTTCTTCTATCTCTCTGTTCTTTTCTCTGTTTTCAGCCTTTGGGAAAAGAGTAACAAATACACAACATTAAAAATGCTCTCATGGCATATATATATGACATTACAATATTATATACTATAAATATATCATATTTATAATTTATATCAAAATATAACCAAAGTAAAAATAATGTATGTTGGTAAAATATTAAAACATGATGTGGGAAATAAAACTTGATTCAAAACATTTCATAAACATTAAAATTTGTGCTAAGGTTTAAAAACCTTCTTCCCTTAATAATTTCCAGGGGCCTTCATGAAGTTCATTCACGTGAGTTCCCTCACCCCCCAGAAGTATTTTGTTTTGTGAGGAGGTGGGTCTAGTGGAGGACTAACGTCATATCCTCCGAGAGTTCCCTTCCCTCTACTGCTTTGAGCTTTGTTGCCCCCTCTAGAATGTTGTCGCCTCTGTGTTAAATGCAATTGGTGGAGTTTTAATGCAGGTGGTTGATGCATATAAGAACGAAGCTTGCACTGCCTTTTCATTCATGTCGTCGCTCTTCAAAATCCCATCAACCATTACTCTAATGTCTCTTCATTCCCATCACAATTACTTCGCTGTCCTGCTGATCTCTACGGGTAGTTGGAATTAAATTCCAACACTCCCCCTTAATTTCAATTGCTGGGTTTTTTTGCATACCCAAGCATTTTTTGAAATAATTAAAACTCTTTTGCGTTAATGGTTTTGTTAGGATATCGGAAAATTGTTCCTTTGTCCTACAGTGCTGCAAAACAATCTCACCATTATTAACCAGTTCACGTATAAAATGAAATTTAGCATCAATATGCTTTATTCTTTTATGGAAGACAAAATTCTTTGATAAAGCTATCGCTGAGCTATTACCACAATAAATTGTTGTTCCTTTGTCCTGCTCATGACATAAATCTCTGAGCATTCTTCTCATCCATACTGGTTGGCATGCTGCTGTTGTTGTTGCCACATATTCTGCCTCCATTTTTGATAAAGCAACTATTGGTTGCTTCTTGGAAGCCCATGAAATGGCTCCCGATCCCAAATGAAACACATATCTAGATGTGCTCTTCCTGTCATCTACACTTCTAGCCCAATCACTATCAGTGTATCCAGTAAATTTAAAAATTTTCGATGAGGAGTAGAAAATACCATACCCCTTTGTTCCATTCGCATACCTGAGAATTCTCTTGGATGCCTGCCAATGAGTCTCTTTCGGTCTTTCCATAAATCTAGAGATTAAACTTATAGCATGCATAATATTCAGCCTAGTTGCATTCAAATACATGAGGCTGCCAACTATGCTTTTATACAATTTTTGATTAAAATCCTTGTTGTTGTCTTCTTTGCTCAATTTCAACCCCATGACAATTGGAGTTACAGTTGTTTTTATGTTCTACATGTTGAACCTTTTCAACACTTCTTCAACATATTTTGCTTAGGAAATGAAAATACCAATTTCATTTTTCTCTACTTCAATTCCAAGAAAATATCTCAGAAAACCAAAATCAGTCATTTCAAATTCACTCTTCATGACTTCTTTAAAATCAGCAATGAGAGAAACTTTATTGCCAATAAAAATTAAATCATCTACATATAAAACAACAATAAGAATCTTACTATAATTTTCTTTTATGTAGAGTGTGGGTTCTCCATCACATTTCTCAAATCCATTTTCTGTTAGGTCAGCATCTATTCTGTTGTACCATGCTCTTGGTGCTTGTTTCAGCCCATAAAGAGCTTTCTTTAGCTTGCATACTTTGTGCTCTTGGCCTTCAATCTCATAGCCTGGAGGTTGTTCAACATATACCTCTTCTTTCAACACTCCATTCAGGAATGCAGATTTTACATCCATATGGTAAACCTTCCATTTATGTTCTGATGTTATGTATTACTCTTTTCTATTGCACCAATTTCTTCATTCGCTTTAATCCATTTTTCTTCTTTTACAGCTTCCTCAAAATTAATTGGGTCATCAACAAGACAATACAAAGAAAATAAAGAATTCAGACCGTATTATCATTTACCTATCCTTATTCATAAATCTCACTCATATTTCTAAATCTCGATCTTCTTGGTGTACTTGGAGTTCCACTTGAACTCGATGGAGTTTCAGTTCAATGTGGTGTGCTTGAAGAAGCACTTCCTTGATTTCTCAAGGCTTTTTTATTTCCAGCTTGTGGTGTGGTTTGTTGTGCTTGTGGTGGTGGAGGAGGAGCCACCAAGGAAGGATTGTTTTCTACTGTCCCTTCCTCTTCTTCTTCGTGAGACACAGATGTCTTCACATTCACCATTTTCTCTAAGCTTCCATCCCAAGCTTCTTCTTCAATAAACTGCTCATCTCTGCTTATTATTATTTTCTTGGTGGATGGATTATAGAGTTTGTATGCTTTGGACTCATCACTGTATCCAACAAAGATACATTTCTCCCCCTTACTGTCCAATTTATTTCTTAGCTGATCCGGAATATGTGCATAAGCCACACAATCGAGTACTCTAATGTGGGTGACATGCTGCTTTATGCCGCTTCACACTTCTTCCGGAACTCTATTCATTATAGCTTTGGTTGGGCATCTATTTAAGATGTACACTACAAAATTGACAGCTTCAGCCCAATACTCATTTGGCAAATTTTTTTCCTTCAACATACTTTTGACCATGTCCATGATGGTCATATTCTTCCTTTCTGCAACACCGTTTTGCTGAGGTCTGTACCTTGTGGTAAACTGCTTGTGTATACCATTCTCCCTATAGAAATGTAGGAACTCTTTGGAGATGTATTCTCCACCTCTATCAGTTCTTAGCACTTTGATGTAGTGCCCAATCTGCTTCTCAACAATATTTTTGAAGTGGAAGAACTTCTCAAACACTTCACTCTTCTATTTCAAGAAATACACCCATGTCTTTCTGGTGTAATCATCTATGAATGTCAAAACATATTTGTTGCCAGCTAAAGATGGTGTTTGCATTGGTCCACACAAATCTGAATGGAAAATTTCTAAGGGTGCCTTTGCCCTTATACTCTTCCCTGCTGGAAAAATTTCTCTGTTTTGTTTGCCCAAGATGCAGCCTTCACAAAGGCTGTCTGGTTTCTCAATCAATGGTAATCCCTTTACCATTCCCTTTCTATGCAACAAATTCAGGGCTCCAAAATTGAGATGTCCAAATCTTAAGTTCCATAACCAGCCTTCATCTTTCACTTCCTCTTGAAAGACCTCTTATGTTACAACTTCTACATTTCTACTTTACTTCAATTCTGCTCTGAGCTTCAAAGGAAACAACCTATTTCTTGTCATCTGCACCTTTGCAATGAATTTCTTGCTTGGAGGTATGTCCATGATTTTGCACACATCATCTTTAAAAGTTACATTGTAGCCCTTGTCAATGATATGTCCAATGCTCAAAATATTACATTTTAAGCCAGGTACATAATATACATCTGGCACAAACTTTTGTGCTCCATTTCTTGCCAGGATACTGACTCTGCCTTTTCCCTTGATAGAAATCTTACTATCAGTTCCTGTTGTTACTTCAGATTTAACATTTTCATCCAGATTGGAAAACATTTCTATGTTTCCATTCATGTGGTTACTAAAACCTTGTTCTAAGAACCATACATCATCTTGTTTATCTTGTGCTAGATTACATGTTAACAACACATTACTCTGTTTCTTATTTTCTTTTGAAAAATTAGCACTCTGCCTATTATTCATGTCATTTTGATTTTTCCTACATTCATTGACATAGTTCTCATATTTCTTCCAATAATGACACTAGACTTGGGATTTATCATACCTTTGTCCATGAGCTTTATGCTGGCTTAAGCCTTCATTCTGGTTCTGATTGCTGCTTCTTCCACTCAAACTTGCAGCGCTGTTTCTCCCTCTATTTTGGCTTCTACCTCTTCCTCTGTTGTTTGCTCTACCTTGACCTCTAATTTGACCAAAAGACTTTTGAGTCTTGAAAGCTTGTTCCAATGAGGAATCTGTTCCTTTTTTTAGTTTGTGTTCATGAGACATCAGGGATGCACTCAGCTCATCCACTGTAAATTGTGAGAGATCCTTTGTCTCTTCTATTGCCACTACTATGGCATCAAACCTTGAGGGTAGACTTCTCAAGATTTTCTCCACAATTCTTCTTTCTTCAAATGTCTCTCCATGAGACCTTATCTGGGTAACCAACCCAATAACATGAGTGAAGAACGAGTTTATATTTTGAGACTCGTTCATACAGAGAGTTTGAAAATCTCTCCTCAGCATTTGCAACTTTGTTGTCATCACTTTCTCCATGCATTGATAGGCTGTCTTGAGAATATCCCATGCCTCCTTAGACTTTGTTGTTGCTGTAATATTTGGGAAAATACTCTCATGTACAGATTGAAAAATATAGAAAAGGGCTTTCGAGTCCTTATTCCTATTATCTTTTAACAAATCTCTTTTTTCTGCTCTCAAAGCATCCAATGCTGCTGCATCTGTTGTTTCTAGCTAGCCATTCTCAACTAGCTCCCACATGTCTTGTGAAGCAAACAAAGCTCTCATAGTGATAGCCCAATATTCATGATTCTTCCTATTAAACTATGGAAGTTGGGGATTTGTGAGACTGGTGCCGCTACTTCCATCGTGACTATGCAAGCCAAACAATTTCCTTGACTGTGTAATAAAAAAAAACAAATAGAAGCTTCCTCTGCTGGAGAAATCCACTTCAAAAACCTTTCTTACAACTTCTGTAGCGAAGAGTTATATTTTCTTCATTCACTGAGCGCCTAGACTAGCTATGATACCATGTTGAAATTTTCTGAGCAAATCCTTAACACAGACAGAGGAATAAAAAAAAACAATTCCTCTTCCACAACATAGAGATAAAATTAAAGTTAAAATTACAGACACTGAGAGATGAAATAAATACTTTTATTTTATTAATCAAACTTTGTTACAAAATAAAATTCTTAAGAACAAAGTTCTAGATTAACAATTAAGATAAATCTAATTGGTTTTAAATGTAATGTAATTTACCTTGTTAACAAATCAATAATTGAAATCAGATTTGCACATCATGTAAAGACATTTGAACACAATATTTTATGTTGGTGAATATAATGAGATCATCATATTGACTATATATATGAATATGGTATCAGACCAAACCAACAATATAATGTTGGTGAATATAATTAATTTATCATATTAACTATATATATGAATATGGTATCAAGCCAAACCAGCAATATACTTGGTTTTAATAATAAACAGACAACCACTTATTTTGTAAGATGAACTCTAGTTTTTTAGGTATACTCCTAAACTAAGTGAAATGGATCTTTTCATGGGTGGCTCATGGAGCAATATCGATGAAGAGCAGATTTCCCTAAGGGTTAATGATGACCAGAGTGGTTTAAGGTCTTTGGCTATAAAAAAAATTACAATTATTAACAAATATCTATAGGCCTGGTGAAATAGGGCTTCTTCATGGAGACTAGCAGTTACGGCCACAAAGTTAGAGCCAAATGGAATGGACCAAGTCTCACAAGTGGCGGTGAAGGAACATGTGATATCGGGATTTACCAAATGGTTAAATCGGAACAAATTTCAATTAGAGGATATATGGGAAAGTGTGTACATATATCGGATAGACGAAATCAGACGGGATGGAGGATATGAATGGTTTCCATTATACTCTAGTGGCCCAAATGCTATAAAAAATGCAATGGTTCAAGATGAAAATGTTATTTTGTTCTGTAATATAATGGATTGGAGTGGTGTAGAAGGACATGTTTCTAGCCATCAATTTCCATGGAGTGGCAATTTTGAAACTTGTGAACATATCTTGCAGTTGTTGGAGCAGAATAACGATACTCCCAATACTCTAATAATCGCTCGGGAAAGTTTTGATATTCATACTGAGTTTAGAGGAAAATAAATTACTCGACATAACGCCAATCCATTGCTTGGTGAAATCGCAGTTGTTCACTATTGTAAAAAGTTTCAGATCTCTCACGATCTCGTAGGCATAGGTGATGGCGAGAGTGATAGATTATTATGTCCAATCTACCATGAAGGGATTTCAACTAAAGAACCTAGAAAAAAATTATGCTGTATGAAAAATTCACAAAAGAGGAGAAGTAGAAAAACAACAGAGAATAGAAAAAATTATTGGAGAAAACACACATTGAATATTTACTAATGTGAACTATTTATACATGTAATCAGATGGTTATTCAAAAAATGAAATGGAACTGAATAAAAACTAATTCTAAACTAATCAGTGGAACTAATTCTTTAACATGGAACTAATTCTTTAACACTCCCCCTTAATTCTTTAACACTCCGCTAACTGCTCCTTGGAATCACAAAATTTGAGAAAAATGTCACGATTCTTGACGAGTTCACGAATGAAGTGAAAACGAGTGTCGATATGTTTGCTTTTTTGATGAAATACATTGTTCTTCGATAAGGAAATAGTGGAAGTGTTGTCACAAAGGATTGAAATCGGTTCATTTTCTGTATATTCGAAGTCAAAGAGAAGTCTCTTTAGCGACACTGCTTGACATGATGCTGAATTTGCTGCACCGTACTCGGCCTCTGTTGAAGATAGCGCAACTATGGGTTGCTTTTTGGATGACCACGAGATCAAGTTTTTTTCCAAATAGAAAAGCATAGCCAGAAGTGATTTTCCGATCATCAATACATCCTGCAAAATCAATATCTGTATAACCAACAAGATTACTGTCTGCAGAGGCTGCATACGATAAACCATACGTAGATGTACCTGCAATGTATCTTAACACCCTTTTTCCCGCTTTCCAATCACAATCTTTAGGAGATTCCATAAACTTGGAAATATAACTAGCTGAAAATGCTATATCAGGCCTAGTGGCAGTAAGATACATAATACTACCAACAAGTTGCTTATACAAAGTCGCATTAAAAATAGTACCCACATCATCTTTACTCAACTTTGTACCAAATTCAATAGGAGTATCCACCGATTTACACCTGTCCATATTAAAAATTTTCAAAATTTCAGTAGCATACTTCTGTTGACTCATAAATATATCATCTTCTGTCTGTTTCACTTTGATACCTAAGAAGTATCTCATTAATCCAAGATCTCTCATTTCAAATTCATTTTTCATTGCATCTTTAAATTCATCTAACTACATGTTACCTGTATAAATTATGTCATCAACATAAAGACACAGAATCAAAATATTACCTTGATGATCATTCTTGATATACAAAGTGGGCTCGTGGTCGCTCCTTCTGAAACCATTGTTCAATAAGTAATGGTCTATTCAGTTGTACCAAGCTCTTGGAGCTTGCTTCAAGCCATATAACACTTTCTTCAACCTGTACACTTTATGTTTGTGATTTTTGATTTCAAAACCAGGTGGTTTTTCAACATACACTTCTTCATTCAAAACACCATTCAAAAAAGCAGACTTTACGTCCATTTGATAAATAGGCCACTTTTTTTGTGCTGCAATAGCTAATACAAATCGAATTGTATCAATTCTTGCTACAGGTGCAAATGTTTCACCATAATCTATGCCAGGTTGCTGTGAAAAAACTTTGGAAACTAATCTTGCTTTGTGCTTATTAACTTCACCTCTCTCATTTAACTTTGTTTTAAAAACCCATTTCACACCTATAAAGTTTTTATCATCAGGTAGATCAACCAAATCCCAAGTTTGATTTCTTTCAATAGCATCCATTTCATTATTCATAGCATCTAACCATACTTTGCCCTTTATATCCTCTTCAAAACAAGTAGGTTGAAATGAAAGAAATGAAAAATTTACAATATCATCAACATCATCTTGTGCATAAATATCACCCAAGTTTCTCATCTTAGGATTATCAGAATCAGACTCAAAAGATGATGAACTGCTACTACTTGATGAAATACTTCTGGTTTTGTCTTGAACCTGTAATATTGGAGTGCTTGTTGCAGGTGTTTGATGTTCATATAACAGAATAAAAGGATCATGACAAGTATTGTTCTCCATTTCATTCCAAGACTTGTCTTCCAGAAATTTCACATCTCGATTTACAACAAATTTTTTAGTTATAGGATTAAACAATCTGTATGCCTTAGATTGATCACTATATCCTATAAAAATATACTTTTCGCTCCTATCATCAAGCTTTTTTCTCAATTTTTCTAGAACATGAGCGAAAGCAATACAACCAAATACGCGAAAGTGTGAAACTGTTACCTTTTTTTCCACTCCATGCTTCTTCAGGTACAAAATTTTGAACACTGGAAGTTGGTGATCTATTCAAGATATATACCGAACATGCACCTGCTTCAGCCCATAAATCTTTAGACAAATTTCATGTTTTAAGCAAACTTCGAGCCATATTCATAATTGTTTGATTCTTTCTTTCCGCGACTCCATTCTACTGCAGAGTATAACTGGTTGTCGTTTATTTTTTAATACCATGTTGTTTGCAAAAATCAATGAATTCATTAGATTCATACTCACCTCCTTTATCAGACCTCGGAAATTTAATAAACTTGCCACTTTTTTTTTCAGCCTTGGCTTTGAACTCCTTAAACTTTGAAAATGTTTTCAATTTATATTTGATGAAATACACCCAATTTTTTTTGCTAAAATCGTCAATGAAAGTAAGAAAATAGAGACTGCCAGCAACTGGTTTTTCTTGCACTGGACCGCATAAATCTGTATGCACTAACTCTAGTTGTTCTTTGGCTCTATTAGAGGCTGAAGCAAAACTATTTTGTTTATTTTTACCCATAATACAACTTGTACAGGAAGAGATATGATTAGACAAAGCAGGCAACCCTTTCACAATAGACTGACTTTGCAACAAAATCATACTTTTGATAGGTAAATGACCATATTACAAATGCCAAAAATCAGAGTTAGTTGGTGTTGAAACATTATGTGCATATAACTTCTGCCTTTTCAACTGTAACTGATACAACCTGTTCTTTGTGATTGGAATCTTTGCAACAAGAGACTTATGTTTATCAACAATCGTGCAAGTAGTGTTGTGAAAGCTAACATCATAACCATGTGCATCTAACTGACCAACACTCAACAAATTATGCTTGAAATTGGGTACATAATAAACATCATAGATGTTCTTCACAACATTTGTTTGGTTAAGATAGGTACAACACCTTTTCCTGAAGCTTTAACCTGACAATCATCACCCAAACGAATAGATGAACTGATAGATGTATCAATATTTGAAAAAAAATCACTATGACCAGTCATATGATTACTACATCCACTGTCAACCAACCAAAAATATTTATTAGGTACTTGCACAGTCACTTAGCATGCCAAAAATAAAGAATCTGATGTTTCACATTCAGTGTTTGTGACATTGCCTTTGTTTTTATTCAAAACATACTGTAGTTTTCGACATTCAGACTTATAATGGCCATATTTTTTGCAGTAGTGACACTGAATTTTAGATTTATCTATCCACCTATGACCATGATCATTTTGAAACTGCTCTGAATGTGTTTCAGTTACATGTGATCTATCATCAGACTGAGACTGTCCTCTACCTTTACTTCTCTTTCCACGAAAACCTCTGCCTCTACCTCTATCCATAGAAGCTTTAGATTTGAAAGCATGCTCTAAATTACTAACATCTAAATTAATTTTTGCTTCATGTGCCAACAAAGAACCAGTTAATTCTTCCACAGATAATTTTGTCAATTCTCTCGATTCAAAAACAGTAACGATCATATCAAATTTTTTAGGCAAACATATAAGAACTTTTTCAAAAATCATTTGGTCATCAAGTTCTTCACCATTCATCCGAAGCTGATTAAAAACACCCATAACTTTAGTCATAAAATGATCAATGGTTTTTGAGTCAGTCATTTTAAGTGTTTCAAATTGTGTTCTGAGAGTCTGTAATCTTACCATTTTTACCTTATCATTTCCTTGATAAGCAACCTTAAGTATATACCAAATTGATTTAGGAGTTTTAGCAGCAGTGATTTTAGGAAAAATAGACTCATCTAATGAATTTAAAATGCACTACTTTTCTCTACCTTCTTTCTTTTTAATTTCATCAAATTGCTTTCTTTGGGCAGCAGTCATACCAGCAATTGTATTTGCGTCAAGTTCTGTGAACCCCAACTCTACTGATTCCCAACACCGTAAGCCTTGTAAACATGCTTGCATTTTAAGGCTCCAAAAATCATATTTTTTTCCACTAAATAATGGCATCAGGATGGAAAACTGACTTGTTGAAGCCATGTTTAAAACAATCCGAAATTTGACTCTACATCGTGAAAAGAAAAAAACACCACCTTTAATAAAACCACAGTGTTTTCCCCTTTACTAGAAGCAAATAAAGAAGAGCCTCAACCCAACATACTCTTGTAAATGTAAACAAAAACCAGCAAATAATGTTTACAAAAACAGACCTTTCCTAGCAGTCATCTCTGGCAAGAAGGAACTAGAAAAATCACGCAGATTGCAGTAGCAAAACTTCTCTCTCATGTATATGTAATAGAAAAACTGGATCCTCTTCACACATGCAATAGCAAAATCTCCACCAATTTCGATCAAAAAAATCTCTAGCAGTTTGCTCCTCTTGCCCAAGAAGAACCCCAATGCTATGATACCATGACAAATTCACAAAAGAGGAGAAGCAGAAAAACAACAGAGAACAGAACAAATTATTGGAGAAAACACACATTGAATATTTATTAATGTGAACTATTTATACATGTAATCAGATGGTTATTCAGAAACTGAAATGGAACTGAATAAAAACTAATTCTAAACTAATCAGTGGAACTAATTCTTTAACATGGAACTAATTCTTTAACAATGTAGACATACTTTCCATACATGTTGTATCTTTAGGTGGTTCCAACGATGACTCTCATGTCCTATATGCAGATATGAGTTGAAGTAACTCTGGTTCATAAAGGAAAATCTGTGCAGCTCATTGGCGTCATTAGTTCATTTTAAGGTTCATTTTCAAGTTCGGTTATTTCTTTAAATAGTTCTATAATTAGTGGTCCTGAAATTATTTCAGTGGTTTTCATACGAGATGCTATATCATGTGTAAGCGCTAATATAGTTCCATAAGCTTGTCACAGAAGATATCGGTTTAGTCATGACCCCTTTTTGTTTTTCTAGTGATCGCTCAGTGTGTTTGTTAAAACTTATATGAAATGCTTCAGAAATAAGTTTTTGATAAATTAGCTAGTTTTGACTTTTCATTTAAATTGATAAATTAGGTTTTGAAAAATGAGCTATGTTGAACTTTTTATTATTTGATTTTCACAGTTGAATGAATCTAGTAAATTTGTGAATTGTGGATTGAAGATAAATTTGTAAAAATAAAAAGATAGCAATATAACTTAAGAATGCTAAAATATAGAAATATTAATGTTCCATTTTACAATAAAATGTTCCATTCTTTTTTTTTTGTCAAGTTAAAGTTGACCCATAACCTTGGTCGCACTCGAGGTAGAATTTCATTATATTGATATTGACACCCCAAGTTAGCTTAGAAGTCAACTCCTTTGTTCTATGTTTGTTGAGAGTAGGGGGCATTGACATAAAGAATATATTAGAATAAATTTTAATGTGGGATATATTTTGTTCTAGTCACCAACTCATGGAAATTTTTTATATTGGGCCCTGGCTGATTATTTCCATGGTAGTGGAAATAACCAACTCGAAGGCATCATCAATATGAAATTTTTAATATCCTTCGTTAAATGCAAAGACAAAACTTGTGTCTAAGCAAAGGAATACCATCACATTATTACTTTTCATGTCACAATTTGCAACATATAGCTTCAAGGCTTGACCTTCCAAGTCATGAAAGATACTAACATAACCGTATTTTTCTGAGTTTCCATTAAAATCTCCATCAAAATTGATCTTCAAAAAACCCATCGGGAGGGGTGTGTAGATTAAAGAAATTGAATTTCGAGGGGTGGAAGGTTAGGAAGGAAGATTTGAGATCATTGAACGTGAAAACTCGAGTTTTTATAATATATACCCAACATCACCCTACCAAAAAGTGCCATATGTAAGTCATGTCAATTTGGTAAGAAAACAAGTGTTCAATTTAATGCGAAATAAGGATCAGCAAGTAAGACTCTTGAACTTATACATACTTATTTTTGTGGACTTATAAGTAAAAAGTCATCCCATGGAGAACAATACTATATCTTATTCTTGATCACTTTTTTCAGAATGTGTTGGATCGATTTATTAAAACACAAATATGAAACATTTGAAAAATTTAAGGTTTTAAAGTATTAGTTCAAATTGAATTAGACCTAAAAATGAAATTTATCAGATCTGAACGAGGAGGAGAATACATATCGGAATAATTCTTTGATTTATGTGAACAATATTGCATAAAAAGACAATTCTCTATAGCTGAAACTCCTCAACAAAATTCCACGGGAGAAAGAGTGAATAGAATTATTCAGCGAATGGCTCATGCTATGCTTGTTGAGTCTGGAATTCCTGACACCTTTTGGGGTGAAGCTGCACATGTCACAGTAAATATTCTCAACGAGGCTCATGTTCATCTGAACAGTGGTAAAACTCCTTATGGACTCTGGTATGGTAATACTGCCACTATGAAGCATTTTAGAGTTTTTAGAAGAAAATGTTTCATAAAAAATAATGAGGAAAAACTCAGTAAGTTTGAACCTAGAGAAGTTTAAGGCATACTTCTTGGTTACTCTTCTAGAAGTAAAGGATACAAATTCTAATAATAAGAGAATTCAAAAAATTGTTGAATGTATTGATGTTGTTGCTGATGAAGCATGCACAACTCCCAAAAAGGAAATAACAAAAAAAGAGGATGATGATGATGATGAATGCTTTCCCACATCAAATCACAATGATATAGAAGAAGAAAATAATGAAGCAAGAAAAGAAGACACATGAGATAAAGAGAAGTCTCCATCTACGTATGTTGAAAAGAATCATCCACAATCTCAAACTCTCGGAGAAAAGGAATCTCGGGTACAAACAAGAAGATCACTTGTGGGATATCCTAGTTACCTAGCACAATTTTCCACAATTGAACCTAAAAATGTAAATCCAGCTAGAAAAGATGAATGTTGGATTAAGGATTTGAATGAATAGTATGATCCAATTGAAAAGAATAATACTTGGTAATTGGTTCCAAGGCCTCATGATAATAAAATTATTGGAACAAAATGGATATTAAAAAATAAGTTAAATAAAAATGGAGATGTAATTAGAAACAAAGATAGACTTGTTTTTAAAGGTTATTCTCAACAAGAAGGTATATACTTTGTGTTAGCCTCTTTCATAAAGGCAATTATAAATCCAAAAATACATAAATTAAATAATGTAAAGTTAGGATAAATATATTTAATAAATTAGAATATTTAATAAATATTTGAGGTACTTAGAAGTAGTATTTTGTTAGTAAAAATAGGACTCTAGAATAGAGTCGTTTCCTAGGCTCTAAAATAGGAATAAAGTTAGTCGGATGGTTAGAAGGTCATTTATTGTAAATGGACACTTGTTGATTTTCCAAGTGATCGATAACTAGATTAAGTTAGAACATAAAGCTTATAAATAGGATTGTTTCCTAATTTCATTGTGTAATGTGAGTGTAATGTGAGAGTGAGAGTTTACGTTTGTAAACTCCTGCAATTTGATATGTAATTTTTTTTCATGATTAATAAAGGTATGTGTCTGAGGACACTTCTGTATCTACATGTGGTATCGGAGCCACGGTAATGCTATGAGGAGGAGATTCCAGCTCTACTAGGTCGTGGAAAACTCAACTCCATTGAATCGATCAGCAAAAGATTGGTATGAAGTTTGTTAGGTTTTTTAAATAGAACTTTGATTATTTGATTTTAGATTTGTAAATTCTAAAATCATTTTTTAAAATCCAATGCAAAATTTTTGTGAATTTTTCTATTTCAAATTGTTTGAGTGAAGAAAAAAAAGGGAAAGCGCTGTATAATTCTGCATTTACTGGTGTGCGATGTTCTTATAAGACAACGAAAACAATAAATATGTTATCAACAGATTGAACTGGCTTCAAGGCATGCGTAGCAAGTTGCTCTCGTGCCCTCTCCGGGAACCATTTTGGGTAGAGGGTTATTTTCCCTGTCAAATTTGATGAGATTGGTGTCAATTTGAAGGTCGATTGGCAGAGCTACAGGCAAAGAATTTCTGCAATGCGATTCTTTCTGAAAGCGTTTTATATTTGAAAGCGTTTTATAGGGATTGAATGTAGGCTCAGAGTAGATTCTTGAACTAGAGTTACCTGCATGTGTTAGATGGAACCTATTGAATTCATCAAATTTTGGAAACTTGAACCTTCAGTGTTCTGGCAGCAAATTTTGAAAAATTGAAAATTTTGAAAGCAGAAAACTACCATGCTTTGGAAACTTAAAAGTTCAGCGTTCTGGAATTTCCAGATCTATGTTGCCTTGCTTCAAAATATATGGAATGCCAAGCCAATCTAATCTAGCAATGAAATTACAAAAAAATCTAATCTGTGCTTCTGCACTACCTGCATTTGCATGTGGTAATCTGCGTTAATTTGAAGCAACGTTTAATTCAAAGCAGTGTTAAACGTTTTTGAAAGCAGCGTTTGGAAATCCCCTAGATGACAGCATTTGTTTGCAACAAAAAAACAGTGTTTCAATTGTAGAAGTGTATTCAAAATCGGCGGCCTTAAATAAGGAGTTGCGTACATTGGGACACAAATAACATTTGTAAGACCACATCCTGCATCCTGCACACTTGAAAGGAAGCAACCCATATTACAACCAGCCAGCGTGAGAGCCAGCCAGCCAGAATGAGCTTGAAGTAGCCCTTTTGCATGGAAAATTTTTATTGCATTGCAAGAATTGACGATCTGCGTGTGGAATGTTATTGTGCGTGTTTTTTAAAGGGATGTTGTAGCACAATGAACGCTTGGAGCCGATTAGTCAAACTTCCATGGAAATTGACCGAAGAACCTTCATATCTTACTGTGCATTATCTATGGTCAAATAGTTTGAGAAGCTTACAATCTGTTTAAAGTGTTGGGTTGTGAAGTACGTTGTGGTGCAACGTCTCACAAAGGATAGTCAATGAAGGAAATTCGATGTAAAATGCATTGAAAATTTTGAGGCCACCATAGTCAACTTCTTCTCCAATGATTTTAAAGGTATAAGCATGTTAAAGTGTGTTTTTTTAAGAAAACGATTCGTTCACTTTTTTTTGAGTGATGTAAAATCACTTTTTGAAAGTGACATTAAAAACATAACTTTTAATCACTTTTTATAAAGTGACTTCATTCCATTATTTTAATAGAAATTATGTAAAAGCATCATTATAATGGCTCTTTAAATATTGATTGGGGAGAGATAAGGAATGGAAAACATATTTTTATGAGAGGAGTCATAAGGGTGAAGATTGTCATGTTGTTTGTAATAAGAGTGATGATTTTGTATTTGGAGTGATAAGGGAAAGCCTTTATTGTAATTCAAAATATTGTTTTACTTTGAGAGAGATCATGTCACTATTCATTCAAACTTTGAAGGCGCGTTGTTTCGAAGGGTTGTCAACTTGGCATTATCATTGCTTCAGATGATGTACTCAGTGATTAATAAAGATATCATTTTTTTTTGGTGTTGATGTGTCCTAGATCTGCCCAAAATTGAATAAGGGGATCTTAGGTGCACCATGTGTGTTTGATGGCGCATGTTTTTTATGGCTTCATGTTGTTGCTTTTTAATTTGTGTCTAGTTGTGACACATTAATAATTTCATACATAAATTTTAAGCACAACACTTATAACGAAATAGCTGCAAGATCAACACATGCATCTGCACAACTACAACATATAATCGAAGATTGTCTACATCAGCATTCTACATCAAACAACCAATTCAATATCAAGGTTAATGCTTTTCACAGCAAATTTTTCATCAACGTTCTTGCAAATCTCTTTAAATAACTTGTAATCAAATTCATTGATTTAAGTGAATCATTAAAATTTCATTGTTAATGAATTTTTAAGAAGACAAGTGAATTCATTAAAGTGAATCACTGTAAGCTTTCTTGGGTGCATTATCGACACTGTTCGACACCCTTCCTTTAAACAAAATCAATTGACTGCATGAGTTTTTTCAAACAACCAACAAGTTTACATATCCAAGCGAGCGTGATTTCAAGCAATTTGCATCAAGACAGTACAAAGATAAAACCATCAAGCAAGCCATAGTGAATTTTATTGCAGTGACCATCAAAAGAAACCAAACAATTTCAACTCTGACATAAAGCGAGCGTGAAGTCATCAAGTAAGTCAAGTGAGTGCTTAAACAAATGCGATCGTCATCAAGTGAGCGTGAATTCCAGAGTTTAAGAAAGAAAATTCTACATTTATAGCAAGTGTTCCAAGCAAGCGCAATGAGCCACATTCAAGCGAGCGTGCCATTCAAGCCACATTCAAGGGAGCCTGTCATTCAAGTGAAACAGTTCAAAGTATGACATCTATACATGAAGCCATAAGAATGTTTCTTGGATTTTCAAGTTTTCAACATTTCAAAGTTTATCAAATGGATGTAAATTTTTCTTTCCTTAATGGAGAGCTGGAAGAAGAAGTATATATAGAACAACCAGAAGGATTCATTTTGAGAAATGATGAAAAACTTGTTTGAAAACTCAAAAAGGCTCTATATGGGCTAAAATAAGCTCCATGGGCATGGTATTATCATCTTGAAAAATATCTTCAACAATAAGGCTTCACAAAAGCATCTGCAGACGTTAACCTATACACAAAAAATGAGGATGACAAACTATTAATTATTATTTTTTATGTTGATGACATCATTTTTGGGAGTAATGATGAATCGATGAGTTAAAAAATTGCTTCTATTATGCAGAAAGAATTTCAAATGTCTTTACTTGGGGAAGTACAAGAAAAATATGGCATCTTTCTCTCATAAAAAAAATATCTCAAGCAAATTCTAAAGAAGTATGGAATGGAAGACTACAAACATGTGTGTACTCCAATGATATTGACCGGATGTAGCCTCAGTTCTCATGATGATTCTCCCATGGTGAACCAACCAGAGTACAAATATATGATTAGCATTCTGCTTTATCTAACATGTACTAGACCAGATATCATGCATGCAGTTGGGATTGCTCAACGTTTCCAAGCCAATCTAAAGGAATCACATTTTCAAGCTGTAAAAATAATATTCAAATGTATCTAACAAACTCAAGACTTTGGTCTATGGTATCCCAAAAATGTTGATCTTATCCTTCATGCTTACACATATACGGTCTGGGATGGAAATGTTGATTACCAGAAAAACACTAGTGAAGGTGCATTTTATATGGGACCCCGATTAGTATCCTGGTTTAGCAATAAAAAAAGTTCCATTACTTTATGTACAACATAAGAAGAATATGTGGTTGTTGCATCATGTTGCACACAACTTCTCTAGATGATGTAGACAATAAAATATATTCAAATTAAATGTTCTCCACCCATATCCATCCTATGTGATAATACAATTGTTGTTAGCATCTCAAAAAATCCTGTTATGCACTCCAAAACCAAACATATTCCTCTTAAGTATCATTTTTCACAAGAACAAGTGCTTGAGGAAACAGTTAAATTTGATTATGTTGCCTGAAAAGAACATATTGCTGACATATTTACTAAACCTATTCCCAGAGAAGCATTTGAATATCTCATACAAAATCTAGGAGCTATACCTACCTCATTATGTTGTTAAACTTATTTGACCTATTTTTCAGATGAAATTTGAGAAGGATGATTTTGGTACATGGGTTGCTTGAAGCATAGTCGCATATATACACAAATATTTTTTCTAACATTTGCGTATGGAACTCTCTGACATCAAATCAATGGGTCAGCCTCTAGAACAAACTTTTTCATGTTCCTACCAATTATGATTTGGTTCTATTGATCAGGTGTTGATGGATATAGTTTGTTGATATGGTTTTTAAGTTACATTTTCCTCTTTGATATTTCTCTTCTTGATGAGGATGCTTTGATTAATGGTTCATTGAAAATGTTCGGGTAGCACATGTTCAACAGGAGCATTAGCCTTCAATATATAATGCATTTTTTTGAATTATGTGTATCATGGTTGCTAAATTATATTTGATGATCTCCCTCTATTAAGGTCCTTTGGCTTGGTTATAAGATTCATATCTGTAATTTGATGTAAAGGTCATGTTGAGACCTATGATGTAAATATTGTCATATTTTTTCATGTATGGAATTTTTCAGATATGTAAAACCACTTGGTTGGGAGATTGATTCAAATATGTAATCCCACTTGGTTGGGTAGTTGAGTCAAATATGCAACCCCACATGGTTGGGTGATTTCTCTGAGTCCTTGGTGATAGGAAAGGTCATACTTTGTTGAGTTATAGTATCATGTGCTTCATTGAAAATCTATCTCAAGATTCAGTATGTGCTTAGGGGGAGCATGTTAGTATAGTCTAGATCATATCTATAGAGCTCTTGTATCTACAAGGAAAGAGAAACCTTGTTTCACCAATGGTCTAGCCTTTTCGCTTCATGTCAAAGGGTGAGAGCCACTCATCACTTGGTGTTTGAATAATTCTTATGTTTATGTGTTTAAGAAGTATCTACATCGTGTGGTGATCAAATACCAAAATGGTTGCCATCAAGTCCAAAGGGGGAGATTCTTTGCATTATGATGCACATTTTGTCCTTAATGGAAACCGACTTGTAAAATACCAACTATATGGTTTTTGGATAAGCTCAGAGTTGCAAAGTGATGGAACAAAATTTAAAAATGATGGGACATGGGTTTTGTAGATCAGAATTAGAATATAGAGAAAGTACATAATTGAAGAGCTATACATGAGTTAGTAGAGGCAAAGTCATGTACACACGTGGATATGGAGAATAAAATTCGCATAGGTGCTAGTGCACTAATTTTATAATACCAGGGGAATTTACTATAGTATTAACCCACAATATTATTGAGCAGAGTAATTGTTATTTGATCCCATCCAAGAATACCATTAACACTTGTGTGGTTTTGGATCATGCTATTAGATAAAGCTAAAACTATATAAGGAGGTGAAGATCATAGTGCTAAGTGTGCCAAAATTAGGAATTTGTGGATGGGAAATAGCTTCGAAGTAAAGACTAATATCCATAAACTCCAACCCTTACTTGAGCAGAAGCAGCTACAAGGGAGGCAACAAAGGTAGGAATAAGTATCCCAACATGTGATGGCATTAAGCATGTAAAAGAGGGGAGCAGTAAAGTGACAGGTGCCTTATCACACAGGGTAGCAACACTGTCATTCCTTGGTATAGATCCTTATTCGGAGTCCCAGCTATTGGTGGAGTATTCCAAGTATCACGTCACATGTGAAGTGCTTGATGGACATGTGAAAAATGAGAAGTATAAAGTGATGGGTGGAGTCATCTATCACGAGGATTAGATCTTCTTGACTAGAGACTCCAACCTCAAGAAGAAGATTGTACATGCAACACATGATTCACTCATTTCTTGTCACCAAGATTTTGTTGGGACCTATCAAGCCATTTTAGAGAGATTCTCATGGGAGGGTCTCAAGGAGGACGTGCTTCAGCATATCAGGAGATGTGTGGTTTTCTTGGAGAATGAGGAGGAAAATAATTACCATGCAAGGTTGTTACAACCACTTAAATTTCTGGTAGAGAGATGTGAGGGCTCATCTATGGACCTCTTCATCAGCTTGCCAACAATACATGGCAAGGATTTTGTCTTTTTACTTATTGACCAACTAACCAATTATTTTCATTCTTTTTCCATTAATTTACAATACATTTCTCTAGAAGAGGGAAAACATATCTTTAAGCTTCGTGGCCTTCTTTGAGCCACAATTAGTGATGGGAATTGCCAATTCATATGAGATTTTGGGGAGATGGTATCTTATTTGGGGTGTAATCAGTTGACACCAAACATCAGTTACTACCCCGAGGAAGATGAGCAGAGAGGGGCAACAAGAAAGTGGTTGGGAAGCCACTTTCCCCATTATGTTCTAGGGTAACAAGGAGAAGAACTACGTTCGTTCCATTTGAGGGAATACTATCACCCTCCGGTAATTCATATCGAAATAAATGTATTTATGATTTTGATTCAATATATGGATGATGTTTTAATCATTATTATTGGAATGGTTGGAGGAATGACACATGGATTGGAGGTTTTCATTGGGAGTAAGATCTCCAACATTTTTTCATGTCCCATGCTTCAATGAGGACATTAGACAATACATAGTTGACGCCATGCATCTCTTACTTCCTCATGATGGGGCTAACCTATGTAAGTTTTAAACCTGTACATAAATTATCTGCAAGAATGTCTTAAAAACAAAAAATTAACAATAGTGAGAGCATAAAACATAAAACAAATATACACAGAGATTTTCCCATGGATCCAAAATTGGGATGACCAACTTGATTTTTCATTATATTCCTTTTAGTGTTACAACACATATATATACATGCCGAAGCATACATAAACCCAAATCCATTAAACTTGGATTAGAACATAACCATAGTTCCCTTGACCGGATCTACAAAATACCAGGGGCCAAAAACCATCATGCCCCAAAACCATGTGCAAACACATGCACAAAACCATGGGTGGGTCCACCCATCGGAAAATAAGGACCGAAAAAAAAAAATTCCCAGAGCGCTACCGTGGACCCCAACAGGGGGGGCTGCCACCCCGATTGTGACCCCCGTATGACCCCCCCACGCGTGACTAGTCCTAGAAATAATATAACACCAACCCAACATTCTCCCAATTGTTGTTTTCTTTCCGCAGGGGGCCACAGGAGAGCTGAGTCATTTTCCTAGCTTTGCAACACCCATTGTTTCTCTACACCAAGAGAAATTCTGAGTTCTCATAGACTTCGTCAATGCATCTGCAACATTCTTCAAAGTGTCCACCTTTACGAGCAACACCCTTTTAGCCTCAACCACATATCTCACAACGTGACTTTGAACATCAATGTGCTTTGTATTTGAATGATAAGTAGGGTTCTTAGCCAAGAAAATTACACTTTGGCTATCACAGTCTATCCTTATATCTTGATGCACCAACCCCATACTTGAAAACAATCACTGCAACCAAACTGCTTCCTTTCTTGCATGATTGGCTGCCATGTATTATGCCTCTGTATTTGAAAGAGCCACTATAGATTATCTTTTGCTCATAAAACTAACTACACCTCCAAATAGGCTAAACACATACCCACTTGTAGCTCTTATTTGGTCCAGATGTCCAGCCCAGTCTGCATCAACAAAACCATGAATGTCCAACACTCTTTCAAATCCTGGTCTTCCCTGGTAGCACAAGCCATAATCACTAGTGCCATGCAAATATCTGAAAACTTGGTTCACTACTGTCCAATGCTACTTCCCTGTATTTGACATAAACCTGCTCAATACTCCCACTGCATGTGCAATGTCTGGTCCAATATAGACCATTGCATACATCATGCTACACACTGCACTTGCATATGGAACACGGGAGATATCCTCCTCTTCTTATTGTGTCTTGGGACACTGTTCAACAAACAGATTTACGCCTACAAAAAACGAAACATTCACCGGTTTACTATCTTCCATATTGAACCTCTGGAATATAGTCTCGACATACTTCCTCTGGTTTAACCTTTCTAGTTGTCTTCTTTCCCGAACTAATCTTCTCATAGCTGGAGTTTGTGGCTCTTCCTCTTCTGTGACTTCTTCTCTTGTAGAGTCTGATTCATCATCCTTTAGCTCAAACTCTGTCTTCTCAGGTTCCTTTGGTAGGACCTCATGTTTAACAACATCTTTCACCTCTCTAAACACCACATCTCAGTTGTACACAACCTTCTTTGTGTCCAGGTTCCAATGCTTGTAGCCCTTTAAACCATCTTTATACCCAATAAAGATGCACCTTTAAGATTTATTATCCAACTTGGTCCTTTTCTCCTTTGGAACATGTACATATGCATCACATCCAAATACCCTCAGATGTGAAACAGAGGGTTTCTTGCCAATCCATATCTGATGTGGAGTCTTATCCTCCAACGTTGATGAAGGTGATCTATTAACCAAGTAACATGCAGTCTCCACTGCCTCTGCCCAAAATTATTGTCCTAACGCGGTACCACTAAGCATGCTTCTTGCCTTTCCCATCATCATTATGTTCATTCTTTTTGCAGCTCCATTTTGCTGAGGTGTGTATGGAGTAGTCTTCTGTCGTGCTATACCACACTTCTTACAGATTTCTTCAAATTCCTTCTTGCAGAACTCCCCACCATTATCTATCCTCAACACCTTTATCTTCTTCTCTGCCTGGTTTTCCACCAGAGCCTTAAATTCTTTAAATTTTTCAAAGACTTGAGATTTCTTCCTCAAGAAATATATCCACGTATTCCTTGAGAAGTCATCTACGAATGAAACATAGTACACATACTTACCCAGTGATGGAATCGACATAGGTCCAAACACATCACTTCGCACAAGGTCTAATATCTTGTTTTCCCTCTTAGCACCAGAAGGAAAAATCACCCTATTTTGCTTCCCATATACACAATGTTCACAAAAATTGAAATCCAGAGAGCTATTAGACATACCTTCTACCATACCATTTCCATACAGTATCCAGAGGCCCTTGTCTCTAATATGTCCAAGCCTTTGATGCCATAGCATGGTATTTTCTCCAGAGACTGCTAGGCTTTCCACTCCACTTTTGGGAACCAGAGAACTGTTGCACCCATCAACAACAATGCCACCTTGAAGCTTGTATAGAGTTCCAATCCAAACTCCCCGCATTAATACTAGTGCTCCCCAAACATGAGGAAGTTTTCTAATCCTTCCACCTTGTAGCTTCAACTTGACAGTTCTGGCCTTCCTATCATCCCCTAGGAAGACATCACCACCATCATATTTCTCATACTCGCAGAACCACTCCCTATGGGGAGTGAAGTGAAAGGATGCACCTGAGTCAATCAACCATGACTCATGATCTACATGTGTATTTGAAGAAGAAGCCAAGTACACATCCCCACCTTCATCCGAGGTGGTTTTTGCCTCTGCAGAAGGACCTTCATCAGATCCCTTTCCTTTCTCAGGAGCTTTAGATCTGCATTCCTTTTTGTAGTGCCCTTCCTTTCCGCATTTCCAGCACACCTTTACAAACTTTCCAGGAGATTTAGATGTCCCTCTAGATTTAGATCTCCCACTCGAAACCTTATTCTTGTTTCTGTTCTGGGACCTTCCTCGTACAGATAAGGCATCTCCATTCTGACCCTCCATATTTCTTCGTCTCATTTCCTCCGATAGCAAGGCTGAGACAATGTCATCAAAATTCAAGGTAGTTGTATTGCTACCTATTGCAATAACCAGACTATCCCACGAGTCTGGTAGAGAACACAAAAAAATGATGCACTTATCTTCATCTGAGATTTTAATATCAACAGATGACAGCTGACTTACCACAGTATTGAAGGCGTTCAGATGCTCTGTCACTAAGTCTCCATCCTTCATCCTCAGGTTATACAGCTTTTTCCGCAGGAACAACTTATTCACCAGAGACTTAGATTGGTACAAAGTCCCAAGTTTTTCCCACAAATTATTCACCATAGCTTCCCCAGATACATTCAACAATACTGAATCTAAGACACACAATCGTATTGTGCTCTTTGCCTTTCGATCCAGCTTCTTCCAGTCTTCATCTGACATTGCCGTTGGTTT